>OZ022591.1:1044628-1489628 GCA_963669155.1 Arbacia lixula | reverse complement strand
CAGGTTGAAATCGTAAACCAAAGAAGTTACCTTCTTCACCTCTCTATCTTCAAACCCAACTTCTCTCCTGCCCCCCCCCCCTCTTCTCTCTCTCTCTCTCTCTCTCTCTCTCTCTCTCTCTCTCTCTCTAAAGTATTGAAACACTTCAATGATATTTACAATGATCATAGTATTTACATTACGATAACATTTACAATTACAATAAGTTTTTTTTCAGGTGAAAGTATATTTAAAAAAAAAAAAGAATATCTAGTGCAGGCGGCATACAAAGTCCATAGGATAGCAGTTTGTCTGGGATACCAGGGCCCCGTTGCATAAAACTTATGATGGTAACTCTGTCATCGATGGTGACATCGCTCGACAGCCCATCAAATTCTAGGTTTCCATAAAAGTTGCAATTAGTAGCAAACTTACCATCAATGGTAAGTTTTATGCAACGGGGCCCAGGGCTTAATGAGGTTTAGTTCATACTAACTTGGCATCGTCGCCATCGCTTTTGACATCGAGCTCCTCCGCCGATACTGCCCCGTTCGAGCCCTCTCCCTTTCCGCTCGTCGCCCCGTAGTCCCCATTGGTGGAAGGCTTAAAATCCACCTGCATATCGTTGGTTTCTGCTACCATACTGGTAGACGTCTTGGAAGCTGGTGGTGCGAATGCTTGGTGTTCCTTGCGTTGTTCCGCGTGGCGAAGAAGAGGAGTGTTTTCCTTGGGTTTACTAGGTTTATCTGTTGATTGGCATAGGAAAAGACATAATGACACAATTACCAAGATTTTATTTTTCTCACGTATAAAAATAAAAGTAACCTGTATGAAGACATGAACAATCACAGCAATATATTAATTATTGTGAGATGGTCACAGCAAGGAAGAAACAAAGCCTTTTGGTAGTTGACCAATTGAAATGGAAATATTAATACGAAAAGAAGAACTTACAACACTGATCTACACAACCAAGAAGTAGAGAAAAAAAGAAGAGGGCCGTTATAATGACGGGAACTTCGGGATGTAAGTTACAAAAAGCTTGTATCATTGACAGGGTAGGAACAGACGTGGTTCCAATGTTTTCCTCATAACAGTCTCAAACACACACACACACACACACACACACACACACACACACACACACACACACACACACACACAAGAAAAAATACTCAATTATTAGCAATATTTTTCAGTGACAATAGCAGTGCGCATGAAAAGAAAGGTTGCAGCACCCATCCCCGGCTGCACTAATAACCTTTGTCGTCCATGCTGACAGGTTTCAATCGGTCGTGCTTGATCGCGTTTTCAAGGTTGGTAATATACAGTCGACAGAATATCCAACAATAATACAACAGAATTCTAGCTCAGTTGGAAATTTGCCGCGTCACCACCATTCAAAAGTTCACAAAAATTAATAACGATGAATGCACAGACTGGATGTGCAGTTGTACACGCGATAGTCATGCGATTACAACTGAGATGTTTTCAAACTTGTCATGTAGGATATTATCAATGTCGCCTTTGGTCATACATATCAAGGAGAAACTAGGCAAGCTATGATCTCTTGGGTTATACTCAAAGCACAATCATTGTGATCAAGCGAGTCAACAAAGACGTTGATTGCAATAGGTCAAACCAATGCATCAGTCGGTGGAATCAGGGTCACATGGGATTTCAAATCATAGAAATTGATTGCACATTTAATCCCGTCACGTGACGATCTAAAGTAAACTTCCGAAACAAACAAACTATGAAGCATCAGTCGTTTCCAGAACCCGCACTATCACCCAACTTCCGCTTCCTAGTGGTGTGAGGTAAAACAAGCACGGTCTTGTCAGACAAGATTAATCACGATATACGTCGGAAATGACTAAAGTTCCGGCGAAATTTTCTCGAAGAGGTACCTCCATGCCTGCTACCACTATGTGACTATACAAGGCGAATCCGCCGGGTTCTGTTACATCACAACCGTCTCCTCTTTTATTTAATTGTCTGCTAGCCAATCAAGACAGACGAAAGATATATTTGCCTCTTGATGATTTACTTAAGAAAAGAAAGCTCTTCTTGAGTGTGTGTATTGCAATCCACATTAAAGGTCCGATGCTCCCAAAATTCGTGTTGAGTTATAGTGATGCATATGAGATATTTCCATCGGAAATTTGCAAACTATTTTGCGTAAACATGCATCATAAATATGTGAAGGTTATTTCTCTATTTTCTGAGAACGAATCTTCGGCCTCTCCCCTTCCATAACAAAACAAAATAAATAGACACATCATATTTCTTGTCGTGACATCATTAAAGCTAGAAAAATGTTTAACCAATGTGCAAAGTTATGCGGATAATTGCATTGCTGCACTGAATAGATATGCGCATAAAAGTCCTATGGGCTCCTCTATAAACACAACAAAAAAGTAAGTCCCCCCTTAGCAAAATAACATAACTTTTTATCGAGGAAGTTTTGGGCAAATTAATTTGGCAGAATTGTTCCCTAACTTATTGACTAACTTATGTGTGAAAATCAAATTAATCAACTCAGTAATGCATGAGTGAGCACACATTAAAGGCAAACATATCACTTTTCAAAAGTCACAAGGGTAATTTGGGGATTGTGTCACATGAATTTTTGATGAATTCCATTCTGGTGGATAATTTATGTCCTTTCATTGTTTTTCATCCATCTCTCGATGCACTAATACCTATCCCGACACTTAGCCCATTGTTCTGGTTGAGTGAGCACTGTTTAACAAATACTCATCCCTCCTGAGTTTGAAACTTTTAAAAACCCTTTATTTTGGTGAAAAAAAATAAAAATCTGGATATTTTGACAAAGATGCAACATGACTTGTTATGTAAACATAAGAAGTCATTTTCGTGTCATGATTGGGTGAAAACACTTTAAACATCGCACATGAAATGCTAAAATGTATTGTTCAAACGGCATAAAAAATAACCTTGTGACTTTTGAAAAGTGACATTTTTGCCTTTAATGTGTGCTCACCCATGCAAAACTAATTGGATTAATGTGATTTTCACACAGAAGTTAGTCAATAAGTTGAGAAACAATCCTGCCGTATTATTTTTTCTAAAACCTCTTCGATAAAAAAATTTATGATATTTTGCTTTGGGGGGACTTACTTTTTTTGTTGAGTTTAGATCAACAAACATTGCACCATACAACTTTATCAATCATTAACCCATTGTATTATTTATCTACTATGATCTTTGTCTACAAACGTGTGATTCTATTGTGAACGAGCAATGTCAAGTAGTTATTGTTTATATGCGTAACTGCTCATTGTAGGTTTGCAACAATGAATAGTTTAATATGCGCATAAGTTTGTTATTTCTGCCTGTGTTGATGTCACGATGAAAATGATGATCTTGAAGATTCTTTGGAGGCGGTGTTTAGTAGTGCTAACATGATAGAGAAGTATAATTTTCAAATTCATGATACTATATTATTTAACAATGAACAATACGTCACTTGGTGATGAACTGTACATAGTGAGCATTGCAATGCCATGGAATCTTTAAAGAAAGAAAATATTTATTGAGTGTGTATTGAAACGCGCATTACGGGCCACGTTTGCTCGACAATCCTATATTTGCATAACATTTGCATAACCTGTCCGTACATACCACCTCTCGATCAAAGACCAAGCTGTCGTCCCTAGGCGTGCTAGGGTAGAGGAGGCGGCGAGCCGGCGGGGGGGGGGGGGGGGGGGAGCCGAGGAGGGGGGGGGAGGGGGACTTTTGTAAGATTGAAGGATGTAAAAAAAACCCGAGCCATATACGTCTTACATAGTTACATGTAGTTCTTTGTAGCAAATGAAGAAGTGCCCATTTAAATGAAATAAAAGCATTTTCAAGATGCATGACAGTACAATAATAAAAAAAGGAGACAACAGACAAAAAAGTTCAATTTATGCTTCGTCCACTCCGGACATAACCAACAAACAATTATCGTATTAACCATGCTTTGTATCATATTAATTGTAATCTCTATTTTTGCCTGTTGGAATTTTCTTTCATCATCCGAATGAATTGGATAAAAAACATTTAATTTCTTTGAATACCATGAAATGTGGTTAACATTTAGGTTGAAAAATGAGCGACAGAAGTTCAGACAGAATAAGATTCTTTTCTTAAATTTAGAGATGGATGCTATCAAACCACATACCGGATTAAACCAGAAAAGTATTAAAAAAAATTACATAACGTTCATAAATAGTTTGAAAACATATCTGTTTGGGCATTTAAAAATATCACAATGATGAACTTACCGTTAATAATGTATTGTGTAATAAAGAGATATACTGTACTGGGAAGACCAAAAAAGCCCTCAAAAATGACCGTGAGGAATCTTCTTGCCATTGGTCCTTAATGCATGTATTATCCATTTTAGAAACTTGCTGAAGTTTTTGGTCATCAAATGATCCAGATTTGGAGTAATAAGTGATTAAATCCCAAATCCCCAAAATGTTCGGCCTGAACATATTGAGGATGTGTATATGTATTGCGTTATATTAAACGCATAAACACAGGGAATGATATAAGTGTTATATAAAAATGTTTCAAACACTCGTGTGCTTGCAGGGGCGTTATGAATATTATGGGGCTCACACTCGAACTTAAAATTATATTGTAGCTTCGTTTTTGTGATAAAATGACTCCATATCGTACATTGGCAGTCATATTTTAACAATAATATCTTGCAAATCGTTTATTGAATGTTCTACCTTCCATGGAAACAACCTCAATTTCGTGTCCGGAGGTGTCCGAAAAAGTTACGGACCAAATTCTTTCTATAATTTTATCAAAATTTCCCAAACTAATTCCCCGTGTGTGTAAAGATATGACTCCCAACGAAGGCTGAACGGTTGACATATTTCTCAAACCAGATTTTCTTTTGTTATTCAGAGGAAGGCACTGCCTAATTAGAAATACAGCGTATTGTTTAAAACAACTGAATGTCTTGAATTTTTATGCGGCGGCGCTCATCATAGATCAAAGGTAGTCTACCCGAGCGCAGTCCATCCATGATAGATCCATGATCTGACCAGGGATATGTTATGGAAGGATATGAAACAACTTTCTTTCGTTGAACCCATGCGTGGCACCGCCGAATAATTATTTGGTCTCAGCATGTGCTTTTCAGGTGTTTTAACAATAACGAACACGATTGCGTAGCAACGGTTTCTGGGAGAAAGCAAAATAAATGTAGAATCTTATTTCGCTTGTCCAGTTCTGTTGGATTGAATCAATACTTTTGTGAGGAAAAGAGATATCAGCGAACAAAAATTAACAGTTTTTTCTAGTAAAATATCTCAGCTGCACGCAGATGCACGCAAACTCTGTTAATGAAAATAAGCAGCTTAAGATATAATTTCGATGATGATTGAATCCCACATTTTCGGAAATCTTATTTCTCCGTTTGTGCATCATTCAACAATTATTTAGAAGAAAGCCGATTACAGGATCTTTAGTGGTGTTGTCCTTAACTTTCTTGAAAATTGAAAAAAACAAATGTGATAAGAAACACAGCTTCGAGATACAGGGAATTAAAGATATTGCTTTCCAAGTTGACAGCAACTAAATGTAGGTGCCGTGCATGGGACATCAAAGCCTTGTAGTGAGTGTGGAATGCTTTTGACATTCATTAGCACGCCTTAGTATCCATACAGATGTTTGAATATATTATGCTCGAGTTGCTTCTCCTTCCCAACACATCCCTGGTCTGACAAATTAGGTTTTCAACAAAAAAAATTGACACAAAGTCATTTGAAAAATTATTACAAATCAGTTACAACCCGAATCAAGCTGAAATTGAAACGCTATAACGTCAAGGGATGTCCAATTTTTAGAAGCAATTTTTTTTTTTTACATTTCATCAATTACTTTCCTTAAAATAATACTGTGAAAATTTAGTGGGATACCCTTTTTTGGACACATTTGGATCTAAACATTTGTGTGTGTCAGATAATGAATTCAGAACACAACAATGGCGATTAATTGTGAAATACACAACTTCTTTTCTGCCAGAAGCATCATGCATTACCAATGACACTGTGATGGCGGTTGCTAGTGGATTTACAGGTCTGATACACCATGGTCCTTGTTGTGTTCTGCATTAATTATATGATCCACATATTTTTGGCTCCAAATTTGCACTAATGTGAAAGTCTCATTCCAAGGGTAATTACAAGAATAATAATCAATGAAATGACGTCAGAAAACCTGCTTAGTCGAAAAACGACATCCTTTGACCTGATGATGTGTCAATAATATTTTAGCTTAATTCGAGTTTTGATTTGTTTTGTATCATTTCTTAGAAGTGTCAACAGTGTTCTTTCTAGTATTAACATGAAAAGGGTGAAGAACGGAGTAATAACCACCTCATTTCGGGGCATTCATTCATTTCAGGCAATTACATCTTGGGGGATCGACATAAGCCTACATGGGGTTCAGAAGAGCAAGGTGCAATCTCAGCAGATCCAACGACCTAGCAAAGATTGAATGTTTGGTCTAGATTTCAAATGCCTGAGAACTGGCCTTCCCTGATGTAATAATGTACATGTAATTATATGGACGTCTGAAGCTGTACTATATGCATGATATGCATGTAACATCTCAAACGTCCAACTGCCTTGCATGCCGCTGATATGTGTATGTGTGTGTGTATGTGTGTGTGTGTGTGTGTGTGTGTGTGTGTGTGTGTGTGTGTGTGTGTGTGTGTGCAAAATCATGTTAACGAAAAAAAAAGTGTGTGTGTGTGTGTGTGTGTGTGTGTGCAAATTCATGTTAACGAATCTAGTCACCGAAGTACATGGTCACCGAAGGACATGGTCACTGCACCGATGAGCGCGAGCTGACAGAATGGATGGGAGAAATCATTTGCACAATGTTGACCGTATCACCGTAATGATACCTGTAAGAAAATATAATTCTACAGTACGTACAGGCAAGCATACTAAATATAGACCAACTCTGTATGCTGCATGCAGCATGCAGCACTAGGTGTACAACAATTGAATAACGATTGAACCATGCAAACCCAGATCGGTAAATAAACAGTCGTGGGTGGGTATGCCTGTGTCAGTGCGAATGTGTGAAAACTGCACATGTCGAGCTCTCCCGAAACAGAGAAAGAGAGAGGGAAAGATATGATACACGCATTGCATTGCTAAACCGTCTATAATCTCTATATATACCATGTATACAAGCACAGCAGTTGAAATATATGTGATCACGTCTTACCGTTATGATGTTAATTCCAACACATTTATCGAGATGTTCTATCCAGTACATTTGGATGTAGTCCTGAAGAGCAATGTTCATCAGATGAGAAGGCACGGTAAATTAAATCTCGCTCGATACCCCCGTCGATAGTGTAGTGGAGATCCACTCCCTCGCACAGTCGCACTACCGCGCTCCAGTGAAGTTACGTAACAGTCTGCGGGTCTGTCGTCAGTTTTTATTTTTAGAACAAAGCATCACTCAAAAAATATTTGTCAGGTGGCAAAACAGTCACGGGTTCGCTTAGTCCACCCCCCCCCCCCCCCCCCCCCCGGCACTGATCTCCCCACTAACCTGTACTAGCTATGAGCTATTTCTTCTATTTCATTCAAATGTGAACTGCAATGTTATCAGACCTCAATTTGTAAAGTTTCCCATTTCTGTAAGTGGATCTGCAATCTACGGCCTGCTTCAATTGCCAAATTCTTCTCTTCCTCTATAAAATCCCTTATGATTTGACATATCTTAACCCTGGGAGGTAAGTTGCTTGTTCTGCATATAAAAATGGTATATTTCAGTCACATTTGATCCGATTCGAGTTACCTGACAACCCCAAAAATATATCTTGCCCCTCCATGTTTCTTATTTCAATTAATTTAAAATGTTCAATAATATATTGCCATAACTGTTTAACCTTCGCACAATCATGACAATGTAAGAATAAGTGTGGATACGTTTCTTGTTCTTAATTACAAAAGGAGCATAAATTGTCCCCACAAATCCAAACTTCAGAAGATGTTCATTAGTGCACACACAATGCAGTAACTTGAATTGAAATTCTATTTGTTTACTGACAAGAGTGGTGCTCCTTGGTATAATAAAATAAACACTCATTTCTTTGATTGTAAAATTAAAACTGTTCCGACGGTCCCTAATTTGCAAGCTATAAGACTCTTGTAAATCCTTGACGAAAACATCATAAATTTTCCTCGATTTTAAGCTCTGAAAGTTAGTTTCCTGCCCAGAAATATTCAAAATGATGGTAAAATTTAAAAGATCAACTTGCTGAAATTTGACCGATGATGAAACCTCCTTCTAGCTCATTGGAATAGCATTGTAAATATCAAATATCCTAAGTAGGCCATACACTTTAATTCCTAAGCTTTGAAAATGTGCCACAGGCCTTATATGACCCTTATCTACAATATTATCTACATGATAGATGCCTAAATTGTAAAAATCATTGTCGAAAATCATTTTTCCATTAATGCATACTTTACTGTTGTTGAATATTAATGGATTCTTTACTTCACCTGTAGTATTTCTAAATCTGTTCATGTCTTGCCAGGCTTTCAGAACTTCTAAATAAAATGGTGGGGATGTCAACTTCAATTTCGAAGACTCGTAATCACATAATATAATAAATCTTCCTCCTACAGATCTAAAACAATAATCAAAGTATCTTTTCCATCCAACATTCTTCTCTCCATATAATAAATGTTTCACCCACATGATGCGTTGTGCTTTGACAAACAGCTTAAAGTTACTCATTTTTAACCCCCCGTACTCATAATTTTGACATATAACTTTTCTTTTTATTCGATCCTTTCCACACTATAGAAATACAAATGCAATATTTTTCACTTCTACATATACCCACTGAGGAACCACTATAAGTGATGAAACATAGTTTAATTTTGACAATGCATATGTCTTCAATAGATGTATTTTACCTATCAATGTCAAATCTCTTTCCGTCCACCACACACATAACACACACACATAACTAACACACACACACACACAACACACACACACATACACATAAACACACACACACAGACACACCCCAAACACACGCATAGAGCTATTATCACGTACCAAGAATTAACGCATGGCCTAGATGAACTCTGAGGGCAGCATTGAAGAAAGTTAAAAATCTGTAGTTTACAGATCGGATCATGATCGGAAGATCTGATACATATGGCAAATAAGAGCTACAAGATTCAAGACAAGAACTGCAGTAAGCATCACTGCCTAGCTAGAAATATGTTTATCATATTGATCAGTCATGTCGTTTAATCAACCCCCCCCCCCCCACCCCTCATTCCCGATCTTCCAACCCATTACCTCTCACGGATTTATACGTCCCTGAAAACAGCATACTCACATTATTAGAACTCAATTCAAAGTCTACATTTGCAAACTTTGTATCCACCAAGTGATAAATATAGCTTAAGTACCATGGCAAAGCACACGCTGAATCCGGCCAGCACGCAACTTACTGGTAACTTGTTCGCTCTTTTATCTTTACTTTATCTCGTTATCTTTATGTATTCTCTCTCTCTCTCTCTCTCTCTCTCTCTGTCTCTCTCTCTGTCTCTCTCTCTGTCTCTCTGTCTCTCTCTCTCTGTCTCCCCCCCCCCCTCTCTCTCTCTCTCTCTCTCTCTCTCTCTCTCTCTCTCTTTCTATCTCTCGTTCAGAAGTTCTATTCTCTTTTCACCCTGCCCCATCTCCAACCCGGCACTATCCCACTTGAAGCTCTTATCAATGTATGTTTTTGTTTATGTTTAAGAATGTCAGTTAATGGTCGTTAAGGTATCTTTGGAGTATGCTAAAGAGCAAATTATGGAATAAGACATAACACAACATAATGGGAGATCACCTCGCACGTGACGTCACAACATCAAACTTTCAAAAGATCATAACTTTCTTGTCCTTTGACTGATTTTCGTTAACCCTTCACTGATTATGTTCCTTTCATATTTCTGCCTTTAATGAAACCAACTCAACTTTAGGGTGTACTATACCTTTATAGTTTGAGAGTTTGAACTGTCGAAGCTGAATTATATGAGTAGCAATTGGCGTATTATAAGATTCACACGCATGCGTAACACTGTATGTGGATAGAGTGTATGCTGTGCAGTGTCAGAATAAATAAATTGGGATCCAAAGTAGATCGAATAGCTTGGTCTTTAGATTTGCAAATAAGCATTTTTAGCAGTAAATCAATATGAAATGCTTGTGCAATGAAACTAATTGACATATAAAAGCGACGTAAGCAATTCTGAACTCACGATGATATTCCATATAGTCATTGCAGAGAGAACCTTCATTGAGCAGTAAAATAAAGGTGGGTAATATTATTATGAGCAATATGAGATTTTATAGGTTTCTTACCCTAAAATACATTTATTATTCATCAATGTGTTTTCAACCTACAGTTTGTCATAATTTGGAAGTTAATGAGACAGTTTGGCTAAATTTTCCGTTTTCTCACTCTGTATATTATCTATGAACGTCATTCTCAAAACTATACCCCAAAGAAAACAAAAGAAATCAAGAGGGCTTACTTCAAATTCCCGGAGTACATTATGTCGGTGAGGAAGAAGAGACTGTACCAAAACAAAGTTAAAAACTACATACGCGCACGTACATGTATGCACATAGTTATAGAAATAAAATGACATATCTTGCAAGAACCCGTTTTCTTTATAAATGTTACTTTTGAGAGAACGCGTAAACAAAAGAGCTTCTTTCAAGAAAAGTCTTTAAAAATTGCAAATAATATATTTTTCAGGAATATTTAAATCATACTCTACCATGTTAATTTTGATATCATAGTCCCTTGACCATTGCTATGCAGAAAACCAGCTTCATAAATGTATCTTAAGTGGTCGTCCATTGCGGTCTCTCACTACCATGAGCAACTTCCCATATATTTAACACATCTCCGTGACAACTAGTTGTCGTTCCACGCAATATGTGTCCTTACCTGTTAATCATGTGGTTTTAATGCAGATATCCCCGACTTCTTTATGTCCCCACCGAGAGATGACAATTTCACTGCAAATGTCCAAGCAAACTGATATTCCGACTGGTCAGTTGTCGACCTCGTCTTAAATGATCACCCAAAAAGAAACGACATCTGTCGTATTTGTTCAGCGAAAAACCTTTGCGCGCGCGTGATCTGATAGAGCGAAAGCTCCTGATATGGCGACAGGACAGTCTGCATAACGTAGAGGCGGGATAAATTTTATCACTGGTTATAAATTACAGCCACCCTGTCAATGTTTTACAGCGGTTGCCGTGTTCCCTGGACTGTCAAGGTAATCACGAGGTTATTACATGTGATGTCATTAGATTTGCTGCAGGCATACAAAGGGTCGGGCTCAATTCAAGTTTTTTTTTTTGTAATTGTGTAAATATGTCCATCTATCTCAAGTCAGAGCAAAGTCCAACCAAGCCTATTTTATTAGACCATGATGATACAAACCTTATGAAGCACGGCATGCACGTTAACGTGCACGTCGGTGTATACAGGTATGTGTGTGTGTGTGTGTGTGTGTGTGTGTGTGTGTGCGTGTGTGTGTGTGTATTTGTGTGTGGGTGTGTATGCGTGTGTGTGTGAGTGTGTGTTACGTTTATGTATTTGTATATGTATTTGTAATTCTTTGTTATAAAGTGAAATTCTTCATTTCATTATGCAGTGTTATGTGAATGAAATCAAATGAAAAAACTTAAAAAGTGTGTGTATGTGTGTGTGTGTGTGTGTGTGTGTGTGTGTGTGTGTGTCCGTTATTGCATGTATGCATGTGAGTTTGTGATTACGTGATACATGTCAGAACATGATTATGACATAAATGTTTTGTATACTTCCTGAACACATGTTTGCAATTGTTTTGCATTTACATCTTCACGTAGGATCAAAGTCACGTGAAAATTCTGCGACAAAACTTCAAAGGTCCGTCATTTATATGAACTATCTGTATGATCGTCATAGACATCTTCATTGTCACTAGGAACATTCCGATCTGTACGATCTTCTCAGCATCCCCATTATCATGATTATCTTAGAATCCTTGTCCACACCATCTTCCCACATCAATGGAGGTCATTACTGCCATCTTCATCTTCATAACTATTAACAGCTTCGCGACATGATTGTCATCCATGATCTCTCTCTCCTCATCGTATCATAACATCAGCAGCAGTACCACCACCACCACCATCGCCATCGTCATCATCATCTTAGTCACCAGCATCGCCATAATCATGGTGTTATCATCTTTATTATCATCTATCAATCATTAGTTCAATGATCTTTAATAATCGTCGTCGTCATCACCACCTCCTCCCTATCTTGTCCCCCCCCCCCCCCCAGCAGTGCCATCGTCACTGTCATCAGTCATCACGATCCATCTTCCTTATCTGTAATATGATATTTTATGAGCATTCTTAGCTTCATAAGATTCATCATCAATTCCATCAACACTACCATCAACATCACTATCGCCATTATCACTACTGTCCTCACGAAATCTCGCGTGCAGATTTGGAGAGCCAGTGTACTTCAGCGGAGATTTTGATTCCAGTTTTCTTTGGGCTCAAAAATAAAACATTTATCACTGTTTATGCTATTTGTCTTCAAAGTGACGCGAATTTTCAGAAATCATGCGGACTTTGCATTCGATATTCGCAGTATAGCCAGTTCGCAGGCAGCAGTTTCAGCTCGTACTAGTCGTGACCTAAAATTGACCTCTTGAACCGCGGAAAAGGTCTCCTTTTCAAACTGCGATATCTCCATGAATAAACCTATTTTCGTTAACTTTCTTTTGCAACTGTATGTTGGAGGTCAAAATTAACGACGTGTATAAAAACATTTGATTAAAACAGGCAGAAAAGTATTGGAAATTCGAGATAAATATGTATATATAAATATGTATATATCTGAAATATGGTTATGATCTGGATGGAAGTCATGTCATTACAACCCCATTTGCAGATGATTTCTGTTTGATTTCACATAATAAGAAGTCACATCAAAGATTGTTGACTGAGATAGACAGCCACATTAGATCACTCGGCCTGTCTCTCAAACCGTCTAAATGTCGATCTCTTTCTCTCTCATCCGGAAAGTTCAGTGACATTGAATTTACAGTAGGCCAAAATAAAATCTCTACCCTGGCAACACAGCCACATAAATTTTTGGGATCTCTCATCACTAAACAACAAACATCGCAAGAAACCTTTGAATATCTTTCCAAAAAAATTGAAACATGTCTGAAAAACATTGAAGCATCTTTGATTCGTAACGAATACAAATTGAAGATCTATTCACGTTATTTTCTGCCTTCTATTCGTTTCGATTTGACGGTGAATGAAATAACATTCTCTCATTTAAAAGAACTAGATTCACTGACCAACCGCTTTCTCAAAAAATGGTTCGAACTACCTAGAACGAGACAAGAAACTCCTTCTATTCGAATTAACAATACCATTTGAACTAGGAATTGAACGTGCCCATAAATACAAAGCCGATAAATACGTAAGCGTAATCACAGACATCCAAAACAACGGATACGAAGTCCAGCTGTTAGCGGTGGAGATCGGTTCAAGGGGATTCATCTCACAGGACGATGCTCAACGCCTTAAGTCATTCCTTTCTTTTTTCACCCCAAAGCCCGCGAAGTTCAAAGAATTACGAGATGACCTAAGCCAAAAGGCGGTAGTCTCATCCTTCGTTCTCTACTGTGCGAAGAACGAAGCGGCATGGGAAGACTACTCCCTTTTAGAAAAGTAACCACTTTTCTGCCCCGCAATTCGTTCTCCAGAGTATTGAGAATATTATGCTACAGGGGTGGAAATGTTCAATGGAAAACAAATATCCACGTCATTAATAACAATGCTTTTTAGTCTTTGTTCTGCTGTTACTCTTTGGCATTTATACTCTCCGTAACAGCAAGACGAAGACCGTATATTTGTCTCCCTACAAAGCATCAATTATTCGAATAAGATATGGAAATATACATAACTTCAAAGAAACGTCCAATATTGATCGAGTGCAAATGTTTGTAAATGACATTCTACGATTTACCATATTTCAATGCATGTCTATTCTAGAATGATATTTGTACATCAGATTTATCACTATTTAAAGGAATGTTTATTATATCATATACACATATTGCGTTTTCATTTCCCCCCTCTCAATGGAGTAGGACACTAGCCGTAAACATTGACGTTTTTTTTTCCTCTCTTCTTTGATACAAATTACATCCCACCTTTTCAACGGCAACTATTTGTTTTCTGTATTGTAATCCTTGTATATTGAATCGATGATGTTTTCCTCTGTATATGTATATTTATCGCCCTGCATTCAGCATTAATTGGCTATGACCTGGGCTTTGTATGCTTATTTTCCTTTATTGTCTCTAAATGTCTAATAAAGTGATCTTGAAAAAAAAATTCTAATTTAAAAAAAACCCTCTATATTTCATTGTCAATCGCTTATGAGCCCCCAACACTTGAAGATCATCTGAAGCGGAATCTTTTGTACTTTTAGAAAATACCAGTATTTTTCAACCTCTCCTTGTAGAAGGGTCAGGATCCAGCAAAATACCAACCATGTTCAAATCCAAAATGCTTGAGACATGACGAAGCGTAACCAGTCAATCATAGTCCGCGATAATGACGTCATGTCAATAAATACCAGTATTTGTCACCGGCGATTCGACCGAACGACCTCTCGTTCGTTCGCCGGTGACAAATACATGTACATATTTACTGACATGGCGCCATTATCGCGGACTGATTTTTTTTTTTCACGCGTGTTTTCTGCTGCCTGCGGACTGGCTAAAACTTCACATAAAACACTGATCGCGACCGGGACTCAACTTTAGGACACACAGACGAGATAGGCGAAATTCGTAGCCATAATTTCTTATCAGGATCATAAAATGTTATCTAATGAACCCACCTTCTTGCTTCCGCTAGTGTTAGTTTAGAAGATAAGATTAAGATAAGGCAACACGGTAATTAACGCATCCATACAAGTTGGATTGCAACACCTGATGTAATGTATCGGAAGAAATAAGTGTACTTTGAACTTATCTTAGATAACCACTGCTTGGACATTTGCTTTATACCTCTTGGATTCAAACTATTTAGCGGTCATACTTCCCTTTTAGTGGTGAAATAAATTCCACAGAAACTGGAAGTAAACATTTTATAACACATTATCATAGCTGACTTTATGCGAAATTATAGCGATCGCTAGATTTCGAAGAGGTTTTGGACGCGTCGACAGGTTCCTGCATGAAGCCGAGAGACCGGAAACGGCTGTCCACGCCGGTGTCACCCACTGAACTATACCACTACAGTCAGAGAGTAGGCCCTAATATTTGTAGTCCTGACAAAGCCCATTTTATCATAGCAGACAACGGGGGATGAGGGGGATGCACCCCCTCCCCCCCCCCCCCCATACACACACACCTCACAAGGTAGGGGGTGGCATGTACAGTCCCCCCCGCCCCCACCCCCAAGGTTTTGGGGGATGATATTTGCTTACTTAATGTCATAATGATGATAATAATAGTAATAATCATGACAACGATAGCCGCATTCACACGGTGAAAGCCAATTCAGACGGTTAAAAAGGAAAAAGGAAAGTATTTTGTGGTTATCTTGTGGTTTGAAAACCACAAGATAACCACAAAATTAATCGCGCATATTTTGCAGTGCGCGCAATCTCGTGGTGTGGAAAACCAACAGATAACCATGAGTTTTGCGTGTTCTACGGCAAACCACAATTATTGTTATTACTATTACTATTATAAGACTGTGTTAAAATAAGGTCAAGTAAATAATGGTCTAATTTGAAACGATGCAATACCGTTATGGTTCCGAATTCTTCACAAACTTACAAAGCAGTATTGTTTCTCCATGGATCATAGTGATACTGTTTATGTTTTTTGGTATCTGTATGTTAATGAGCCGCCAGGCAATATCTATCTATGGATGCTATGCCTGTTTCTTTGAGGTAAAAAAAAATAGTACGTATTCATTATGCTTGATAATGAACAGACAAATTGTTCAAAGTTTAATTGTTATTTGTTTTTTGTTTATGTGTTCTATTCACAAATGGCCACAGTGTGTGTGTGTGTGTGAGTATGTGTGTGCGTTCAAAATTGCAGAAGCTCCCTACCGTGGGAGGGGGGACACCCCCTGCCACACCCCCCCCCCCCCCCCCCCTCTCGGTCGTTTCGCTCCCTCGCTCGGGCGCTTCGCGCCCTCACTAGCTTGGGCAGCCCAGTCATCCCCCAGGTGTACGAACCTGTCTACGCCACTGCTACTCAATACACATTCTCCTTCTGAATCATGTGGCACACATTATTCATTTGCAGTTTAGAGTATTCTGCGTAAGTTTCGTTCAAAATTTTGGTATTGATTTCGCATTACTTGTCAGACATATGATATGTCACACAAATAACGCAAAATCCATGGCCATAGATCTGTTATGTGATGGCCAGTCTTCATGATATGTATGCCATTTTGAAGCCAATGATTTACTCTTTGAATGCGGAGCAAAAATAAATAAAATACATGTACCATGCTTCATATCTCAAAATAAGATTACGTACGAAAAAAAAATCAACTTTTTTTGGTCACACACATCACAGAGAATGGGTCAAAGGAATAATGGAGACGCGGGTGATAATCACTTTCAGTGATATTTTTACTTAAATCTAGATTGTGCCATTACATTGAAAGAAACTCTCTTTTATGTTTATGTTTAGTTTGATTGTTATATAGAAATATCTAAAATCATGTTTGTCATACAACATTCATGTATGCTCCAGTAGTTAAAAACAAATAAGTTTTAATGCATCTTTAGTATTTTATTGCAAAATCGTGTTTTTATGGTCGAGGTGGTTTACTTTAAGAATGGTGTTCACTTGCCAAGGAAAAGCAATATTCATCTATTATGTCCCATCATTCGTTTTATGGAACTACGTGATACTGATGCACATTGTCTTTACCGGTAGGGGAGGGGTATTGTGGGTCAAGATTCAACACGTTCAAGATGATTCATAGAGTGAAAATAAGCATAAACATCATTGAAAACCTGTATTCAATCAATGGTACAGGACAAATTCTCTTTTCTTGTTTAAATGTTTTGGACCCAGTTTAATATGGCCAAAACATGATTGCCCAACATATGAAGCATCTAAGCCTTGTTAGTTTTTTTTTTTTTTTTCTTGGGAAGGGTATGTGCAAGACATTTATTAACGGCGTTAAAAATATCATTTTGTTATCCATTAGATAAATATTGTAGGTCAAATACGTCATTTTTTGTAATGCTTCGGAAAAATTTATTTCATGAACAAGTTTTATTGTAATTGATTTTTGTACTGTACTGTACTGAGAAGGCAAAAAAGTCTTCAAAATGTAATTGCTAGCAATCTTCTTGCTAATGGTCTTAAATTCATGTATTGTCCATTTTAAAAGGTTGCTAAAAGTTATTTGCCCTCAAATGATCTACATTTTGAGTAATGAGTGATTAAATCACAAATCCTCAAAATGTTCGGGCAGAACACTTTTAATCATTAAGCATTTATTTCTCCATATGTGGATCATTTGAAGGCAAATAACTTTCAGCAACCTTCTAAAAACCTTCACTGATCTCTGTTAGTGGGGAGATCAGTGGCACCATCTGACGCGGTAACTACACGTAAGTACGTGTTCCCAGTTTTTGCTGAGACTACTTGACGACACCGTACAAAAATCTGGTGACACCGGCGATTGTAGGCTTGCATTTTTTTGTCTCGGAGATTTCTCAAAACTAGCAAAATTTTGCATAACTAGAGAGTGAGAAGAACACGACATACAAGAAGGGAGTACAGGGTAAGTATCAATGCTTGGTTAGACATTCTGATGAGGATCTTTGTTTCCACGTAAAACACAAATTTATGGAGTCTAGACGATGACGTCTAGCTGTGACACAGACAGACCGTTTAGAAGTTATTGTCCCATACCTTGAATTCCATGTTAGGGACGCCCACGAAATATTAAAACAATTTCAAAATACAAATACTCACCATGCATATAATTGTTTGCACTATTGATAATCAATAGAAATCATTGATTTTGGCAAAATAACGAGAAAAGTACTTACTTAAACAAGATTTTAGCATGGTCCCCAAGTCACAGCTCAGATAATGCCATTTACTATTAATGCCGCTGTTTCCTACGCAAAATTCTCTTAACATGCTTAATTGATAATATTAATATATTAACGCTCTGCTGGTACACGCTTAGCGACAGCGTATATTCCGGTGGGTTGCTGAATCTTCACGGGATCAGCCAGCCTGTTGTTATGCTAGGCATGCATGCATATTAGCAATCAGAAGAAACTGCAGTGAGCGCATATGTGCACGCATACATGTTTCCGAAATTACGGTATAATTAATAGTGCGTGAGCGGGACCGAGTCCGCAAGCTACGCATCTCGGTCAGCTATAGCACCGATCCATATCTGAGTGGTTTGGGTTTAGCCAAATGGGTGGCTGCCTGCAGGGGCCGCAGCATGGTAGTGGAGCTATCAAAGCAGCCGACAAGCCAGGCCTAGAATTTCGCGACGATTGTCGTTGCCCCTTCCGGAATTTCATAAAATTTATCAACACCGCATATTCATAGATCTAGGCATGGGCTCATAAAACCCTTTTTCAGCACAAATTTGCCTTTGTAAAGCGTTATAAATCAAAAGCCAAATAAAAGCCCAGTATTTACTCTTGACACTGCTCTTGCTTCAAATTGAACCTCATAACGGACATTCTCATTTTCACCACGATTCACAAAAAAGTGAAGTGGATTTTTAAAAACTTACTGCAAAATATTTCAATCTCGCTCGGTCATCGCAGCTTTCCCCAAACATTTTTGTCGCAAATGGAAAATGAAAGATGTCGCCGAGCTCAAAATCTCAAGCCATAAATTTACTTTGATAATATTCTACATCGGAAGGCCGTTTCACGAACATACACGCATCTCGCGAACTGCGCCCACCATTTTGCCATTCCGTTTTCGTGCTTACGTGTGTAGCGCCATTCAGTGACACATGGGTGTCACTATCCATGTTGCTTTATAATTTACCGTTGAATATGAATTACATTGTTATGTTAAGGCACCTTCTTAGGAGTTAAAAGTACACGATCGTCAGTAGCGATGGCGGCTGAGGAGTAGAAGTGCGTACGCAAGCTTTGCTAAAGGCTCGTTGACCTATACACAGTGCTTGCATGTGTTACATGCTTGTCGGACTGGTAACATACGGTACTCCACGAAGTTGACCGAATGACCGAAGGATGTACACTACAGCTCAAAGGAATTGGCATCGGGTAAAGGGAAAGGGAAGGAACTGTGGTTTTGAACCGCTTTATATTTTGTCCAGTTCAGCATGAAATAAAATGCTTTAGCCTAAAAAGCATTGTGTTTCATGCTGAAATGGACAAAATATACCGCGGTTCAAAACTGCGGTTCTTCCCTTTCCCTTTACCTGATGCCAATTCCTGTAGTTTATAAAATTATGTAGCTGTAGCTTATGTAGCTTATGTAGCTTATGTAGCTGTAGTTTATAAAGTGTGTGTTGCAATGCTCATGCACACATTCACACACCATTCATTGTGTATACATGCGCCATAACATATCAAAGATTGCTGTTGATATTGCATGCGGGCAAGATCGTGACAGTCAAAGTTTTATCTAGACAGGAATAACCATCTCATTCAAGGCATTCTTAAATCAAAATTACATATTTTGGATAAACTAGCGATTAGAGATGGTACCCCATACATGCTTTTTGGTGACGCTAGCTGTTTGCCATCCGTATGGATCAGTGGGTGTAGAGGTCTATTCGTGGCATGGCTATCATAGCTACTTTGTCACAAATTTCAACATCTTTCAAGCTATGGTGCAACAAAGCTGATAGGACCATCGCAGAATGCAGCGCCCTCTACAAATGATATAGCGCCATAAGAGCTCAGTTGTATAGGCCTTACATGGTCGGCGAAGTCTTCCTTATAAACCAACTGTACAATGTGTATGTACAGATTATATTGTATGGATAATGTACGTATTTTGTATGAAGTCAAGAATGATCGAATGATATTTTGATACATCTTCAACTAACGTTTTGCTGATTTATTTCAACTAAATGAGTAACTGATTGATGAAATATTTTCTTGGCACCAAGTCAGTAAATGATTGACCATTGTATGCCACCAATTTTATCAGATTTGATAAAATGTTAAGCCTTGGGGGTGTAAAAAAAATCTACCTCATTTTGGTAAAACAAAAACTAGAATGGCACAAACAAATCATTATGTTCTTCCTGTCTAAGTCTCTCCCTATCCCCAAAGACCCCAACTAACAATTTAATATTGAAGGTATTCTCACAACACCACCAATAAGCAAGTATACATGCACAAAAGTATAAAATGTGAAATCAATGCTACACTGTATCACAGGAATAATAAAATGCATTTCTCATTAAGACATGTTTTGGTAAGTTTGTAAGCTTGTGCCTTTTAAAGAAAGCAGCCTTTATTCTTTCATTTTTGCTTTGCCATGTCATTAAAGGTTTCTTCTTGTGACATTTTTTTTTCATTGACTTTGTTCATTGCAGGTTCATCTGTTCTCTAAAGAGGTCTTCACACGTTGATGCTTGACAGTACCAGACAGTGGCAGTGAGGATAGACCCAGCTGAAATTTGCCAATAGTGATATGATACAATGATGTCAATCCATCTACTTGTCTGATGCTTCTTCTACCATACAAGGAGTTACTTGAAAATATATCCACATCTATTTATGCTATTTCTGGTACTTAAACTGTATGTGTGCCATATACTTTACTCACAAGTGCTACACAAAACCACACAGCAGGAGTTTGTGACTTTCTGATTATCATACAGACCTGCCATCATATTCAGGCATTATCATACAGCAACCATGCTTCCTTCTGCTTGTAAATCTTGCCAACAGTTGACTAAGAGAACATTGATTAGCTTACATGCAATAAGAGCGCGACAGACGCACAGTGGTCACACAGTACCAACAAGATGCTCTGGTTTCTCCGCGATTCAGCCTAGGAAGTCTCCAGTCAACGTCCTCAGCACCAATCATCACTGGCAGGATAGGATATGGAACTCTTCCGCTCTATGCAGAGCACCATCTGGGAATCGATTCTACTCCACCTCCGGAGAGCCCATATTGAAAACACCACCAGGAGGAGCCTTGGAGCCAGAAGGAGTCGTCCGTCGAAGCTCGACAAGCGGGATGTCCGGATCTAAAACCCCGAGCTTGACTGCAGTGTTCTCTGATGAGAATAGGGATAGAGTGATGAATAGCCTGTCGGCTAAGAGAACTCTGCGGAGGTTCTATACCAAGGACGTGAAGCAGAGGGGGGCGGTGGTCGTGCCCCTGTGCAGCGTCAACGGTGAGCCAGGCATCCTGTTCACCTTAAGGACCAGAAATCTCAAGGATCACTCAGGAGAAGTCAGGTAATTTCACTTTACACTTAGAACCCTTCATGTGTCAAGGAAACTATTTGTGTGTATTTTCTGTGCAAAAATGACTTACTGACGTATGAAGACCTAAAGATAAAGGATAGTAGTGGTAATCATGGCTAGAGCATTCTTTAGTCACAACAGGTGCCATTCTCATTTGATTTCAGGATCACTCAAAGTAATTGTCTCAAAAGGAAATAGTCCTAGAAATCAAACAAGACCAGAACTCGTGGGGATGGCTGATCTTTCTGCTGTGATTTCTGGCCTTGAATCTTTACTGCTTCTATCCATTACCTTTAACTTTCATTGTGTAGCTATTATTAATTGGGTAAACTGAGATGATTAATTAAGATTCATTCTATTTTTCATTGCTGGTATTCTCACAGATTTCGAAAATGGTATCTTTCATCTCTGTAGTTCAAGTTGTGTACACATGAGCTTTACCTATTTACATATTGTACACTAAACATGGCTTAAAATCAATCCTTGATACAATGTCCTGCTCAGAAAGAGTACCTTCATATAAAATAATCAAAATATCTTGTAATTCAACCTGTTCACCTAAGGTCAAAGTATGCAGCATTTTCCATCTCCTTTTAGTGGTCCTTCTGACCATATGCAGGGCTCAACAAATATTTTTCAATGTGAATCTGAATGTGCTTTTCAGGGTATTTGTGTAAAGGGCCTCTAATTTTTTAAGATTTTAGGGGTCAGGAGTTATAATTTGGGCACCTGTGTGTACCAGGCACCTGCTACTGTTAGCTCTGTTATATGTTACATCATTAGAACATCATTCCAATACTTATGTGCACTATCTTGTTTTCATAGCTTTCCGGGAGGAAAGATGGACCCAACAGACAAAGATGTCTGCTACACGGCTCTACGAGAACTCCACGAGGAGCTGGGAATTCCCCCTGAGACGGTGGAGGTCTGGGGTAATCTGTCCCCTCTGGGGCGGGAGGTAAGGCTTCAGCGCAACCAACTTTATTTCCATTTACCCTATCAGTGTCACTTATATGTAGCTCTATGCGATTTGTATGCATTACTTGCGAATTATTGTATATTTTGCACATGAAGAATTGTAGCCCATGGATTGTGGGAATTATTGGTAGAGTGTTCTGAAAGTGTTCACAAAATAGATAAAAATGAATTGTTAACTTCAAAGAGCTGGCTGGCATAAGTGTAGAAAGTCAGTTCTCAATTGATCTGTTTCATGATGTGAAAGTGTGTATTATTGAAGGAGAAGTGCACACCCAATGGAAATAATATGTCTGTAGTATATCCAGAGAAATATTCCTCCCCCCCCCCCCCACCCACCCCCCATAAAAGCAGACGAGCAGTCACAAAGTTATTGCTGTTTTAGATAACCACTCATAGGTAGTAAGGGATGTTAAACTGATGTTAGATTTTGAAGTGCTCATACATCAAGTAGCCTTAACTTCTTTAATTTGCTTGACAGATTTTGCAACTTATTTTATCAAACATGTATCTAATGTGTTTGCATGTACAAAATACAAGTCGCAATGCGCATGGACTACGTGTTGTACCTGTCACGACGTTCAGTCATTTCCTTTATTTATTCCATTTCAGACAATGACCGTCGTACCAGTGATTGGATATCTAGGTGAAGTAGATGTAGAGAATCTCAGATACAACCCTGATGAGGTGAGATATGTATTTTTGATTGGTTATCCTGGGTTTTAGGGCTATAATTATCTTAGGTTGCTTATTTCAGCCTAGGGTTAGGGTTAGTGTTACCCAAACCATAAACTTAACCCTAGGCTGTCACCTAAAATAATTTCTTCTCCTAAAACCCAGCATTGCCATAGGGTTTCCTGATGAAAAACACCTTCTCAAACCTGCACTCTTCTCATTATGGTAGAGACATTTGTATGGCTGTGTTTATTTTAAGTCAGCATAATCATGTTTCCTCAAGTAGACATGGTACAGAATCTTGCATGTAATATTCAAACAAATAATATGATATAACATCTGTATGTTCAAGTTTATTATATCTTATCATTGTAAGTTTATGTTTCAGTATGTCTGTGAGCATATCCATAGGAAAGGAAAATTCTAAGGTATAACCAAATAATACACTGTATTCAATAATTAGTCCATGAAATCTGAGAAATTAAATTATTTACTTGTTTTGCTTCAATGGGGGAAGCTTATTGAATTAAAATTTGTAACTGAACAGACCATTAATTTGTATTTGAAACATCACCCTGTGCAAATTTCTTATGTAACAGTGGTAAGAAGACAACGCCATTGTTATGAAGTAATATACAGTATTCCTTTTACCAATGTTATATGGGACATTTGTACAAAGTGATTCTTGTGAGGCTTGTCCTGTGTTGGAAATCTAGCCCTTATTTAGATCTTTAATGTTTTCTTAATTTGGTTGGATCTTGTAATAGATAAAAGAAAGTAGTTGTTTTCACCCAATTAAGTGGAAATTTTAGAGGTTAATGTAACATTTGTGTACCATGTTTCCATAGATAGACCTATGTGTATTATTAATGTTATGAATGTTATCTGTGTATATTCTGTCCCTCTGAACACCTACAGGTCTCAGCAGTATTTATGATGACCCTGTCCCATCTCTGCAGTCCAGCCAGCCAGGCCTACACCATCTTCGAGCCTCATGAGTTCTCCGGTCAACCAAACGCCACGCTGCCTGTGTTTGTGGGCGGGGCGCATCGGGTGTGGGGGCTGACGGCTACCATCCTTGACCAGGCCCTGCAGGCCATCGTGCCAGGTCACTACCGGTCACTAGTGACTCAGGTCAAGAAAGAGCTGGCGTCTTCATCTAGATAAGGTCTTCTGCTGGGCACCGTGCATGGTTACTACTAGTCAGTGGTCATTCGGGTCAAGAAGGTGCTGTCGTCTTGATGTAGGTTAGATCTTCTGCTGGGCATCAGGCCTGGTCATACACAAATAAAAAATGTCTATTGATATTTCAATGGACTGTGATTAGGTACACATGCATGCCAACTTTCTCCATGTCATTGAAATGTCACAGAATTATATGTTATAGCGCCATCTAGTGTCAATTATCCACATGTTCTCTCAAAATTCTCCCTATCGCATATCGCCGATATCAAGCGATATCACCTCACGATACCGATATCTGATCGAGTGCTCTTGGGACGTATACTTCTGGTAAGAGCTGATTGTCGGCAGAAAGTGACCAAGAAATCACTTTTTTTTATGAATTAAGCAGTGAACATTTTGTGTAGGGTTGTGGTTAGGGTCAGGGTTAGGTTTAGAATAAGGTTTAGGGTTAGTGTTAAGGTCAGGGTTAGGTTTAGGGTTAAAATTAATAAAATTATTTGGATACCCTGGTCCCTTATTGTAAGGGATTGCCGAATGTTCGTGGACCGGAAGTTCCATCTCCCAAGAATTAAAGGTAAAAAAATTAGAGCGCCACTCATGTTCAGATTCGGAGAGCTATATGCGATAGGGAGAATTGGCAGTGCAAAATGATCCATGACACTGCACCATTCATCAATATAAGATGCAGTCATCATGATAGAGAATCTGAAAATTGATGATGATACTTTTGTTAGTGGAAAGAATAGTCATTTTGAGATTGATGAGAATGTCCTTGATTAGATAAGTTTGCCATTTTATTGCCTCCCTCTAAATTGGCCTATGGCATTATGTTGCCATGATTTTTTTATCTGCCCAAATATCAGGATTATCTTGTTCATGCAATAACTGGAGTATGTACACTACAGCTCAAAGGAATTTGCATAGGGAAAGGGAAAGGGAAGGAGCCGCAGTTTTAAACCGCAGTATATTTTGTCCAGTTCAGCATGAAACATGATTCTTTTAGGCTGAAGCATCGTGTTTCATGCTGAACTGGACAAAATATAAAGCGGTTTAAAACTGCGGCTCCTTCCCTTTCTTCCCTTTCCCTTTCAATATGCCAATTCATTTGAGCTGGAGTGTAATTGAATTTCATCACACTTGGTATAATCATAATGAATTGATGAGATTTGGAATATGATAGCTCAAAGGTCAATGCCAAATCCTATAATGTGAGAAGATACCCCCCCCCCCTCCCCAATAATTTAACACATTTGAACAAACTTTGCCCAGTGATTAAATGCAAATGGCAGGATATGTAAGTTTGTAGTTTGGGGGTGAAAGTCCAAAGTTGAGGTCAGATGCACTGCTAATGCCCAAACTCATGATATGATGGATAGAATTTAATCAAACTTGATATGAGGTTAAATGGGTCAGATTAAACATCAATTGGCAATTTTTCAGTAGGAGATCATTTTTATACTACTCTTAGGGTTTATTGCAATATTACCTAGTAAACTGTTTGTGTAGGACAGAAGGGCAGTGGAATTTGGTATTGCATGTATACATACTTTTCTTGAAACAACCTTGGAGGCTTTAAAATTGAATTCATACTAGTTTTAACTTGCTGTGTGAATAAAATTAACAAGATTGTATTATTGCTTCCTGCCTTGCCAATCTGCCAGTTTTAAGAGGTGAAGTGAAGTTATGTACTCTTTCAATGACATTCACATGCATATGTGTCTGTAATGATTTTTACAGTAGATATTTAAAGTTGAAATGAGAGGCATATGATATACTTTATGTTGTTGAATAATGTTTCATTAGTCATGATTAACTTTTGGACATTGGAGTCTCAAACAAAAATGCCTTGCATTCTGTAGCTTCTACATTAGAGGGTTCAATTTCAATGCTAAACGCACACTTCACTTCGCTCCGTTACAGACCACAAACAAAGCAGATTAGTCCGAAATGCATCTATGTTGTCCTTTATTTAAGTCAATGCTCTGTCGGTCATTAGTCATCTCATTTGCATGGAAACCTTTGACCCCTCATCAGCAGAGTTTTGGTATGTTGGGATGTGCCTCCACTGTGCAGGTTCTGATACACTGTATTTTTGCCACTCGGTTAGCAACAAAGGTATGGAACTGTCTACTTTCATTTGTGATGTACTACAGAGCCGATGTCGAGTCTGTCCAGAACACAGTGGAGGTGATCGGGAGTCTTGGCTCCGATTATCCTGTGTGGCTCAATGTGCAAGGCAAGACAGCCGCTGACAGCTCAAATCTTGGGATAGTCAGCGTCTTCATGGGGCATAGCTTTGTCTTGCCCATTACCATGCTGCAATGGATGTTGCCCTCCACATCAATGGAGCGCAGGTATGCCACGACAGAATAGCCGCGCATTGATGCGTCACAGAAAACATAGAGTTAATGTCTCTCCACTTCCTTTCCAGACAGAAGGGTCAGACATCTATCGATCGCCATGTTGCAGAGATGTGGCAGCTCTGTTTACCATTGGTGTCATCACAATGATTCTTGATCCCCTACTTTCTCATCCCAGCTCAGACCCTAAGCGCAGATGTCTTGTAGGAGGATTTTTTGCAGTCAAGACGAATGGTGCTACAAACCCAAGAGAATCATAGAGGGAGCTCATTGTTGAGAGTATACCTCGTTGTGTAGTGGATTTGTTCTTGACTGTGACCTTGAACCCAACTGGTTCGTTTCTACATTCCAGAGGACTCCTAGAGTCCGCTCAGTTGGAAGTTCACCTAGACCAAGGACAACAACTGATGATGCCCTCTCAGACTCTGGGATGGTTTTTCGTACATCATGGTTGTTGCTTATCCATTTTGTTAGTCTAAAGCCACCCTTCTGTAGAAGGTCACACAGTTGTGCTGTCAGCTTGATTGCTTCTTCTTTCGTCTGTACCGACTTCAGACAGTCATCCACATAGAAGTTCTCCAGAACCGTCTTGACAGCTTCCTGATTGTCATCATTCTGGTTGTCTTCTGCCGTCTTTCTGAAGGCATATGCGGCACAACTGGGAGATGACGTAGCGCCAAACAGATGCACAAGCATCTGATACATGGTTTTTCCTGCAGGTCACCATCTGGCCATCATAGGAACCTTAGGGCATCACAGTCTTGTGGTGACACCTTGACCTGATGGAATATAGCATCTACGTCCGCAACCAATGCAATCTTGTCCTGTCGGAACCTTGTTAGGACTCCAACCAGACTGTGAAGTCGGGACCCTGCAGGAATTGACTGTTCAGCAATACCCCATGGCATGTCACTGTGCAGTCAAACACCACCATGCACCTTGTTTGGCTTTTACGGGTGTACCACCGGTTGGTGTGGTAGATACCAGACCCTGTCGGTGTGTTCTGTGCCAGCCTGATCTGTTGTTGATGGCACTGCTCGTGCATGGCCCTTCTCCAAATAGCCATTCAGCGTGTCTGTGTACATTTTCTTGAGATTTTTATCTTTATTAAGCCTTCTTTTCAGGTAACTGAGCTGTTTTTCAGCAAGAACACTGTTATCTGGCAGATAAGGGTTCTCATGTTTCCAAAGCAGGTCAAGCTGATAATGGCCGTCCACCTTCTGAATGGACTTTTTCATTTAGGCTCTTGCCTGCTAGTCCTCCCTTGATTCACTGACATCTACAAGTGTGCCGGCTGAATCCATCTGCCAGAACCGCTCTACTTGTTTTCCAAGAAGGTCATCTCCTTCTCCGAGGAAGCCTGTTATAAAAACAGATTTTCCTCTCCCTTTGTTTTCTCCTTTTGTGGGCCGTTTTTTGAGCAAGAACACTGTTATCTGGCAGATAAGGGTTCTTGTGTTTCCAAAGCAGGTCAAGCTGATAATGACCATCCACCTTCTGAATGGACTTTTTCATTTAGGCTCTTGCCTGCTTGTCCTCCCTTGATTCACTGACATCTACAAGTGTGCTGGTTGAATCCATCTGCCAGATGGTCATCTCCTTCTCCGAGGAAGCCTGTTATAAAAACAGATTTACCTCTCCCTTTGTTTTCTCCTTTTGTGGGCCCCATTACGGTCCAGCCCAGCATTGACCAGGTGGCATAAGGCTCTTTCCGGCCACCACGCCGTTCCTCAATGACCCAAAATGCCTCTGGTGCGTCCCCACCTATCAAAAGCATGATTTGGCTCTCCTCGACTTGGGGGAGAGAAATGCCTGATAGGCGAGGCCAACTATCGATGTCTGTCTGTTTTGGGAAGCTTTCCGTGGACACTGGGAGTCTGTCCACAGTCCAGACCTCATCCAAGGAAATAGGATCTGTATTTGACTGCTCAATATTGGAGACAGAGAGGCTAATCTCCCTTTCCTTCATCCTATGGCTCTACTGGCTGATCGTAGTAAGGGAGAAATGTTTCTCCCTCCCTTTCAGCCCTAAAGCTTTGGCTAGTCTCTTGTCGCACAGAGACATATCACTCCCATCGTCCAGGATGGCCCATGTCTGAACCTCCTTCCCTTTTCCCCTGACCTTGACAGGGACAACACTCATATTTTTCTTGTTGTTACTGTTGAAAGGTTGGTTCCTGCAGAGCTTGGTTGTGACTCCGCAGCGTTACCAACCCCAGTGGAAGCTGTCTGGGTATGGGGATCCTCTCTATTGTAGTGAAGAAGGGTGTGGTGCTTTCTTACACACCCGCTGACCTCACAGGCAGGGTCACTTCGACAGTCTTGCGCGAAGTGACGTGGCTTGAAGCAATTGTCGCAGAGCTTCTCCTTGCGCACAATTCGCAGCCTTTCCTTTTGTGGCTTCTCTTTGAAGTGAGAACATGCTCCGAGCTTATGCAGCATGGGCATTTCTCTACTCGGCGTGTGTCATACTTCCCTTGACTTTGGGCTACCAGTGTGGTCAGCTTGTGGCCCCCATGTGACCTTTGGTCCCCCTTCTGGGCTGTACCCTTTGGCACATCCTTATTACCAAATGTTTTTGCCGAACCTATTGTTGGACACCTGCGCAGACCTTTCTACAAATGCAGTCATGTGGACAAAGTTGGGTTCTACCCCGGCCATGATCAGACCATGCGCCTGATCTGCCCACCTTGACTGCATGTACATGGGGAATAGGCGCTGGACCTTGATGAGGGTGTCACTGGCATTGAGGTTGGCTAGGTGACCCATCTGCTCTAGTGTGATCATACACCTCCTCATCTACCTACGTAGCTCTGACAAGCTATTGCCATCATTTGGCCGCACTGCAGACCTATTCAGCACCTTGCTAATAAGTGTGTGATGACGTGCGGTCTACCAAATTGTTGGGCGAGTATTTCCCGCGCCTACATAGCCATCCACTTGGTTCATTAATGAACAGCACCCAATGGCTTCCCGCGCTTTGTCTACACAAAATTGCGTCAAGTACATCTATTTCGTTCCATCATCCACTACCTTATTTGCAATGTTGATATCAGAAGAGTGAATGAAACTCCAATATTTGATTGGTTTGCCATTAAATTTGACCATCTCTGGCTTGGGCTGCTGGGCATGTTGATTGCCATCATCATTGCATCACAAAGTTGTGAGGCATACATACTGTTGACTCCATTCATGGCATTACCATGCACACTATGCATGTTACCACCTTCTTGTGCACAACTAGCATTCAAGTTTTGATGATTTAAATTTGGGACACCCTGTACATGGCTATCAACATGGGGATAACTGGGTCCCACTTCAAACTCATCACCCTCTGCATAACTATTGTGTAATGCAGACTCGTGTGCACCCTGTACAACAATTTTGTATCTCTGAACTAGAGTTTTCTTGTGCGCCCTGTACAATATCGTTTCTTCTTGTTTCATACCCTTTTGTTTGGGCACCCTGTACCATTTCTTTTACCTTAGCTGTAGCAGGAATCTGGGTATCTGGGTTAGCTATTACTGGTTCTTCTTGGAGTTCTTCCTCCCATACCTGAACCTCCAAGTCGGCAGCCTCCAGTTCGTTGTCGAGGTCGAGCTTGACGAGTCGGTCCTCCAGAGCTCTTTTCTCCTCTTCCAACCGCTTACGCTCGGCGCTCAGCGTGCTGCCTCAGCTTCCGCGCTGCGAGTTTCTGCTGGGCTCTAGCCTCCTTTACTCGCATGTTGTACTTGCGGAGATGCTGCGCGAGTGAGCAGCCCTCTCACTCGTCGTCGTTTGACGGTCGTCATCTACGGCCGCCAGCGTCAGATTTTCCAGCTATACAGATTCTGTCATCCATGCTGAAATTCTGTCATCAAATTCCTTTTAATTCACTTTTGTAGTGGTAAACTACTGCACAGCGTCCTCACTAGCTTTACCACTGTTCGTCGCAATATATTCTTTAAATTTTGCTTCGTATGTGAGGAAAACACTGTGATGCTGCTTTACCTTGATTTCCACATCATCGCGACTCTCCCGACTAGTAAGAAGCCATTCCAGTTCATTGTATCGCTTGGTGAGGTTTCCTTGGTAGCTAGCACATGACTTCTTCAGCGCTGCCGTCTTTTCCATTAATTCTGCCGATTTTGCCATTCTTTACTGCAAACCAGTCAGTTTCTGTTGAAATTGCAAGAACAGCTGTTAAACTTTAATGAACCCTCTAATGTAGAAGTTACACATTTATTCACTTTCTTGGTATTCTATAATTTATAATATTAAGTCATTGTTCCAGTAGTTAGTACATGTACTTTCAATAAACGGGTGTACATGTATTCATCCGCAACACTGTGGTCAGGGCCATTATGCTTTAAGGTTATGTTTCTGTCCAGAATTGCATATTATTGTGATCTAGCAATTTGCTGCCTGTAAACACTGATGTATTTTGCACTTTTCAGTGTTCTGATTTATTTCTTCTCATTCTTGTTCAAGATTTGTGTCAGGAATTGTGTTCAATGCTTATGAAATATGGTACATTTGTCTTTCATATATTGAGTGCTTTAAAACACAATTTTATTTTTGAAAAATATTTCAATTTCCCCACTTGGCTGCTATATTATGAGGATGATTTGTCTATAAACAGATTCAATAGGTGTAAGAACTGTATCTAAATCCATTTATTTCATATGATATGGTATTTATGATAGAATATGATATAATATAAGGTTGTATTTATTCTTTTTATTGGATCCTTGTAAACTATTATTATCGTTGTTGATAAATGTCATGATTGTGGTGGGTCTGCTGCTGTTAACAATGTGTTGTGCTGAGGCTAACATGTACGAAAAAGGATAAAAAACAGTATTTGTATCATTATTGAAAAGCATTGTATGTATTGTTCTACCAAAGCAGAATCATTTGAGTGGCACAAAGATGTACTCAGTTTTTGTTCAATGCATTGTTCATGCTGTGTTTACATAAAACTAATCTTTGGGAACTTAAATGTTGTTTAACATTGCAATCTTTCATATTTTGATGTACAGTGAGTGAACTTCTTGAGGTTGTGTTTTCCTCACAATGAGAGAGGGAAGTGGGAGAGAAAGAGAAAGAGAGAGAGAGAGAGAGATGAGAGAAATGAGAGAGAGAGAGAGAGAGAGAGAGAGAGAGAGAGAGAGATGAGAGAGAGAGAGAAATGAGAGAGACAGATTACAGACATACAGAGAAAAAGAGGGAGAGAGAAAGAAATAAAAGGGAGATGGAAGCAGTAAATAGGAAAATGGTAGCCCATTGAGAGAGATAGTAGTGTGGAATAGGGAGGGTGAGATAGAGGGAAACTTATACATAACGAAATTAGAGTAAGGTAAAAGAGATACAGATTCGAAGTGAGGGGAAGGGAGCAGAGAGAAATTTAAACAGAAAGTAAGAAAAAGGTGGGGGACCAAAGTTTCTCTCGAAGGTAAGAGAAAAGGGAAAGGGATAGAGAGGGGGGGGCACACATAAGGCAAGCAACAAGTTAAAAACAAAAGAAGAGGTGGAGGTATGTCAGAAGTTAAGAGCAAGTGGGAGAGGTAGAGAGGGATCGAGAAGGAAATTAGTACATGTACTGAATGTGTTGATAAAAAAGGGGAAAGGAGAGATAAATGCTATTTATTTGATTTCATACGAGTTGTGTTTGCATAACATCGGCAACGCTTTTATGATTCTTTGGAGAGAAGTTGGACCGAGTCGGTTTATTACCACATCTTGAAAACCCAATGGTAGCCCATCGAGAGAGATAACGGTGTGGAAAATGGAGGGCGAGATAGAGGGAAACATATAATGAAATAACACTAAGGTAAAAGATATATATAAGTGAGGTACATGTTCATGAAATAGAAGGCATGGAGAGAGAGAGAGGGGAGGAAGCGAGTGAGACAGAGAAAGAGAGCGACATAAAGACGAAGAGAGTGTGGTAGATCTAGAGAGAGAGAGACAGAGACAGAGCGAATGTGATCAGCGAGTGAGATAGAGAAAGAGAGCGACATGAAGAGAGGGGGAAGATCTAGAGAGAGAGATGAGGTGCATGGGGGGGGGGGGGGGGGGGGTCGGGGCCTCGGGGGAAACCAAGATAAGAAAAGCCATAATAGGCCACATAAAGTGATAACTATGATCCCGAATAACCATATAGGCCCGTATACAGCATACAGTTACATCATAGCAGTCTGTAATTGTAAAGCATTATTTTCACCCATTCCTTTGAGATAGGCGGCCGTTATAAGCGTAATGTCTACATACATGAATAGCTCGCTATAGGTCGGTCGATCGATGATTCACTCATAACAAAAGCCATTCAACTGTACGCTGACAATGGAGGGAGGCTCCCAGGGGATTCCGCATTATTCAATTAACAGGTGGAGTCCGCAGCGTGCGACGGTGTTTTTGTTTAGACGGAGCACCGCCGCAATTTTATTCCGCGTTGCATGCAAATCACATTCTACATTTTACAAGATAGTACTAGACACACTTTACGTTTGTTCTGTAACTGTAATTGTAACTTTGAATACCATAACATGTGTGTAGCGTAACATAGAATCTTGTCAGCTCCGTCAGCAATTTCAATTTTGTGGAGGATACCGTAAAAGATAATAATCTAATAAAGGATATGCGCCGAGCAGAATCTAGCTCTGAACACGCATACTGCATAGCGTTATTATTAATATTAACAATATTTGTTGAAGTGGTGGCTGCTTGTTTTGACATTGTTGCCGTTTGAAGATAAAATGGATATTACAGATGTATACTAAACCGGGAATTTCATCAGAAATACTTCAACAGTGGCTGTCATTATGTCCAAGCTTCAGAGTTTGGCTTTGGTGAGTAGAATTACCCATTTGATTCGGAATTTCCGAGAGTTGCAGACTCGTCGGATGTCCCATGCATTTATTTTTATGTCGGCTATTCCTATTTCGGGTCAAGCTGTGGGGTCTGATTCTGAGCTGAGACTTGGGCTCTGTCCTCAGTCATGAAGTCTAACGGCTAGGAGTTTTACACTGTAACTATAGGTGCATCGAATCACATGTGAATACCAACTGCATGATCATTGCTATCAAAATGTCAACATCTTTGAATTGAACATTGTCAATTTGTTATTCACGTTCACTGAGCTAACTTATATTTCCCATTTTACTGAACACTTGGTGTACATTGTAAAATTTGATGCTGCCGCACATGCTGCAACTTGAAGAGAATCAAGTTGAATGCTTCTTTTCATTGGTGGTTATTTCATTGTTTTTCCAATCAACATTCATCTTGCATTTTATAAATTCAAGATTACTCCAGACCTGACAATAGTGACTTACATGAATGAATTATGACGTCTTTATGAATCAAATATGATTGTGTTTTTTTAAACTGCAGAGCAAGCAACAGCTTGACGAGATCAATCGCCAGCTTGCCCAGCATGGCGTTGGGCCGGCGGCTGGGCTGGAGGAGAAGTTGGGTGGGGTGTGGCTGCTCTACCAGCGGGCAGAGGCAGATCTCAAGGCAGGGTCCCAGAGCATGGCGGAGCTGCAGAAGAAGCAAGCAGAAGAAATGAAAGAGGTCAGTATTGCATGTCCATCATCATTGTACAGTCTTCTGGCAATTTTGTGCGGTGCTGCATGCCATGGGCCAAGAACAAAACATGCTACTAAAAAGTGTTCCATGTGTGAATAAAAGCAAGATGAAGATCAAGATCCATAACCTATTAATCCTGGGTTTAAGGATTGCTAACCTCAGCCTATTACCCTGCCCTAGCTGGTTTAATTCAACCTGAAACCTAACCCAAACCCAAATTGTAGGGTAGTCTTTGTTGGCAATACTTGATTTACTTCAGTTTGAATCAAACTGAATTAAATTAAAGTACTACAATAACAAGTTGCTCAAACTGCAATGTGTTCAGGGAATATTGAAACCCGGTATCATTCAGTGCTTTACACTTTATATTGTTAAAGCTAGGTAGAAACTTTGAATCTGGCTATCAATTTGAATAGAAATACCAGCAAAGTTCTGAGCATGGAAGTGCAAGTGCATTGTGTACATCCAAAAATACACTGTTGATATGATATTCAGACTTGTTGATTTTATTCTCTATGTGTAAAGTATCTTGTCACCCACTATGATCAATGAATGTAGGATACAATCCTCTTGAAATTGCCAGCAAATTATTCTGATTTTAGTTTGCCTTTCTCATATAAAGCCATAATACCCATAAAATACCTGTGTTTTGATGTCATTTTTTTTCCCTGTCTTGCTTCTATTTATTTGTATTATAAACTACCTTTTAAAGTGCATTGAACCGTATGTCACGCTTAACAAGCCATCAGCTTTCTGGTGATTACTTGAACTAATTGTTAATGACAATTATGATGAAATAGCTCAATCTTTCGATTGGTTCACTGGTGGTACTTTTAATCAATTGTTGATGAATATTGTTTACTTTGTTTTCATAAGATGAGATGTGTGATATGTTTCTCACAATGCCTTCTACACATGTTTACACTGTAGGTTGAGCTCTATGTGGAAAATATTCGTAAACTCGCCGAGGAGAGAGAAACGTTGACCCAGGAATTTGAGACGGAGAATGAGGAGCTGAAACGGGAGAACAAGAAGTTGAAGAACGAACAAGAGCAGACAAACAAGGAGATCCAGCAATTGTTAAAGCAGGTCAGTATGATCCTAATATCATTATATTCACAAGAAATATACCATTTTCATTATGTATACATGCAAATGTTTCTTATGTATGCAAACATATGGATGCCCGTCATTCAAATAATGTGTTACTAATGGGAACCTCAAAGTTTTTCCAAGAACTGTCCCACTAGCAACAATTAATAGATTTACAGTGCATTCTACCCATAGAAAATTAATCTTTAGATACATGTGAATGAAAAATTTTACTTTGTAGTTAGAGGGAAAGTTGTGAATATAAAACATGCTGATTGTAGCAATGTTAAAACAAGGAAGAAAAAAACATGTAAGGAGATTAGTGAAAAATTATGGAAAATCAGAGAAAGAAGAAAGTGACTTTTCTCAAATAAAATCTGTGACATTTTGATGGCCTTGAATGTTGAAGTGTCTAGAGTCAAGACTATGAATTCATTATGCATGCAAATGATTGTAAATGTATACTGACTCCATGAAGTCATGGAACACATTGTACACATGGCACGGGGGAGTTGGACAAGATAGGTAAGAGCAGTACAAAATAACACGGTACAAGAATGAACAATTTGTCATTTATCTGGACTCAATCCTGTGAGATATGGTATTGTGGGAGTAGACAATACTTCAAATGTTGGCAAGACTTGCAACATAATTGGTGTACATTTCTGTCATTCATGTGTGTACAAAGAATGTACCTTTCATGAAAGTGTAAATAAGAAGGGTTTTGCTGCAATAAATACAAATGTTACTAGATTGTTAATCATTTGGTGATTGATGGCTTTAGTGAAGATTGGTTAAGTAACCTCTTATTGGGTATTGGATGAAACATGAGACAAGGAATTTAGCGAAAGTCTGAGTAATATGAAGCAAATTTATGAACAGTTTCATGAAAATGGCAATAATCATTATAAGCTGACAAAATAGCAAGTTTTGTTGTGATCTGGAAATTTTCTGAAGTTGAAATGGCGGACATTGCTATTAGCAAAGTGCACAATGTTTGTGCGGCGGATTTTGTTTTGATGAAGACGGTCAACAAAATAAATCTAGTTCATTATTGTGCCATGAAGCCTAGAACTAATGTTTCGTTGGAAGATTGCTAGACTAAATTACATGAGGTACAGTGTAGCTAACTTGTTTTCCCACATCGGGCTGATATAGATGCAAATAATTCATATAGATACATTGATACATGTATATTCCGGCTATATAGCCAACCTGATCACGAAATAGCTACCTGTTTTGCAATTTCCTATTGTGGGCCCTGTGTTACGCATGATGAATATCTACAATGTGCTGTGCTGTAGGGTACTGTAGATTTATAAAAAATAAAAAAAAAACAGGCGTTGGGGATATTTGATCCATGTGTGAGCAGTGATCTCACCAGCTGTGGGATTGTGGGAGTTGAGGTTCAAGTTTCCATGTCACCACACATCCCACTGAGCCATGCATTGAGAGAAGCGGGGTCAGAGGTCAATGTCCCCTGCATAGCTTTCAGATCAATCCAACATGCTGATATACATGTACACCTTGTTCTTGTGTGAGTGTGTGTGTGTGTGTGTGTGTGTGTGTGTGTGTGTGTGTGTGTGTGTGTGTATGTGTGTGTGTATGAAAGGAGAGAAGGTTAGCACTCCCCTTGATAAGGACGGAATTCACCTTCGGGTGACAACACACAAATGGTTAAGGCATTGCCACTTACTTTGTGGCATCTAACCAAGTTTTTTAAAATATACTGTATTGGGAAGCCAAAAAGCCTTCAAACAGGTGAACAGTCAATTCATGTAATGTCCATAATTAGTGATTAAATCACAAATCTTCAACATGTTCAGGCCAAACATTTTGAGATTATATGACTAAATCACTAATTTAAAAAAAAAAAAAAAAAGAAAAGAAAAAGTATGTGTGTGTGTGTGTGTGTGTGTTTGTGTGTGTGTGTGATTATGTCAGAGTTTATAACTCGATCTTTCTTCTATATACGATATATGTAAAACAGTTTGGGATCAAAATGTAAAAATCTTGAATTTGCTTATTAGCTGAATAGTGTTAGCTAAAGCTACATAGATGAAAAGGATAGTTTGTTCCAATGAGGTCTAAGTCGATACCTCCATGGTTTGTCCCAATAGCAACCTCTGGTCAAGAAAAACACAAAAAACAGAAAGCAGGTTAGTGGGATAATTAGTATTATAACAAGAAATAAAAGAAAGTAAACAATTTCTAAATTTCACATTATTTGCATTGGCATTATGTTGAAGTATGCTTCCATATTTATGTTTTTGTATTTAGTCTATGACCACAAAATCAATGAAATTTTCTCTTTGTGTACTGGTATATATTTTTTTTAATCAATTAACTTTTTGATAAATTACACTATGCAACTGTTTGTTTTGTGAACATAAAACAAACAAATAAATTTGTACAGTAAAGGGAAACTTACCTGTCTGATGGTGATCTTTTTGAATTGCAATATCCTTGATATAGAAATGAAACTTTTAAATCATGTAGATTCAGGAAGCAAAGCCTGTTATATGATAAGGGGATGATTAAATTGAATTTGGATGATGCCTCCCCTTTGTGTATCAATGTCATCATATTGTTACCCATGAATTATTGTTTTCCCTCCACGTTACTTTAGAAAGAGCAGCAGTGCAGCAAAGAATTCCCTTTTGCCTACCTGTTTGCCATCTTTGAGATAACTGGCTGATTAAATCTAAATGAAAAGAGAAATTGACAGGTTTTGCCACAAGAAATTAGTGAATACTTGTACTGATCATGACAAGCCTGATTAATGTACATAACTAGTTACATTTCAAGCCTTCCATGTCTGCATTGTACATGTAGCACGTATTGTATAATAATGAAAAGTGGGGACAACAACAATTGCTTCCATGTATCCATAGCAACACAGATTGCATGGTTCAATTTAGGGAAATTGGTATGAATTGCGAGTGGCTGGCCGTATCATTACCTTCCCATGCATCACCACTGAAATGTGTACATCATGTATGGTAACGTTAACTGGGCTCATATGAAAACACAGTGTGCAATATGAGAGCCAGTCAATGCTCATTTGTGCAGAAGGGTAGCTGCCAATCTTAAAAAAGAAAATTATATGCAGTGGCCAAAAACGAAATTGAACAATATTTGCAGCATGACAGGGCCAGAGCTCATTACTCTACTGTCTACTACAGTGTGTACATCGTACAGTGGGGATTAATTATTGATATATTAGGGGTGTCTTCATTAGCCCGATGTGGGCGAAATAGCTAGCTTGTTCTGATTGGGTTAGCTAGCCAAATCATGAAATAGCTAGCTATTTGGTCAAGAAAATTTCCCAAGAAATATTGGGCTAGATGGAGCTAGCTCAAGCTAGCTCGGAACGTCTTCATTAGCCTGAAAATTTCCCGACCCCAGCATGCATCAGCACGCACGAGGCATTGTTTACGTTAGCTTTTTATACGTGCGTGAATGCGAGCTCACAATCGAAGCCATGCGGTCGTGGCCTGTTCCCGCTGCACACTGCGCATGTGCGAACGTCTGGATAATTTATGCATCCCGAGTTTCGAGCTAATAAAGACGCGATTGCAACTTCAGGCTAGTTCCCCAGATCAGCAAAATAGCTCGCTATTTGGTCTGATCAGGCTTATGAAGATGCACCTAGAGAGTGTTGATTATGTGCATTTTGGCATATACTCAGTGAAGCGGGTCTTGCATTTTAAGAGAAAATATTTTGCTGTATGATCAAGTATGATTCTAGCATTACAGTTCTCTGTTCCATCGATCCTGATCCTCCCATGTATGGACTGTTTCTTCATGGAATCTTGATTTAGCGTCTTGTGAATTGTAGGTTTTCTCCTCTTTGATGAATGGTTAATTAAAATAATTGAAGATGAGATCATAAACAGATGGATTATTATGTCTTTAAGGAAACTTTAAGTTTAATCAAGTAAAATCATTCAAAATTAGTTTGAGAGATTTTGGATAAGAGTAAAGTGCTGTTACATTAAATTGTAAACATCCTTCTCTCATTTCATAATTTCAGGAAGGATTTGATGATCTTGCCAAAGGTACAGCGAGTGAAGCTGTCGCTTACTTTCTTGTGGAAAGAACGCGCCTGTCCGACAAGATAGACACAGAGAGAAGGAAGTCACTGACTGGAGACACTCCAAAGGGTAACTCAGACCAGGTAGGTCATTGCCCACTCGTGGAGAGAGAGGAGGAATAGGTCAACAAAGCTCACGATGAATGCTCTTTAAAATGGATTTGGGGTTTCTTATTAGATGTTAGGATCTGAGAGCAAAGTGGAGCAGGGGGGAGAGAAGACAACACTTCCAATGAGTGAAGGAGCTGGAAAAATCATGACAGTTCATCTTGCTATGACAATATGGATGTTTTTTAATTGTGGTTTCTTATTGGATGGTAGGATCAGAAGACAAAGGTGAGCCAGGTAGAGAGAGAGAAGGAAAGATTGAAGCAGGACAAATCATGAAGGTTCATGTTGCCATGACGATTGGGGTGCTTTCTAATTGCTTTTGTGGCTTATTATTGGACTGTAGGATCTGAAGGCAAAGGTGACCAAGGTGGAGAGAGAGAAGGAAAGATTGGAGCAGGAAGGGAGACAGCACATCCAGCGAGTGAAGGAGTTGGAGCTGGAGCTGAGGATGCTGAAGACCAGGCTGGAGAAGGAGAAGGAGACTCATCACAAGGAGGTGGACAGGGTCCAGAAGAGAGCAGGTCAGTATTGACCAGGGAGAGAAAAACCTATCCTTCTCTAGTCATTTCTACAATTAAATTAGTTCAAGGGATTGCCATTTGATGTGTCTTGAAAGTGGCCGAAATATTATTAGATGCAGAGACTGATGATTTTTTTGGCATAATTTGACATAAATGTGATCTACATTTCCAGAAAGATAATTACTGACAGTGCATGCCGCATTGGTAACCAATGCAGGTTTCCTAATATTGGTGTAATAAGTGTTCATTTCATACAACCTAATATAAGCCTTGCACAGGTGTTTTGCACAGTTTCAGTAATTGTAAAGCTAATATAAACATCATCTATCCTTTAGAATTTAGAATTTGTATAATTATATATATCTTTCTGTTTATATGTACCTTTATTCGTATCAATGTAAACCAATGAAAATGAAATTTCCAATTGGGCAATAAATTGCAATATCTATGTATCTATCTATCTATCTATCTATCTGATTCTGCAAGATCCCAATCGGCCTAGAATTGCATACATGACATTACAAATAACCCTCTGAGTATCATGGCTGTAAGATATGTGTGATAAGTCAATGTGAGCTAAGTACTGAGGGGGTTAAAGTGACTGACAAACTGTTCTCCTGACAGATGAGAAGATCAGAAGCGGGTCCACTGATGAGGTGGTTGCTCAGCTGAGAGAGTCCAAACGGAAGATGGAGGCAGAGCTGACCACCATGAAATACCGGCTCAAGACTAGCGAAGATGACAAGGAGAAGGTCAATCAGCAGGTAAGTTGACCATTAGTTAATTAGATCAAGCTACCTCAATGCTCAATCTAGACGAGAATTTAAGGGTTAATGATGGTAGTTAGGTGCCATAAATGGAAGATAGAGGCAGAGCTGCCCACCATGAAATACCGCCTCAAGACCAGCGAGGATGACAAGGAGAAGGTCAACCAGCAAGTAAGTTGACCATTAGTATATTAGAAGAAGCTACCTCCCTGCTCAATCTAGACTAGAATTTAAAGGTAAGGGTTAATAATGGTAGTAAAAGTGTCATTGATGGAAAATGGAGGGTAAAAATGAGAAGGTAGTTGATAAGTTGATAAAAGGTGGGTACTGGGTGTCAAAAGAAAATTTGAATAGAGAATTATTATAAGAAAAATTTTAATTGATGAAATGTTGCGATATGTGCTCCACAAAAAAGTGATATCTCTCAAATTTATGATTTGTAAATTTCAGTTTGAGTTAAAATTTGAGTTATAATTTTTTTTGTTAGTCATTCCTAATAGTGGCCAATATTTTTTTAACACCTAGCACCTGGTAGATCTAGACAAGAATGTTAAAGTAAGAGTGAGTAGTCGTAATGATTTTTGGGTGTAATCATGGCAAATATGTTGTGCATCATCACAGGCGTGGGTTTTTTTGTTTCATTTCTTTCATTCCTTTCTGGTATCCTAAAATCAAATAAAATTAGAAGCCATGTTCTTGGCAGAACAGCACTCTTTACATTATGTGTCCCATACTCTTTATTGCTACCACACCTTACCTGAATATGTCTGGAGCAGGGCATTTTTAAAACCATGAGAACCGAAACAAGAAATTGAAAATCATGAACACTCGTCAAATAGGCATTAAAGATAGAGTGCGCTGGATGATTCTTTAGACAGAGCAATTAGTTTCCATGACCTTATCATAGATGTTGCTTTACTTTAAATGTCTGTGTATTATGTTTAGATGTATACTTAAAATAAAATTTTTGCATGCTACGTATATCTTGCAAATTGTAATGTAAATCAATAAGAGTCATCCTTCATTTGTGTTGCATCCTATAATACCTTCTTAAAGTCTTTGCATATTACTGTCAATGGCTTGGTATCTATCGGACCATGAACTTTTGCATTGTTCGCTGTAAGAATGTTCTCCTGTTATAAGAGCTAATCCTGTGTAACTGCCAATTTATAGATCCACATTGGTTGTTAGTAGAAGGTATTGTACTCAGATAATCCTTGGAACTTAAGTCCTCTCAAGTGTATTATGGGCTATTTTAATGAATGTCCATTAAAGAGATGCAGTTCTTACTGAGTGAAAAGTACTCTCAGTTTTTAAAGGTTGTCATCTGTTTTAAGGATTTATAAATATATCCCTCATTATAGGTGAAGAGGAGTGTAGTATAAATGTGTATAAGTTTTGCATTTGTTTCATAAATATGATTCTTCAAGGAATGAATGAATACTTGCATTAATTTTTCATTTTTACTGTTCATGGTATACCTTAATATTCATTGAATTTCCTGTGTGTTAGAAACTGCAAAGAAATCAACATATGTGATTGTAAAAAAAAAAGACTTTGTGTAATCCTCTCTGTACCAATCACTGACAACCCCATATCAATAATAACCCATTTTATTGCTTATTTTGACTGAGTGGGTCAATGTCTATTCTTTGAGTTGGATGATGATGATGTGAAATAGTTGTGAAGCTATTTCCAGTTAGGTTTTTCACACTGATATGGTGAGGGAGATTTGACATTAAATTGTAGTATTCCCTTTAAGTTCACACTCTGTTGGCCATTACCTTGCCTTGGGCTAGACTGCCCGCTCTATTGTCCCACACAGAAGGGCCCATTGTGCCCCTCTAAAGATGTGCCCACTAAGGAACAAGGAGATGTGGGGCCCACTATTGATTGGGGGCCCATTTAACGATCTTGTCAAGAGGTGTATTAAAAATAGGCTGAGATGTATCAAAAGGTGCTGTTGCAAAGTACATTCCAGTACACGTCACTATGAATGCTGCTTGTTTAGGTGGATTGCTCATGGGAAGTTGCAGTGGATATTTGAGTTACAATACATCAGGAATCGACTGCTGAAAACATACTTAAGCTTTTGTGTGGATGTTGGACATAGTGAGGCTTCTGAGAGCGATATTTGCTACCCATCTTGTGCATATCAACTTCTACAGTTCTCCATGTGAAATTGATGTACTCTGGTCTATGGCTTTACTGGTTCTTTGCCGATACTTGTACATGCACACCATGTTTCTTGTGAAGATGTTTGGACTGAGGATATCCCGACATCTTCTGTAGCACACAAGGGTCATTTGCTTCAATTACAGTGTGTTGGAATATGTTTTACCAAGGGAACCATACTCAAATGTGTTGAAGATTGAACACATTAACAACAAAGTGGAATACAACGAGAAGGATTCAGAAACTGCTTCTCGGGAAGTAAACGCTGGAATTGACCGGCGTTGTGTGAAGTGTAATATTTGAAGTCTTGTGTTTTGTTGTGAAGGGAGAAACAGCAATATGGAGGTGTACGATCGCAGGGTGAGTTAGTTTGCCTTTTTTTTTTAAATTATATTTTAAAGTTCTTTGAGAGATAGTAGCAGGAAGAAGAAAGTAACAATAATACTGTTATTTGTAAGACTTCCTTTTGTGACTGTATATATGCAAGTAGATAATGATTCAGATTGATTGTAACATTGTATTTTATAGTGGGGGGTGCAAATGGACCTCTTACCGTAATTTCTTCCAAGCTTCAGACATGTTACTATTGACCATGTTAGCTGTAGCATTCATTTTACATATTTGAAAAAGAGTAATCCTCAAAGGCAAACTACAATGATTTTTTTTTGTTGCTTTATTTGAATTCTACATCACTGTAATGTTCCAAACTGGACTTACACATACTAGTACATGTACTTTTAATTTGCACTTCTATCCTTATACACGGTATACAAATTGAGGGATGACTTCCTTTTACAACAGCCACACAAAATGATTGAGAAAAAAAAATATGGGTATTGCTTAGAATGAAACCTAAGGGTTGTTAGGGCTAGGGTTAGGGTTAGCTCTATCAGTCAAAGGTTGATGTCACCAAAGTATGTCTTTCCCAAATTGACCTCAGGATTGCAGGGTTTTTAGATTGTCATTGGAAGTGTGCAAGGACATGTACAGTAAAGTGCAATGCACAAGATCATCGCAGGGTTTTCTTCCTCACAATTTATATGTAAGGTCTGATTTTATCATTTGTTTTTCTAAAAGAACATGAATTTTGAATTGAATTGAATAAATGATCAATTGATAGATTAAAGATTACCCCTCAACTGCATCTTCAAGAACAAATATCAATATTTATGAGGTTCTAAAATGTTGAATTCCGGTATATTCCCATATTAACTATGATCATTCCATGTTGAAAATACATAAAACATCCACTATTTTTCACCTCTACTGATACTTAGTACAGTATGTTTATTTTGGATCCTTGTACAGACTGTGTGCTTAGATTGTCAAGATATGAAAAGTAAAACCTGCTTAAGTGTTCACCTGTATAGAAAGACCACCTAACTTTAAAGGCCACATTTCTTGTTTCTCTTAAAGGGCCCCTGTCAACCAAATATTTCTGGTCTTTAAATTGCTTAGACATGTCATATTAACAACTTTCCATGTGTATTTTCTCTTGAATATGTCGTTTAATGACAGAAAATGTGATTTTCCGTCATAAATAATAGCTATTTCACAGTTTCTAAGCCCCGCCCATAAAACAAAATCTGTTTCACGTGATCGCTGTCAATCATTATGTCACATGACTATTTCATCACAGGGGGAAGTTGACTCCCGAGCTGTGTCAAAGAATTGGCCAAAAATTTACCCCCAGGTGGAAGAATTCAAGAGAAAATACCGAAGAGGTGCTAGCACCTCAAGAGATGGTGTGAGCCTGCACTTTTTCTCACAAAATGATAATTTATGGCGAATTTGGTCAAGGAGAGTAAGGCTAACCTGTGCGAAATGCCCAAGTGACAGTAGCATAATTTGCAGCGCTCACTTCCCCGGCGATGCCTACGAGGCACGGCGGTACTGTATTCGGAGTTCAACATCAGGTTCAGAAGGAAGTTAAAGTTGGATGTGGTCCCGTTATGAATCTCCTGACCAATACCAAAGAAAAGGGGGAGAAATGGAGCAGACCAGCATTCCAAAAAAGGGAGAAAATCAGGGATCGTAAACCTTGTTTTGCTTCCACTAAATTGCGGCGAAATATTCGCTCAGCCTCAGCTCACTGCCCGGCACGAGTTCAACTATAGTGTATCCTTGTAAAGTGTATGAAAGTTTTGATTTTGTGACATCATGTGCATGGGCGGAAATACCGGGGGGGGGGGGACGGGGGGGGTCGTGTCCCCCCACCATTTCGAAGGGGGGGGACACAATATCAAATGTCCCCCCCCCCACTATTTTCGGTCGTGTACCGAAAAAAACGTCATAAACCCCCCCCCCCCCCCCCCCACCATTTCGAAGGGGGGGGGACACAATATCAAATGTCCTCCCCAAAATCCCATCACCAACCCCCCCCCCCTCCCCCTCCCCTGCTGAGCTACTTCTTGAGGACAAACATGTCCCCTCCACCTCCGGGGAGCGATTTCCGCCCATGATCATGTGTTAGGTTCTTTCCCATATGTTGTGTACAACTTTTTTAGAAAATGTGTATTTTCTAAAACAATATGCGCTCTTTTAGCAATGCATTGGATACATCACTAAAGAAACGTTTTTACACACATACCTGTATGAAAAAATTCCATTTCCTTGTCAAAAACAGAAAAAGAACAATTTATATAATTTTTTTTAATACTGTACACAACATACATATAAGGGAGAGCATGTGATCCTTTGACAGATTTTTGTCAAACCTTCACTAATATGTCTCTTTCATGTTTCTGCTTTGATTGAAACCAATTTATCTTCAGGGTGAACTATCCCTTTAACAAATTTCTGTCATTGAAAGTCTTACTCTTGTAACCTGTACATTTCCTGTTTCCCTTAAATGGTCTTTATACATATATGTTTTGCAGGTGAACAGGTGATTTATAAAAAGATCCATGCCTCTGCCCAATCAAACCCTATCAGTGAATATGCACACTGCCCTCTTGTGTTCCAACCCTTACATGCTTGCTTTCCATGCTTGGCACCACGGTCCAGTGACTCCCAGGGCAAACAATACAGTCCACTGCATAGCTAGCGAGCAAAACACTCAACCTCACTGCACTACACTGCCAAATGAGTAATCATATTGGGTTGGAAGGTGGTACTCTGTAACCATGGCAACAATAAACACACTGGCGTGGCTGAATAGCAGGCAGCTGATGATAATTGCAATGAATAGATTGATATACAAGGAGGGCATGGCTGTACATGTACACGAATACATGTGCGACCTGCTCAATACTGAATACTGCATGCTACCTATTTACCTATCATATGAACTTGTACACACCAGGCATGGTATTCTCCACATTGTCTATTTTTTGTTGTATCTTTTGTTGTATCTTTCTGAGTTGTTAGAGTGCTAATATTGTTGTATGTTGGTATTCTGACGTTTCATCTCTCAAAGGACCACCTCTATATTATCTTATGAACACCCCTTTCTTGAGAAACAAGTAATAAAAAATGAATTTGATAAAGGAGGGGGCCTATAGGTCTGTCAGCCAATCAGAATTAACTACTTCTAACACTGAAACTCACACACATGTGCTGTTAATTGCGCATTACATGTAATTAACATGAGGCAGGATCCATCAAAAGATTAGACAATTTTCAGAAAAACAGCTTTGTTGTTAGTGCCAAGATAGAAAAATTAATCTTAGAGATGTACTGAACAACAATTTTAAGAGTAACCACCAGGCGATTTTCCAGTAAATCATAAAATGTACATCAACATCATAACCTACGATGTGTTGACACTCAATGTGAAATCAAGGCTTGGTACATGTACCAAAAGGGTTCAAGTAGAAGGTTGGTGTGACATATTATCAGAGGAAATTATACCACAGTTTCAGTTGTAAAACAATGAAATCCATTAGTCTAAGTGTAAACTATGCATTTATTTGTGTACAATATGTTTATATATTACCTTTACACCCCGCATTTGAGTTGATCGACAAGTAATACAGACAAGTCTTATAGAGCTACGTTTTGTTTAGTCCCAAAAGGGTTAAGCCACTCAATCTCCATGTAAAAATGTAACACTGTTTTTGTTGATCTGGTCGAGTGCTTCCCAATAGCTTCAATCCTGATTTTAACCTTGCACCCTTTTGCCCCAGATACTGTAATCCTTCGCCATGGCGTATGATTTTTGTTCTTTCAAAAAGCCTACCCCCTAGTGCTTCTACCACAAAGTGAAATGATATAGAATATTCCTCTCAATATTCAGTTTTGAATTGTAACTCTTTTATGTTCACACACATATGCTGCTGGTGTGAGAGCTTAACATATTTGTGTGACATTGTTTCTGTAAGATGAACATGCTTTTCTCCAACTTTGGATAGATGCAAGATAGATAGCAAATTTGGATAGATGCATGTCAATGCATGAAGATAGCACCATGGATCCAGATAATGAGGTAATATGTTATCATTTCAGCTTGAATTTTGCATAGCAAAATTATAGTGGTGAGAATGAGTCATCTTTTTTGAAAGCATAGGCCTATAACGCAGGATGTAAATTAGTTGTTTACAGATTCAAGTAAATAGGGGGAATATGAGGGATATTGCTACATTATCTACCGGTATATATGTTATGTTTCTATGCTTTATGTTGACACCACCCAGCATAATAATGTGGGAACTTTTCACAGTAAATTGCAATTCTGAATGAAATTTAGCCCTAGTATTTGATACACAAAATATATATATATATTTTTTATTTTTTTTTTTTGGGGGGGGGGGTGAGAGATCTTATTTCATCTTTAATGAAAAGTATATTCATTTCTGAAAACTGTAAATGTCAGTTGATAATATTGTACATGCATGTGTGAAATGTATATTAGGAGTCATTTTAAGAGAAAAATAAAGGCAGAGAGAGAGGGGGGGGGGGTCGATATACATTCTGTAGAAATGCTGAAACCTACAGTGTGGTGAGGCCTTGGTAGTTTATCAACATTCTTACCTTCACAAGTGTGACAAACTACCTTTTAATTACATTATTGTCAATGGAGAGGAGGAGGGCAAGAGTGAGAAGTTAGAACCAGAAGATAAGAAGACTCCATGAAGCCTTGCTGAGACTACCGGTATGCATTCTACATGGCTTCATGTTGCTCACAAAAGACCTGATAAATTGTCTGGTAATTACATGAAGCTGCATGGCTTCTGCTTGCTTGGCAATCAGCACAAAACAAACTTACACAAAAAAAACAAACATTACTGCAGTCAAAATGTCTCCAAAGGAAATGTGCATGTATCAAGTGGATGGAATATTCTTCTAAGGAAATCAGAATGGTAGAAGGGGCACATTGGTTTCCCTGAGGATTAGAAAATGAGGAGGGTGGTTTGTTTCTGCAATGGGACAAGAGAATCATGGTAAGCTTAATATGTGGGCATCACAGTGTAAGCTTTATTCGTGGAAAAGTAACTCTAGTGGGAATGTTGATAAATCAGTTTCTTAAAATATCTTGGAAAATGTACATGTAACTTCAAATAAATTTTCATGTCTATAAATGTAAATCTCTATGTAGGATTGATGTAATTTTCCACAAGTGATACACACAAATCCCATAGAGCAGCAGTTTGTATGGCATACAAAGAGTTAATGTAGCCAAACTTGTACAGTATGTGACTTCCTTCTCAGGTAACGATACCTGATATGTATACAAAGGTGCTGCGCACCTGCTGTTTTCTTTTCACGTAGACTATTTTCTTAAATTTGAATTTGAACGTATTTTGTGACGCAGAGGAGAGGATGCAATTACCAGGAGTATTTTTTGTGATTTGAATAGGAGAAGTCTGCAACTTGAGAATATTTGCTATTGGTATTTTTTGAGGAGCCATGCACTTCGAAGGAACAGAAAGTTTAATTTGGAATTTCTTTCACTGTATTACAATGATTTGTTTTTCTTAACATGCTCAACAACATGAATCACTTGAGAAAAGTGAATGAAAACACTGTAAATCTCTAAGTGACTTTTTCCTCTCAATGTGGCATCCACACATCTATTGTAGGACATTGTAGTGATGTTGACATGTTAATGTACTGGTAAGTAGTAGCCAGGATAGCTAGGATACACATGTTTATAAAGTTACTGCATTGTGACATGGACGTAATCTAAATGACCATCCATGCACCATCTATTGGGAGAGAGTCAATTGGTGTTGACATGTTAATTGTATTGGACAGGACACTTTTTGTACAGTACCTAATCTGAATGAATCTTTGAATAATATTCAGGCACCATCTTTTGAGAGAGTCGATTATGCTGTTTACATGTTAATGTATTCAGTGGCTAGAATAGGAAACATACATGTTTGTAAAGTTACGATGTAAAGATATCAACCTAATATGAATGAATCTTTGAAGTACATCTAGGCACCATTTTTGGGGAGATAGAGTCTATAATGCAGTTTACATGTTAATGTACTCAGTGGAGAGAATAGGATACAGTATACACGTTTGTAAAGTTACCTGTGTAAAGGTGTCCACTTTAAGGAGGGTGAATGTGGTGACATATTATGTGTGCTCTTTCCCGTGTCACAGAGAGCAAGCTGAAGCCAGTCGAATAGTTTCAGTTGACGCTTTGGAAAAGTCAGTGTCTGAGTTATCTTGATCAATTTAGGTATTTAGAGACACAAACAAAAATGAGTTATTTTCCCCTTTGGAGCTTAGGCTTTGGACTACCGGTATTCCTTTTTTCAAGGGAAATATTTCATGACCTAAAATGATTTAAGCACTGCTTTCAGCATGTAGAAACATAAAACTTACTTTCATCAAATGATATGCAGACCTATGTACATGTGGGTATAACTTCTGGGTATATCTGGGTATAACTTCACTTTTAAAATTAAATCGAAGCAATTCACTAATGTTTATAAAGGACAAAATTATATTTCTAGCTACAGTAATATTAAAAGTGTCATATTATTGTTATAAAAAAAAGTGTTTTCCACATGCAGGCTATTCTAAGTCTGTCCCATGTCATCAGTGGCAGCATCACAGCAGTGGACTAGAAATCTGACCAGAACCCTCAAAAAAACTAATCCCTCTTTACTCCAAAGAGGGGCCAGCTTAAAAGAAGCGCTGGCCAGCTTAGTTGTCATGACACTTGGCTACTTATATCCAGCTTCCCCTCCTCTCAATGGCTTTCAATGTGGCTTAGGATTAAGATGGATGTGCCTGGATAGAATGACATACCTCCAGTCTCCTTTTGTCAGCCCCTGGAGCAGGGTACAAGCTGAGAGTCTCTGTTATTGTTTGCAACACAAAGGGACTCTTCTATTTGTTTTACAACCCTGGCCCTTAAGGTCTTGTTTCAGTGAATACATCAGGAGACAAGTGTACAGGTATGTGCAATCTTTCTTGGAGCCAGAGGCTTGGAGTTTGGACTTAACCTTTGGTAGACTTAAGTCTGACCAAAGTCTAAGACCCCGGACTTACTTGTATGCTAGTATTCAGAGTTGTTGTATATATACTTAGCTATCGATCATTTATGAGAACACTGTAGTTCTGGGATTTATATACAGAGTGGAATTATGTCCCAGAGGAATGGACTTTCTGAGGAATTATTGAGTTGAATCAAGGAACACTCTGAAATAGAGATAATGATTCTGTTTTGCTGATTTTGAAGTTGCCAGTCTGTTGCAAGTTGCCAGTTGTATATGGATTGAGGCCAGAGGCAGCTTGTATGACATTCAAGAAAGGATTTTGCTTTTTAGCTACAAGTGAGTGGAATTCTGATTTGTTTTGATGTTCATTGTCAATTTATATGACTTTTAAGTACAGGTATAAGTTAAGTTGAGCTTTGTGGCCAGCTTACAAGAGTTTACATCTGGGGTTATGGTGACAGCTCTTCTTGGATTCAAACATTTAGTATTCTTCGTGTGCATGAGACTGAGAAGTTTAGAGAGGTTAAAGGTACATAAGGGGAAGAAGTCATAAGGATTATGAGCCATAATTATGATATAATCGTTCTTGTGTCATCAGCATGCCCATATTTTCTTGAATTCAAAAGAGGTTTTTAATTTTGAGATGATTTCTTCCTGTATCCTGATTTCAAACAAGAATGGGACTCATAGTCATGGGTAAATAGCATTCTATTGATTATGGGTAATTACATAGTCTTTGCTAATTAATACCCCTTATCTTTAAATGGTTGCGCATATTCTAGCTGTAAGCCTTTGTGTGTGGCTTGTGAAGGGTATTGTGAAGTAAAGAATTGAGTTTTCTTCTTGCCTGCACATATTGACAATGGAAAGTGTTTCATATTTAAAGGAATTCAAAGAAGATAGACTAGCTTGTTTATCTAGTTCCAATGTAGTCCTTACAATCAGTTCCCCTTACCTGTAAATGGTTGTGGTATACTCTAGGCCCTTGTATGTGCAGGGTCTGTGAAGCACATTGTTCTAGGTTAAAGAGTTTTCATCTTGACGCACAAATTGACAGTGGAAGGCATTTCATTTACAAAAGAATTCAAAGAAGGCAGACCACCATGCAAAGCTAGTTCCTGTAAGCTAGTGCCTCATTATACATGTACAAGAGATTGTGGGATATACATGCAAGGCTAATCAACCGTTGAACATCCCTTGATGAACGCACGTAATCACCAGGCAAAGACTGTATGATATGCAGACGACGTCTCAAAAGATGTGACCCACAATATGGTTTGCCCTCTGACTGTTGAATGACTTCACCCTTTGTGAGCCATTTTTACACATAATTTCCCAATGATCAACAATTTATCTGGCATTTAAAGGGCTGATAAAGTCCATGCATGCTTGTGTCTGACATACTAAACCTCGTCTCAAACATGGTGTCAGCGGTGGGATCTGAACCCAGACTGGTCTCAGTACACCCGCTTACTCAAATGTACCCTACTTTCATATTCATTGAATGAAGACACAAAAAAAGATATCTATACTCCTTAACCAGAGAAATCACTTAAGATTATGAATGCTCTACTAGCTGGATTAATTGGACTTCCTGACTTTGATGGAGCTACAATGCCCACTAAATTGTTGATAAAAGAGGAAAATGACCCCCCTGTCCGGCATTCTCAGTAGTTTCAAGACGTTTCACACTCTCCCCTCCACTCATGCATAGGAATCAATGCTGCGGGCAAGAGAATTGATCCCTACACTAAAGCACTGGATCTATTACTATGCCTTAGTTCAGTGAACGTTGTCTGTTGGCCGCTACGCTCTGTTTGGCGGCCTAATCAATTATTTAGGCAGGCAACCTTCGGTGTTAATTTCCTTGCGGGTACATTGTCATTGTGAAGGGAGCAGAAGTCTCTGGCCTCACTGTTGTTGATGAAGCATCCATCTCCTTACACACACAGCTTGCTATGTTGGGAGGAATATTTGTGGAAGGATCGGAGTATTGCAGCATTGTTGTACAAGTACATATCGTATTGTACATGCCATGGTTTTGGATATACCGGTATTTAGGAACATGTGTGAAGATGGGTGGCTACTAAGGTAATACTACTGTACTAGCATTATATTGGTCTTCTGTATCTGAACATGTATGATATGGAGTGTCAATGATTACCCTTGCTGTCATTATATGTACTGTACTACGGTACATGTAAATACTGTAGATGTGATCATGTGCTGGTTTGTGATGTGCAATGCTACATTGTATGTACAGTACTTGTTTAAAGATTGCTTCAATGCATTCATATAATAACCAGAATACCTTTGAATGATTTATTTCATGTAAGAATATTTTTAGTGATAGCGATGATAGGCGTTTATCGGAGTAACATTACATGTCATTTGATTTGGCTTGAATTTAATTTCAGATAATAATGGATAATACTTGAATGCAGAAATAGGGCAGTTTGACGTTTCCATGCTACTTGTAATCTAATTTAGTATTCTGATTTTTCTCTTTTCCTTCCCACCTCCACCCTTCCTCTTTCTACACATCTGTCCCTTCCCCTCAAACCTACTTTCTTCCTACCATCCTCCATGTTTGACATTACCCCCCCCCCCCCTCCCTTCTGCCAACTGCCCCTCCCCTCCCATCTCTACCACCCCTCTCTCTTACATCTTCCCATCCCTTTCCTATACCATCTCTTCATTGCTGACATGTCCCCTTCCCTACTGCCATCTCCCCCTTCTATCATCTTCCCCCTCTCCTTGCTCCTCACCCCCATCACAGGTGAAGGAACTCCATGAGAACCTAGAAGCTGAGCGGAAGAGGAGATCATCCTACGAGGGCACTATCATCAAACTCAAGCACCTGTTGGATACCAACAGAAAGACCATATCTGCACTTGAGGTAAACATATATCCATGTACACTTTGCTTGCATTGTGAAATGCCTGTGAGTTTGAGCTGATAAAATTCTTAACTATGCATAATGCTTGCACAGTATTGAATATTATGATGCAGTACATTTACTTGTGTTCATTATGCAAATGATCCCCTGTTTTGTTCTTCATCGTACATCCAATGCTTCACTACATGTATGTGCTGACTTAGTTGAGGAGCCTGCAGCTCTTCTGTTAAAGACATTTTAAATATATTTCATATCAGAAAAGTCGAATTGTGTTTCTACATTTACATTCTGTATGATTTAGGTATCCAAAAATGAAAGGGAGGTGCAGAAAATATCACAAAAATTGAGCATATATTTATGCTAATATCATTCCCTCATACCCTTTGTTGTTTATCCCTGGCCCTTTGCAAGTAATACTGGCGTGTAATACAAAGTCACCTAAAGTCAATGCACGCTAAGTGACAAAATCAATAGGTATGAATGGAGTAAACCAGTTGGTAAATAAGGCAGTTTGCCTCCTCGTATTCCATTGAGAGCCAGATTCTGAGTAGAGAAGAAATCTATTCATCTGCCGATCTGAATAAAGAACTGAGCTGCTATTTAGTCTTCCGTCATCCATCATTCATCATTTCCTGTGGGTGTGAAGAACAGCGAGAGGGAGAATGAACAGATGGCATGTCCGATACGGAGAAAAGATGCCTATCTTAGCCTTGGTGGAGTGTTGTTTTTCTCTTGAATTCATCAGGAAGGCAAAATCAATAGGAGATGGCTGTTGGATTTGATTGGGCTTCCCTGGTTATTCCCACTGATGGTGGTAATGATATGAATGCTGATATCAAATTAACTATTTATGCGCCATTGAGGCACTTTTGGACTGGTAGTGGTAATACCGGTACACACCATTCACATACATTGTAGGATGGTTTGGAGTTTGGCAGAGAGGAGTTAAGGCAGTGTTGAGTTCAGTGTGTTCTCTCATATGACATCAGGTTTAAAAAGAAGCCCTAGCTCACAAATAAATTTGTCTTTTCCCATGCTACAATGTACATGTATGCTGTGATGTTGTTGTTATTGCATTTGTTTAGGCAGATAAACACAAGGAGATCATCAGAGGTATTGGCCTTTTTATAAATCTAGGTGCGTTCTTTGTTTGCTTTTTTGTTCAAATTTCACCTCGAGGCATAATCAATTGGGAGATCTTGGATTGTATTTTCTCCGCATTCATGAATGGCATTGACTGCCAGACATATTGTGTGTGAAGAAGTGGATTTGATTTTGCCTAAAGCTGCCGGCTGTTGCATTGATTTTATTTCTGTGTTTTTTTTCTGTCTTTATTGAGAAGATGCATTGATTCTATATACAACTTTGTTACTATCTAATTTCATATCACATTCATGCAGTTAAATGGAAATACATGGCAGAGTTTATGAATTAACAAATTTCTGCAACTGCTCTCATAAAGTCAGGATCCAGCAAAAATCTCACACACTGGCTTAGATCAAGTTACCCCCATACAGCAAAAAGAGAGCCCCTGAAAATATGTTTAAAAAGGAGGGGGGGGGGATAGAAAAAATACGAACTTCATTGAGTTCATGCACAATGTAAATTATAGTTCATAGTATTTGTTTCATGTCATCATTCCTGTACTGGAAAAGAAGCTTCCCGTCCCAGCAAAAAAATTATACTTTTTCTCCTGTCAGTATCCTGTCTGGTTGGCGATGTGCCTCCCACCACTCCCCTTTCAGCAGAAAGCTGTCAACGCGTCTTAAAGACTCTGCTCTATTCTTCTAGGAACAATAGGGTTCTCTCTGAAAGAAGGTCACAGCTACCCTTAGCTGGAGCTTAGCCCAAGATATTGATTTTAGGAGCGGCGTCCTTCAAGGCTCTATGTGTCATTAATCCGGAATCACATCAGGTCACTGTGTTGTGCAGCATTACTTCTGAGAAGTATTTGTTGTCATTGCTAGTATTACGAGCAAACAGATTGTGTCATGATATATGTCACAGTGCACCGATCAAGCAGATTTGGCCATATTGTTGTACAGTTTAAAAGACATTCAATTTAGTGGCTGGCATTGGAAGCTGGGAACTTTATCTCCAAACCTGTAATCACGTACCAGGATCTGTAATGCAAAGTTAAACATTAATTTAAATGTAGTCTAAAGTGAAATTAAAGAAATGGAGGTGGACTGGTCATCTAGCCAGGAGGAAAGATTGCAGATGGACCAACAAACTAACCAACTGGATACCTAGTGCATGTAGAGTGTACTACAAAGAGAGGTAAGCAATGTTTGAGACAGATGACATTAAGGGAACATGGGAGTGGAACAGCACAGGAGAAAGTAAGATGAACATTTGATGGAGAGGCCTTCCTTCAGCAGTCAAATGAAACAGGCCAGATAGATAGGCCGAAGAAAAATCATCAGTTTTACTTTTTACTTTCCTTGTATTCCTGTTGCTAGGAGGAGAAAGGGAGCTTATCTGACGAAAAGAAGTCTCTGGAGAAGAAATGTGACCAGCTGCACAGGAGCATAGAGGACTGGAAAACCAAGGAGGCGGAGACACCAAGAAAACAGGTAGGTTTTCACCAGTGCTGCACCCAAGACAGGCTCAACCGAGACTAAGGCAGGACCAAGACCAAGCCATTTTGAGACCTAGATCGTGACATGACTGCCCAAGACCCAAGACTGAAATTGTATATATATATATATATATATATATATACAGTGTATGCATCAAAACTGCACATTATATCTATATTTTTTCCCCTGATCTATTAATCACTACCTTGAGCCATCCTAGGGCCAAAGCTTGTGTGCTTTGAATTCTATATATGGCTCCTCACTACAGTGTACAAGTAATAATCATTTTTCTTTAATGGCCATTTTCTAGGTGGTAACATGTGAAATATCCCATCCATCCCTTTGCCTCATGGCCCATGTTCCGACAAATATTTTCTCCGCAGCCTGAACTAGCGCCCTCGCGTGGTGAGGGTTGGCTAGAGGAGGAGGTGCAGCGGCTGCAGCGGCAGAACGAGACGTGCGTGGGACGTCTGGAGGAGACCATGATCTCCCTGGAGAGCGAGAAGATGCGTTGCCGGGAGCTGGAGCGCAAGCTGTCCACCACGGAGGAGAAGTGGGAGCTGGTCGTCAAGCGTTACCGCGACAACGAGAAGCAGCTCAATGGAAAGGTGGGTCACATGGTCTCTTTCCCATCCATAGACTTAACATAGGCTTCCAAAAATTGTGGGTTAACTTTGGCAGCAGCTTAATGTGAAGGTTGTTATAACCTGTGGACTCCAACATGGTCACATTCACATTGACTGAACACAGAGACTAGCAGGTTCCCATAAACTTAGGGTTTGGCAGTTAAGTTGTTGTTTTTGCTATCCATCTCCCTGTTCAAAATTACAAAGTTAAATATGAAGACTTCATGTAGCAAGGGTTTGTGTTTGTGAAATTATTCTGTGAAATATTTGCATGCCTTAGATTGTAAAAATGTACTTATATTAAAGTATTCTTTCTTGTTAACAGCTTGACAAGCTAAGCCAGGAACTTGATGGATCCAAGATGCAGGTCTCAAATACTCAGCTGGACATCCTTAGACTTCAAGCAGAAAACAAGAGGGTAAGAAAGCAAACAGGGCTGTCTGGTAAGGTGAGGAGGAGAGGGAAGGCAGCGATGTTCAAAAGTGATATAAAGAGATATAAATAGACATGAAAGTACATCTCGTTCATAAGTCGGTGCGTGCATGTATCTGCCAGTGTGTAAAGTAGCTGCAATTTCTCACTAGATTGCAATTCAAAAATTGCAATGGGGCTCAGGGAGATTCAGCCCCAGTAAAGAACAAAAGAGCTCCTTTGAAATATTACTTTTCTTGATAGAGGATAATGCATGGTTGACGACGTCCATTTAGGGCCCTATCTAAGAAAGATTTGTGACTGATCACAACTTGACTCGCCATTTAATCAATCGTAAGTCTGTACATTTGAGATATGGGATTGGACTTGTGATTGATTCAGATCAATCGCAACTCTTCATAAGATCGGGCTCAAGCTCAAAAAGTACCCCCTGCAAATAAATCTGGTAAATGCATACTTTTTCCCTGCCAGATTGTGAGTTCATCGACCTCTGAGAAGGAAAAGCTGAGAGACCAGCTGGAGAGGGAACAGTCCCTGCTCAACAAGGAGCTAGACCGACATCGTGGCTCCGTCAGGGAGCTCGAGGGCCTGGTGGACGACCTCAGGAAGGATCGGGACGTGCTGGCCCATGAGCTTCAGGCCATCATCGGGAAGGGGCAGCGGTCCAGGGACCTGGGGGCATCAGGGGACCAATCCCCCTTACACAGAGAGCTCAGGGACAAGGTGGGTCTGACATTATAATCGCAGCAAGTTCAAATTCAAATTTGACTTTATTCGTCCATGATATAAATCATCGAAAACTATCCCTGGTATGACATGCAAACTATGGTTACATAAAAAAAAAATGCTGATTACACTGATACTCTAAACTTGAAAAATCACCCATAACGGCTGCAGACATAAGTGATAACATATCAGATTTTAAGGAGGCAACACGAATATGTTACATGTCCCTTCGCTTAAAAGGACTAGAATATTAAATCAATTTACAGTTATCTAAATAATGCAAAAAAGAATAAACTCACAGGCATCGTTGGTGATCTCCATGAATCTCCAAGTATATCTTCCTCCTGGCAGTGGTTAATCAAGGGCTCATCCCCATCGCCGACTCCAGAATGCCATTCACCTTGTTGTGTAATCTCCTTTTATCTTCAACTGGAAGTTTTTATGTGCCAATGATGCCATTTGGCACAATGAGTGCACCACATTAACTCTATAGAGCAGGAGTCTGTCTGGCATACTAAGGCTGAAGCCTCTTGATCCTGTGTGAATGTAGAATGTGTATTAACTCAATGTGCCTTTCAAAGCTTGATACTGAAAGGGATAACATGCAGCTGTAGTTCAGTTGTAAAAAAAAAACAAAAACATCTTCCTGAGGGATAAATGATCACTTAAATCTGTAACTTGTTATGTGCCAGTGTTCTTTTTACTCAAGTAATACACACAAAGAACATGAAAGTAGCATTCTGCCAAGCACACAGAAGGTTAATGACACGCAGCTGTAGTTCAGTAGAAAAAAAGAGCATCTTTCAATGGATGAATGTTTAGTTTTAACCTATTAGTGCTGAGAGTCGGTTGGTTGAATGGAGAATGAAGGAAGACAGCGATGGATACTGAGAGTGAGATGGAGAGTTGATAAGTCAGATTGTACATGTATCATCAGAAGCATATGTGAAGCTGAGGTGTCAAAACACACGGGCAGCTGTGTCTCCGATTTGAGATGCGAAAAGAGCCATTGATGAAGAAGAAATAGTCAATAGTAGAAAAGAGGAAGATCACAATACAGAGAGAGAAAGAGAGAGAGAAAATTCCCCTCAAGTTACCCTTAACCTGCTACACATGGAAAGCAAAAAGCACCTGTAATATATCTATGAAATTGTGTGAAGCTAGGAGGCAATAGGTTAATGGTAGGGAAATGAGAAAACAGGTGCTTTTCAGCCTGTGCTTCTGTTATCACCCTGAGCGTCAGGCTTCTGAATATTCCATCAAGTAACCTACATTCTCTGAAACATACAAAGGACAGGAAACGGAGAGCAGGTGTTTGCAGCCAATATCAACCGTCAACCCAAGATTGGAGTATATAGTGTATGTCAATGTGTGTGATTAACGCTCCTATTGGTTCGTTTTTCAACGATTTTCAACAATTAGCACACAGGGTGTACTAAGGATTGAAAGGTACTGAGAGAGGAAAAGAGAGAGATGAGAGAGACATTGGGTGTATTGCAGAGTTAAGTGGGATTCTGTGTACATGTACGTACCATATGAAGTCTCTGCAGTACCTCACATCATCGCTTGACCGTTTCCTGTGCAAGTTGTTGCCAGGGTCCTCCGATAGAATTTCAGCAATGTGATTGGTCCTTGATTGTACCAAAGGGCAGCTGTAAGCAGAATCATGTATGTTATAAGTGTCCGTCATAATGTGTATGCCTTGAAGATTCAGTAGAGACTTTCAATCGTGTGAATGGTCCTTGAGCTTTGAGCTGAAACGTGTGTGCTCCTCGATCGTCCCGTGTTAGTGCCTTGGAGGCTCAGCATAACAGACTGCAATGATCACTGGAGGAAGATGGTTGCATGGATAACATCAGTGGCCGAGCCTTGCCTGATCTACCACCAGTCCATGTGGTTTTCTATGTGCAATGAGTGAGTGGTTATCTGTTACCTGGTAGGGTCCGTGTGTTCAACAGTGGTGTATAGATTCTTCTCTTCACACGGAGCTCCATTTCTATCCTGAGTAAGTAGAGATGACATATGATTGTCAGGAGATTGTCTTCATTGATGATATTCCCTCTCGTACAGTATATCAATGATTAACCCTTTGAGTGCTAGACATACTGGTGATCTATGGGAACTGTGTGTTACTCATGCAAACATGCATCAATGGGGCATAAAGACTTTATCTAACATGTTGTGCTGACATGGCTGAAATGGTGCATATGTTGATCTCAAAGGAGTAACAAAATACCTCATGCATGAAGAATTGTTATGTTGTCAAGAAGTCATTTTGTATTGCATTTCCGATTGATTCCAATGTACCATACCTTCAATATGTTGTTTGAGTTTTTTTGTCTCAAGAGAGGCATCAATGTAAGCATTAGACAGTCACAACTCACTTCTAGATTAATGATTAATTGCTTAGACTTTGCCAGTACAGTAGCTTTAGGAGAGAAAGTCTAGTAATGATTTATTGCATGGCAAGTCGTATCATATCAGTATATTAAGGCATCTACAGTCCATCCTTGCTGGAAAGGACTTTGCTCTGTGGAGAGTTGCTTTTAATGATTCCTGATAGATGGCTCTCTGTCACCGGGCAGTGTGTATGTGCTACAATAAATATTATCTCTTAATGGGCCATTTTTTTTCATGAATTCTGTAATCTGATTGGTCAATTTGTCTTTGAGATAAACCCGTATTTACCTCATGTACTTGGTTGAAAATATCAAGCGGTTAATGTGAGCCCGTATTACCTGTTTACGTTTTGTTGTTGTTATTGTTTTAATATATTACCGTGCATTTTCATCGTTGTGCACATGCGCAGTGGCAATTTCAACCACTGAATATGAGCCCGTATTCCGTGAACGTGAAAACAACACACGCAAGCGCATACGCATGCAGCTAGCTTGCGCGTACACGCGCATACACCGCGCACTGGATCAATCGGCCCAGAGCAAAAAGGTAAATGCTGCAAAAAAAGCAGTCCTGCACAATAAATATGCACGGCTGGAGAAATTAGTAATATTAATGCAAACTCAAGTAACTTGCGTATGGGAATGCTATTGGTTACTTTCTTTCAACCTGTCTTATAAATACACTTAAAGAGATAAAACCGTCACACCCTGCTTGTTTTCACGAAATACGGGATATATCTACGTTCTGGTTCCATATTCCATTCGGCCTCCGGCCTCATGGAATATGGAACCAGAACTCAGATATATCCCGTATTCCGTGAACAAGCAGGGTGTAACTATTAATATACCAGGAACTGAATTCCTTACCTTCGAAAGAGTGCCCTAATTAACCTGTATATGTTGTGCACTGTGACATATTTGCTATTGAATGAGCTTTCCTGTAATGTACTCACAACTTTCCCCCTTACTCAGTTACCATAGTAATGCATCATTACATTCATCAATATTTTGTGATTCAGTATCAATGGATGGAATGTACTGTGAATATGATAGTTGTTGCAATTCATAAGAGGTTTCTAATTGTCTGAATGATGTACATGTGCATAACATTTGCATACATAATGAAAATGGTATACCGGTATTGGCATTGAAGTATTTGTCATCTTCAATTGAAACAAATTATACTATTTTCTACTTTTTACTTCTTCTACTTAGTTAGAAACTAAGATATTTTTGTGTGAGGCATGGAGACAGCTTAATTGAGATGATGTAAATATTTGTGTTCTCTTTATAAAATTCAAAATAAATCTGCTTCTCACCACAGAAAACAGTAACATTTCTGTCAGCGAGATTGAGGCCAACCTCACCAGGTTTACAATCCGTGAGAACCTTTTCTTGATTCCTACATCTCTGCTTCTTTTTTTGGAGTAGTTCATCATTTATTCTGTTTCGGTATCACCTTGCATGCATCATATCTCTCAATACTTATTATGAAATATAAGCTCCTTCTTTGTTTCTTGGCTGATACGGTAGAGCATTTTAAAACCATTTCTTGCACTTGGTCAAAACTGTAAAATTTAAAATGATAAGGGGTAGTAGTGCAGTGCTTCATTTTTCAGTATTGCCATATATACGTTCATACCTGTCTCATTGTCTGATTTGGTAGAGCTTTTAGCTATTGCACTTGGTGACTGTGAAATGTTGACGTTCAGGGGTAGAAGTGGTAATGATTATGAGGCATTATCATCGCGCTATCACGCGGGTCCCAAATTTATTTAATTTTAGTGATTTTATAACTTTCTTCCCGATATAGTGAAATCAAATAGGAATGTGGCCTGTGGACATGATAGAATGGCACTCCATTTATTGCAGGTCCCATAGTCTTTATCACTTCTATCCCATACATGTACCTTTAAGATGGGAAGACTTTAAAGTTGCTGTTGATATCCTGGTGTTGGTAGCACAATACATGTAGTAGAGTCCGACAGTCGGTATTCTATCAAATTTAATTAAAATCTTTAGTTCTCTCCTGCATCTATGAATGCATTATTATGAGTAATGTTTTATTGTTGTTTTTTTCCTCATTGTAGTAAATGCAGTATATGTGACAATGGGACTTTTCATTCTTATCTGTTGGTGTTTTTCATGCTTTACTCCTTCACTTCTTTTCAAAGGCAATCACATTTTGCAGTGTACAGTGATATTCCCAATCATGTAGCTCATTATGTATAAGAGTTTAAATGTGTGTAATTCAGCATAGTGCAACTCCTCTTATTTGTTAAAATGCCACACTGTTGACATACACATACCTGAATGGTAGCAAGCTTTTTCCCTTAATATCATCTGGATGCATACAAAGACTCTGGTTAAAAGAAATTAGTTGTAATGAATTACAAAATTGTCATCTACCACTTCTATTGTATCACAAAATCATCACTGCTACAGTATCTATTGCAAGTCCTAGTGATTGTGTGATTTTGAAATCTATCGCATATTGTTAAACTACAATCTATATCCATTGCAAGTTATGATCAGTTTCTATTGCATTTTCTTTATGGTACAGATTTACATTTCATATCAAACGATCAGTCATATGCTTGATGTATTAATTGCATGATCGATTAGCAAGTCTTTGTTTAACAGGGCTCACATGGGATAAAGTTTTTTTTTTAAGTATTCAATGATCTGAATCTTTTCTTTGTCTATAGGGTTTAATGTAGATATTTTTACTAGCTTACGTGTATCGAATATAATTGATTTAGATACATTTGTAGTTATTTGACATTCTTGAGCAAAGTGATTATGTCTACCAGTAGATGTACATTAATCATTCGTATGAGATACATGTCGTGTTTCTAAAAATCTTCTTTCATCTTCTTCGTGCATGTATTTAAATTATTATATTGTACATTGCGCAACATTTTCTTTAAAGTTCATGTGAAGATTTGTAAATTTTTCATAGCTTTTAAATCGATTGACTGTCTCTTTCCTTGATATAAGATAAATCATGTGTGCTGATCTAAAATTATATTTAATAAGTAGCATAGAAATGTGTAAGTTAGGACTTGAACTATCATATACAGTGCTAAATTTTAGATAGCTGAATTGTCACAAGGCTATTACATGTACGGTAACTACTGGTAATGTAATACTGATTTCATCATAAATGTTTGATTCTTAATCATTCTACTGTATACCCTGTTTTTATTAAATCTTAACTTCTTTTTGTTTAAATTCAAGTGATATAAAACAACCATGAAAGTAACAAACACCCACAGGCACATGATATGATGTAATTTCAATGGAAGTAATTATAATTTGCAATTCCTTACTTTCCCAATGAAACAGCTGGAATCAAGCCTAGACAAGCACACATCATTGCAGCTAGAACTTGATGCAGAGAAGAGAAAGAACAAAGGTAGGCGCAGCATGATATGTCTTTCTCAATAAAGCGATATATTGCGATTCACATTCTATTGTCAAACAGACATTTTAATGCTATGCTTTTTGCATGGGTTTCCTTTTGTAATAACCCAGATTATGTGGAGGAGGGGATTCTGGAAGTGTGGATGTTTTGAGAATGCAGCTCTTTCACATTTTGAAGTATGCAAGATTTTGAAAACAGGAGATATTCATGCCAGTCACAAATGACGTCTTCTAATGTTCGAAACGTCAGACTTAAAGGTAGAGTAGCCTTTTTGCGGGTCCCAAAAAGGAAATTTCTCTCCAAAACCTACTTGAAATCTAGCAATCAACGTGATTCCGCTCAATGTCAGTTTCCAGCTTTAATATTGAGAGGGAAGTTTTCAATCATTATATTCTCTCTGATTCTCCTCTCTCCCCTCCCTATCGTTCCCTCTCTCTCTCTCTCTCTCTCTCTCTCTCTCTCTCTCTCTCTCTCTTTCTCTCTCTCCCCTCTCTCTCTCTCTCTCTCTCTCTCTCTCTCTCTCTCTCTCTTTCTCTCTCTCCCCCCTCTCTCTCTCTCTTTCTCTATCTCTCTCTCTCTTTCTCTATCTCTCTCTCTCTTTCTCTATCTCTCTCTCTCTCATTGTCCCTCTCTCTTTCTCTCTCTCTCTCTCTCTCTCTCTCTCTCTCTCTCCCCTCCCTATCGTTCTCTCTCTCTCTCCCTCTCTCTCCCCCCCCCTCTCTCTCTCTCTCGCTCTCTCTCTCTCTCTCTCTCCCCACCCCCTCTCTCTCTCTCTCTCTCTCTCTCTCCCTCCTCTTTCTCTCTCTCTCTCCCCTCCCCCTCTTTTCCCCATTCCCCTTCCCAGACCTGACATCCCAGCTGGCCATGGCAGAGAGGACCTCCCAAGACCTTCAGGAGCAGCTGGGAAGGAAGTCAGTGGAGCTGTTCAGGCAGTATGATGATAGCAGAGAGGGGCAGGTGAGAATATGCTCCGCCCCCCCCCCCCCCCCACCCCCGCCCCATTCAAGTACATACAATTGAATTGAATTGAATTGAATTTATTCTCCATTTGTGAGAAAAATATGCATGCATGACAAAATACACAGTAAACATATGAATGTAAACAGTCAGGTATAAATGAGCAAGAAGTACACATCAAGTTCCACAGTAGAATATATTTAAACAAAGGTGAATGGGATTATCTAGAAGTTAAAAATAACTTATCTAGAGATATCCCAAAACATAAAGTGGGCGATAGACAAAACAAGAAAAAAAAACTACAGTAAATAGAAAATGAACACTATGTGAAGCAAAGAGGTCATAATTGTTTCAGTAGATAGGAAACCTGAAAAGAGTACGGACATATCATATGTCAAATGTCATATGAGCATGTTGTCAAGTTGTCGAGTCGATTAGTTCTAAACTCTCTGGGTAGAGTAACCAAGAGTAACTCTTGTTATAAGTGCGCGACACTAGTCCGCTAGCTAGACAATGTCAGACCAGTGAAACTCTTAATTGAGTGACGTTGTTTAGAAACAGAAACCGGCTTAACAATGGATATTCAATGTTTTATATATCTCTTCAGAACAAGATGGAGACAGAACTGTTCTCTCTCAGGAAAGAGGTTGATTTGCAGAAAGCCCTAGCAAGCAAAGAGAAGGTGGAAGCGGCTCGGTCATTGGACCAGGAAGTCAGGAAATCACAGGAACTTGAAGCACAACTGAATCACAAAAATGAGGTATTTTTATATATATATTTTTTTTGCATATGTTTGTAATACATTGGAGGGTGAATATTTAAAAGGACACTATTCTGGAATGAAATTGTTTATTCATTATGTTTCGTATTTTTTTTGTATAATTAAATGTGTATACAGCAAAATGCCTACCATAATTGTTGCAGTACTTGCTTATGATTAGGTGTAATAGGGAACTGTTCAAGCAATCAAAACCCTGATAACAAATAAATGTGAAACTAGCAAGATGAAATAATTTTGTTCACCAGACTCTTTTGTTAGAATTGGTAAAAAAGGATTGTCTGAAAATTGGAATATATCTTTAGAATGTCAGTCAACATTATTCTGCATGTTTCCATGGTTACTGATGTTTATTGTCTATTTGTATCCCAGGAGATTACAAGCCTGAGGAGAGAGGTGGGGAGGCTGTCTCTGGATGAGAGTCGATCCGGAGAGAAGGTTCAGGAGGAGACTAGACGGAGATCGGACATCGAGTCCAGGAATAAAGTGTTGGAGGAGGAGATGTCTAAGGTAAGGAGCGTCATTTTCTCCCACCATTTTTCATTCCATCAAACCATGTCTTTGAAATAGAACTGATCGCTTTGAAGTGTAAACCAATATCTGCTCACCCTAATTTTAACAATACATGATTTATTTGCTGTTATGATCCTTTCGTATTTGCTTATATAATTTCTTTTCCTCCTACGTTGTTACCCTGTGTAAAACACATTCCTTACTCATGTTGTGATTATTAGACACAGTTGAATGCAGTAGACACAAATATGCACATAGATTATTCATATTATGACATGATGCAGATGAGATCTTAGTTCGTTTTGTTTTCTGAATTTCCTATGAGATTTAATGATGTAATACTGTGCAACTTGAAGTATATGATGTGCAATCTATAGAGTATTGAACTTGTTTGTTATGTTGTCGTTCGAAGACATGAATACAGCAAACAAACCGTATTTGATGACACAAAGTATTATATTTTGCAGATATCTAGCTGAATTTCCTGTTGTAAATGACTTATATCATGATATCATATAGCTAAAATCAAGAGTTTCTCAGGACATTTATAATGCTTGTTTTCTTTGTTGTCTGTGTTTAGCTGTGGGGTCAGATGAAGAGTATGATAGATCGCCTGTCTGAGACCGAGAAAGCTAAACATGATGTGGAGGCTGAACTGACCAGGGTAGGTGTCTTGTCCTTATTATCCTATACTATTGCTCACATTCTGTGTCATTATACACTGTCTCTTACACTGTCTCTGCCTAGAACTCTGGATTTGACATCAAACAATGGCACGAAAGTTTAGACCTGAAATCCATCCCATTTTTTTTTCATTTCTTTTTCCTTGAAATACATCCCAATTTAATAATTTATGAAAGTGTAATGACCCTAAACCTCTCCTGTGCAGGACAAAGTATTCATGTGTATTACCAGTGTCAGAATGCGTCCATGATATTTCAAAAGTTTTTCACATGTAATTTTGTTAATCCATGCAGCAGGGAAACACATATAACGTCAAGTTCTTTTTTTGTTCTACATGTATATGTTTGCCTGTTCTCATAGCATTATTAAAACAAGGAAGTGTAATTCAATTTTGAGGCATTTAGCAACAAGTAGGGAGGATGCCCTGCAGAAGCCAGTCAAATTTAATGGAAACAGCCCCCTGGCCATTTGAGGTGGAAAATATTTGTCTTATATTCAATTAATATGCAAGCTTTAATCCTAACCACATTACATATCACTGACAATGTATTACTCCTATACACATAATTAAGCATATCCTTATGTACCGCCACCCCTCATTGGTCAATCCATTTCACCCACCTCACAGCTAACCAATCAGTACAGGCATCAGGAGGCAGCCCAGGACATGCACCATGCGGAGACGGTTGCCGTAACAACCACACTGAGTAGGGTACAGCAGAGAGCTCAGGCAGCGGAGAGAAAGGTTAATAAATCCACTTTCATGACATGATAAAATCACCCTCCTCCCATGTAACAATTTTCTTTGGTATTGTGTATTATTTATCTTTATATGTAAAAGTATGGATTTTATTGGAATGTGGACAAATGACTTGAAGTTGAACTTGAACTTTATTCATCCAAGAGGCACTAGTGATGTCTTAAAGTATGTCCTTGTTTTTTTCAATCATCTCAGATCCCAGAGCTGCAGTCAGAGCTTGACCAGACAGCGCTACGGCTGCAAGCTGCAGAGGTCCAGCTCAAAGATTATGGTGCCCTCAAGGTTGAGTTACAGGAGAAGCGAGATGAGGTGACGAGGCTCAAGGCACACGGCCAGGACGACAAACTACAGAGGTAAGATCCTGTCGCAGATCTGTCTCCGTATCATGTCACGATATCTAATACCCATACACACGAGAGTAGAGTATAAGGAATCATTTATGCTGATAATGGGTATAGAGAATGGCTACATTTGGGTGTTTGATGGTAAGGGGTCATTAATACTTGAAATATGTGTTTATTTATAAGACTGAGAGAGAATCCCAGTCACATTTGCCACAAGGATACATCACACAAGAATATGGTAATGTATCTATCACCTAGATAATTTGAATATATGGTTTGACATATGACTACACCAGACACTACCTTTGATCTTTTCTATTGAAGCATTTCTATAACATACTTTTATTTACAACGTTTTATTTTACTTATATATATCGTCAGCATTTTTACGAACTATCAAATCCATGCGTGATACATTGTAGGGATTTCAAGGTTCGTAAAAAAGCTGACAATATATCACATCACAGGTCTGCAATTTTACAATTCATTCAAACACTCATTTAAATGCAGCTTAATTAATACAAACATGAACTAAAATTATTACATTTAACATTATTTGGGTTGGGCTAATAATTAAAGTACAAATTATTATTTATCATTGTTATCATACACACATGTTCTGTACTTTTATCTAATCATTCAAGTATGCAGTATGTAATCCTCATGTTTAATTGTGTTTTTGTTTGTTAGTTTGTTTGTTTTCTCTTGTTTATTTATATGTTACATGTTTAAAGGGCTAACCGGCCCTCACAGGTGCTTGTACCTCGGTTAGCCCTCTCATTTTATTGTCATTGTATTTATTGTTGTATGTATGTTTTGTTTTTGTTTTCTTATGCGAAATAAATTTGAATTGAATTGAATTGAATTGAATAATCACCCCATACATGCTTCTCAGCTGGGTGATAATGTTGTGTCTTCTGATACTTGGTGATAGATCTGTGATGAACCAACAGCTTGAGGACCTTCAGATGCAGACCAAGGCTGGGCGGGAGGTGGAGGATCGGCTGAGGAAGGAGAACAAGGACCTGAAGGATCAGCTGCTAGAGTTACAGTCCCAGCTTCATGAGGCTCAGGATACCAGTAGGAGTGTCAATGACAAGGTAGGGGATAGGAGGTAAAGGGGGGGGGGGGGCGGGGTGGGGGGATTGAGAAGGGGAGGGAGAACGAGGCTCAGGATACCAGCAGGAGTGTCAATGACAAGGTAGGGGATAGGAGGTAAAGGAGGGGGGAGGGGATGGGGAAGGGGAGGGAGAACGAGGCTCAGGATACGAGCAGGAGTGTCAATGACAAGGTAGGGGATAGGAGGTAAAGGAGGGGGGAGGGGATGGGGAAGGGGAGGGAGAATGAGGCTCAGGATACCAGCAGGAGTGTCAATGACAAGGTAGGTGATAGGAGGTAAAGGGGGGGGGGGGTTGGGAAGGGGAGGGAGAACGAGGCTCAGGATACCAGTAGGAGTGTCAATGACAAGGTAGGTGATAGGAGGTGAAAGGGGGGGGGGCGTGGAGGGGGGATTGAGAAGGGGAGGGGGAATGAGGCTCAGGATACCAGTAGGAGTGTCAATGACAAGGTAGGTGGTAGGAGGTGAAGGGGGGGGATGGGGGGATTGGGAAGGGGAGGGAGAATGAGGAAGGGGTAAGGGAAGAGGGCAGGGACCCAAATGACGAACTCATAGAGCTGCAATCCCTGCTATATGACATACCAGTAGGAGTGTCAATGACAAGGTAGGTGGTAGGAGGTAAAGGAGGGGGGGGGGTTGGGAGGGGAAGGGGAGGGAGAACAAGGAAGGGGGAAGGGAAGAGGGCAGGGACTCAAATAACCAACTCATAAAGCTGCAATCCCTGTTATACAACGTACCAGTAGGAGTGTCAATGACAAGGTAGGTGATAGGAGGTAAAGGGGGGGGGGGCAGGGTGGGGGGATTGAGAAGGGGAGGGGAGGGAGAACGAGGAAGGGGTAAGGGAAGAGGAGGTAAAGGGGGAGAAGAGGTAAGTGAAGAGGGCAGGGACTCAAATAACCAACTCATAAAGCTGCAATCCCTGTTATACAACGTACCAGTAGGAGTGTCAATGACAAGGTAGGTGATAGGAGGTAAAGGGTGGGATTGGGAAGGGGAGGGAGAACGAGGAAGGGGTAAGGGAAGAGGGCAGGGACTCATGGCCATCCCTGGCACACGGCCAGGACGACAAACCACAGAGGTAAGTTCCTGTCGCAGATCTGTCTCCGTATCATGTCAAGATGTTTGATATCCATACCCATGAGAGTAGAGAAAAAGGAATCGTTTGTGCTGATATGGGAATAGAGAATGGCTACAAGGTCGCTCTCCCCTCCAAAACTCTCCCCCGAACCCCTCAGCCGTTGAGGGGGAGAGGGGACTTCTCTCCCCGACCGTTCACATGAGAGGGTTCGAGGGGGAAACCCTGCGTCGCGGGGGACCGTGTGAACACGGTGTATATGACAGCACTCTCTGTCTGAGCAGAGCTTGAGGTGGCAGCTTTGTTGTGAGGCTGAGATTAACTGATCCCTTTTAATCCCTCTTGTACTTGGCAGCACTCTCTGGCTGAGCAGAGCCGTGCATCCCTGCTTCAACAGCTGGGTAGCCTGCAGGGAGAGAACCAGAGCTTAAGGCAGGAGATGGGTCGCTTGACCGCTCAGCTGGACGGTCAGCTCAGGAAGTACCAGGACCACAAGGCCAACACCAAGACCAAGATGCAGCAAGCAAGGTAAGGGCAGTCTGGTGGATGATCACACCTGTGTTATGTCTCATGTGTAGTGACCTGTTCACATTTGTGAAAAAGCTTGCTCTAGATGAGAACATAACATGTCAAAATAATTTAGTGTTTTGCGGAGACACAAAAGGTGTCATTATTCATGTGTGTGAAAATTTGCTCTAGACAAGAGCATGATGTGAAGATAATTTAATGTTTTGAGGAGATACAGTAGATGTTAAGTCATCATCATGAGCCAAGCAGTAGCCTGGTGGAAAGTATCACAGCCTGGCATGCTGAAGATGCAGGTTGAAGTCCTGCATGGACACATCTTCTTATTTTCTAATTTTCTAACAGATTGCTCTATCAATCACAGTACTCTGGAGAGTACCATTAAAGATGGTCCATCCCTTTTACAAACATCTGCAAACTTCATGAAAGTTTGCACATATTTAGCATGTATCTTTGGGATACCAACTGTGAAATTTTAAGGTCAGAGGTGCTATAACTCCTGTAGAATAAATGAAAATCTAACCTGTTTTCACTGAGATTAGACTATTTTTGTGGTTCGAAAAAAGAAAGATCAATTATCGAAGATTATTTCCTCAAAACCGAATATTACGCTTTGTTGATTCCAGTGAAAGGTTGTAAAGCCACTCTCAAATGATGACAAAGTCAGGCAACTTTCAGAATTAGGTCTGCAAAAGGGACAGGCTACCTTTAACACAAAGATTATGTCCTGTCTTGGTAGCTTGTTCTTTTAAGCCTCCGCCATGAACATGGCCAGAGTCATTCAGAGTCAGAGTTTTGGAGGTTGTTTGTCTGGCCATTCCACATCTGTTATGTAATACCTTGAGAACTGCTTGCCTCGTATAAATTTGATTTAATCTTGGTACCTTTGTAGAACTCATGAAAGCTATGAATTGCACACAATTTGGCTCAATTCTGGTTAAATGTCGATGAACTATGTACTAAAAATTGCAACAAATGGGTTGATTTCTGTACATCTTGGTTGTCATTGCTTGACAGAGAGATCTTCAGCAAGCAGAAGGCGATGCTAGGAGACAGTCTCATGAAGCTACAGGAGGAGCTGAATGCAACCAAAGCTCAGCTGCAGCAGACATGTGACTCTCAGTCCAACGTAGACAACAAGCACCAGTCTCTCCTTGCAGAACACAGAGACTTGCTCACCAAGTAAGCAATCTCAACCCTGATTCTTGAAGGAACAATCTGAATCAATAGTGCCATTCTCATTGGGCCTAAAAAATTGCGAAGTTAGAAAAATCTCGAAGTTAGGGGACAGGGACAATAGAACCATTTGGCTTTTGTATGGTTGCTAGGCAACTTTCACCCTAACTTCTCGAATTTTCTAACCTCGCTATTTTTAAAGCCCAATGATAATGGCACTAATGATAATATTTCTTTGTTCATTTTTTTTTTACAATCTTTGTATCTGAATTTACATTGTCGTCCTTGGGAAAAATAAATTGAATCTTGAATGATATGAGTAAAGTCAATTTCAGCAGGGGTAGCCTTCTCATAGGAACATATCAACAAGCTCTGTTAGTTTAACCAATTTTGGAGCAAGCACCACAAGTATGTGGTTTGGAGCTTTGTCAAGATTTTTGCCAATTTGAAAGGCAAAATAATTATTAATTTTGCACAAAACAGGGCTTGGTCATAGATTAGTTAAGCTCAATCAAGAGAACTTTTTGTGACATCCAATCCTCCCAAAATTGTCTAAGCCGCTGATTGTGAGATGCCCTCTTTTGTTTGTTTGTTGCCAGGGTTGCTGAGCTGGAGGAGGCCTTGCGGGACCAGAGCAGAGACCTGGGTAGCCAGGACTATAGGGTGCGCTTCCTGGAGCGGGAGAACGGGCTCCTGCAGGAGCGCATCGACACCCTATCCAAGCAGCGCCTGGCCCTGGAGAAGCTGGTCAGGGAGTACCGGCTGGAGAAGCAGAAGGAGGTATGTAACATCTGGCTCACGCTAGCCTAGGGAGAGAGAGAGAGAGAGAGAAGGAGAGAGAGAGATAGAGAGAGAGAGAGAGAGAAGGAGAGAGAGAGAGAGAGAGAGAGAGGAAGAGAGAGAGAGAGGGAGATAAAAAGATAGAAAGTAACAAGAAGCTGGTCAAGGAATACTGGCTGGAGAAGCAGAAGGAGGTATGTAACATCTGGCTCAAAGATGGTTTGCTCATGTTTGCCCCCTTCAACCCAGGTGCGATAAATGGGTACCTGGCAGGAATTACTCCTCATCTTATGAGATGAATTAACTAGCTAAAGCCAGGGTAATAATCAAGCGCTTTTGATCGTACTTTGTACCAGGAAAGCGCTCTATAAGACGTAATTAATATTTTTATTATCTCTCTCTTACTTTCTCTCTGGACACAGGAGATTAACCGGTCTATTAGTGGTGTGCCACCCGTGCCGAGCTACAGCATGTACGGCCAGCCAGGGACGGGAACAGGGGGTTACACACCCACCAAGACACCCCCCTCCAGCGGCGTGGGCACCTCACTCAGGTAAGAGGGCATCACAGGGCACCGGTGCACAATCACAGCAAGTGGGCTGATAAGTAGACCACTCACAGCTGCTGCGAAAATACACACAGGAGCTCAGAGGGTGATTTAAACTGTAATGCAAAAAAGGTCTCCTGTGAAAAACATGGTTTCCTTTCCACATCAACATGTTCTTTACATGATACCAGGTTTGACAAATAGCCTCTGCAGAAACAATAAAAATGATGATGCGATAGATGAATATCAATGAAAGACCAGGGCCCGTAACATAAAGGTTTGCGATCAATCGCAAAGTTGAAAAATAAATTCTGATTGGTTGCTGGTCAGTCTTTTGAACAAAAAGCGCATGCAACAATGATTTTAATTGGCCATTGCCATTTTGCGATTGATCACAGACCTTCATGTTACACTGAGTTTCTCTTGGGCTGACTTAAGTGAGGATCAAGCGTTCCTACGCACTCTTAATCATAATATGTGATTATTATTATCATAGCATCTTTTTGGACCAAAGAAGAGCGAGTATAAATGATGCTGTAATTGAGAGGATGCAAGAAATGTTAATTTAGCCCTGGGCTCACAATAATGTCTACATACATCCACCAGCTTTCTGGTTTGTGTTATCTGTACTCTTAAACTATACTATGTTACCCATCCCACAGCAATCTGTCCATGGCTGACCTCCCCAATGGTCACTCAGAGGGGCTTCTTGTCAAGGCAAGCCGGCTCAACGGGTCAGACCTGGCTCTACACAGCCCTAGCGCCACTCTCCTCAGCAATGGGGGCAGCATTTAAGTATTGGTAGGAGGTCTTATCTTTTATATTGGAACGAGAGGATAAACTTCTGATAGGATACTCATAATCATTTATATGAGTAAGTTGACATGACAGTGAAACCTACTTTAGCAGCCACCTGTTTATAATGACCTCATTTTTGGTTTTCCTTGTCACTGTGTTTTTCATTGGAAGCTGTATGAAGATAAACTGTACATAAAGACAACTGTTTATAAAGACAATATTTATCACCCCCCCCCCCCCCCCCTTTAGTGGTATTGATATACAGGTTCACTGTATCTTCTTTAAGAGAAAAATGGACAATAAGAGCAATAAAAAAAAAGAATTAGATTGAATATCAGTGACATCATTCATCTGTCAGTGATACCTTTGGAAGGAGCCATTGTAACTGGATTACAACCAAAATGTGCTTATTTGCTGAAGAAGTTTTATTGAAATATTTGCAGTGCAGCTGGTTCTGCTGGTAATATATTCTTCCTTTATGTATGCACACCCATTCTACCTTAAAGATTGTCCGTCCCTTTTGCAAGCTTAAAATTTGAAATCGTCTATCACGATCGTAAATTGAAGAAAGTGTGATTCAAGACCATTTCTAAGAATATAGCATGTTGAAGCTTTCAGTATATGTAAAAAATTTCAGCCGTTTAATTTCAAACCGACTTTTTTCGTACCACGAAAAAAGTATTAGTCTTTGTTACAGTATCTATGTGGTTATTATGCGTGTGTGAAATGCTAATTTTATGAGTAACTACCAAACTTTGGAGATGATTCCTTCCATAGAACATTTTTTTCATAATGCGTTTTATAATTTAATAAACAGATTAATCATTAAAGCAGATATTTCAACACAAACTGCTAAGAGCCTGAGGTAAAGACTATTAATCAGACGTTGTTTACGTGCATTATTTGAATTTTACACTACGTATCAGTTTCAAATTGTGAATATAGAGCTTGCTAACAGTTCTCTATATGTTTTGTCAATGTTTCGATGGTTTTGTGGTGATCTGAAAAAGGGACTGGCTGTCTTTAACTCACCTTTTCTTGTATTCATGAAAAATGATCTCTATTTGCAAGTGTATTCTGTTACATTAGGCTGCCTGAAAGAAATGTTATTGTACTTCTCGTTGAGAGTCATAATAGGATGTGCCACAATCACAGACATTGAACTTTTGCTGCAAGAAAAGAAAGAAGATAAAAAAATTTGAAGATACCAATTTCAAGGCATATTACCTGTATTTAAATTTGTGTTGGATGCACATAGGAATTTCAGTAATGCAAGCAAACTATCATTTTAATGGCATCAATCTGCTTTTATCAATCTGTTCAACTTTGAAATTTAAAAAATAATCCTATTTCTGTCGATTGCATATGCAACAATTGGCCTTGCTGTGTTGAAAAAAAATGTACTTGCTCACATTGCCTGTACTATTCAATTGTGCATAATATTTATATTGTTCATGTTTTGATTATATTTTGTAAAGAATTTGTTTCTTTGTTGTTTTTCTTTGTTTTTGTTTTTGCATCATAACTCTCATAATCCCTAAATATGCAAATGGAAATTCTTCTAGACCAGAATTTACGATAGGCCTATGCTTAAAATTTAAAACTATGAGGAGTTTGATTACGTCAATGTCAAAATACCGGGTAAGATTTTCAAATATTTTGCAATCATTAATATGCGAAATAATGTGTTAATCAGCAAGTGCATTTTAAAGTACTTTGGCACAATATTGTATTGTCAGGGTAAGAGTTGGTTGTTATGTTACTAATGTTAAATTATATTTTGCACTTTGACGATCATTTATCACGACAACCTGCTTTTGTATAATCCTTTTTTTTTTCACAGAAGACATAAGCAAATATTTGATAAATTATGCTTATGATTCTAATGTCAGTGTGTAATATCAATGTACTTTATTGCAGTTAATGATATGTATTGAATTTGTCAAATCAGTCTTAATCAACACCTTGAGTGAAATGAACTACTTGATTCAAATATTTTTGTACTGATGTAGAAATAGGATGCTCCTTAATATCCATCAAATGATCATGGAAAATGTTATTAATATACTCATTATGCATACAGGAATATCAAATTTGAGTCTATCATATACATTTTCTCTCCTTTTATTAGAAAGGATTTCAAATCATGTTATCAAGCGATGGTATTTCTTTTGGTATTATTATAATGCAATAAGTCATTCTGAGATGGCATGTGTGAAGTATATATGCATATTCTTTCCCAGAGATGATGTTGTATCTCTTGTCTTATGCCTCTGTGGGAATGGTTTATTATTGCGACATTTTAAGGAAGATTGGACGGACGTGTCTCAAATTCAAAATCCTACATGATGGAAGACTTTTAAACAGAAAATATTATATTTTGGATCAGCTGTGTTCAAATTTCATCAATATTGCAGTAACTAAGCTACTAAACATCAAATGGACATGCTTTGAATACCATATGTACCGGTATACGATTCTGGGCCCAAACTGTCAAAGATCATTGGTCAATGATCTGTCAAAATTCCCTTTTCACAAGAAGTAGAAATACAATGTACCATTATCATGTTTTAACCCAACTTTGTACAAATATTATCCAGAGTGAAGATGAAGTGGATTAAAGTCCAATGGCAATCATCTCTTTGTAACATATGTGGCACATCTATCAGCCGCACACATCACAAGGAAGCAACAAAATGACGGTCTGAATTTGTGAGGGGAGCGGGGGAAATAAATTGCTTGAAATCTTATCAGAAATATGTATTGAAGTACTTTATATTTATGCACACTTGTACTTGATTCTGGGACATTTGAAGGTACTTTACCTGTTGCAAGGCTGAAATATCGTATATGCAAAGAATTGGACCCTGTATATGCTAAGATCTTTCATCTTCTAGATATATGCATCTTTTTTGCTGTAGAATTATATGACAAATTATTATTCAGATTTTCAAATTACAATACAAATATTTTAAGTTCACCTTGATTCTACATTTTGATTGAAATATTTTATAGAAAGATGCTAATGAAATGAGATGTACAAATTTGAATATTGTGTGAATGTGTTCTTCAGTATTGTGACTTGCGTAAAGATCAAATCTTGCCTAGATTATTTGTAATTGTAATGCAGAGGATTGCAAAGTGACAGTATATGTATGTACATTGTGACCAGTAGTTCTTTATCAATAAATGTGGAGTGTTGGTTCTTTACAAACTAGAACTATAGATTGTTAGAATTATCAAGATGAATATATTTGTAGATATTTTATGCTTAGTACAGTAACAATCATGATGTATGGTTTGTAATAACACAATCATTATTGCAGAAATTTGTCGTGAAAATCATAAGGAAAGCTAGAATGAAGTTGTAAAATCAGCAAATTATCAAAATAATGCAAACAATATTTCAAATGCAAAAAGAGCAAACATAGCAAGATCACAGTTCAAATTGTGCCAATTTATGCAAGAATATTAGAATGTTGGGGAGGATTGCAAGCATTATGCATTACATGAGTGCATTAATGGATCATATTTTTTCTTAATCTGAGGGATTTCCTCTGGACGGTGATGTGGTAAAAGGTAGGGAGTAGAAATGTAATGGGAGTACGACCCATAATTATCGCACAACTGTTCTGCCATCATCTGATTGGGTCTGGATTTCCTAAAAATGTCAATTATTTTATAATTTTGAGACAAATCCTTTCAGGTATCCTAAAATCAAACCAGAATGAGACCCATTTTCATGGTAGAACATTGCTCCAGTGATTATTAGTCCTGCAATCTTTACCAATACTGCTCCTGACCTTTAACTTAAGTACTTATTTCAAGGAAGAAAATACATTGCTTGTTTAAAGAGAATATACTGTAGTGGGAAGACAAAATGTTCAGGCTGAACAATTTGAGGATTTGTGATTTAATCAGTAATCACTCCAAATGTGGATCATTTGAGGGCAAATAACTTTCAGCAAGTTTCTAAAAATGGACAATACATGAATTTAAGACCATTGGCAAGAAGATTGCTTACGATCACCTTTTTGAAGGCTTTTTGTCTTCCCAGTACAGTATATTCCCTGTAAAATGTACATTTTACTGTAAAACCGGTAAATTTCACGATGCATTTTTTTTTTGGGCACTTTTCACGCAACACAGAGAAAGCGCGAATTTAAAACCATCCTGCTGTCTTTAGCAGGCTGGACTCGCAAGTCTATTTGGGATTCTGGAGTTACTAGTACTGGCATTCCACTCGTGCGTGTGTTGCATGCTGTAACACCTTGCACAGCTGTTTTTGTGGGTTAAATATTTATGAGAATGCTTTGTTGGGGGCTTTCTTGATGGTTTTTATGCATAGGGTGGGTTTTTTGTAAGTGACAAGTATTTGTTTTGGGGTGATATATCACATCCCATGAATATGTTGTAGGTGTGCCGGGCTGCAAAAATGTACTTGTGGGAAAATTACTGGTTTTATAGTACATCCTTACAAGCTAACAACTGTGGGATTATGCTGATACAACCATTACTCATGATTTACTACATTTTACTGTTGTCCTGCGTTTGCATCAAATATTTTTACTTTGTCAATTATTTATCACGTGTTTGCTTCTACAAGCAATAAAACAGTAAAGAATGAAAAAGTGACGTGTCCTTGTTGTGTCAGTTGATCGACAAACTTCATCACACTATGTATTGTAATTTCTCAAAAGTTCAGAGATTTAATTGTAGCAGCAGTACTTGCATTCATTAGTAAAACTACAAAACAGGCACCGTCATACACTTACACATACACACGCACACACACCCACACACACACACACCTGTAACCTATGTATTGATATATTATATTCGACTGTAATACAATCTACTCCTGTTACAACAAGGTGCTTGAGACTAAGAAAATGCCCTCATAAAAAAAAATCTTGTACTGAACAAAGAAAGCTGCAATAACAAAACAGTTTTGTAAAGGTCACATTTCGTTTTAATATCCGTCTGGTAAAGTACACATATATTTACATATACATATACATAAATGTTACTGGTTGAAGGTGCTACTGTTGTAGTGCACATATTGTAATTGAACAAAACATGAGATAAATATATGCACATATTAATAAGTCTATACATTTGTTTCCAACTACCTGCAGTAATACATATACTGTAGCTGAACAAAATATGAGATAATATATGCACATATTAATAAGTCTATACATTTGTTTCCAACTACCTGCAGTAATACATATACTGTAGCTGAACAAAATATGAGATAATATATGCACATGCTAATAATCATTTGTATTTGTTATGAAAGTAATCTTTGCCACTTCATGGAAAGGCAGGTAAGATTCATGACATGGAATCTTTACATGTATGTCCCAGTTATAAACCCTTTTGCAAACTGAAATGTTTTGGTTGGTGTAAGCCAAATTTTGAAAAAACAACTAACTGAAAGTCAATAAATGCACATCAGAATCATAATCAGATAATTTTTTTTAGATTTGTCAGTTATTAGTGAGGGATTCGACGGTGGAAAGTGCAGTGTACCGACTCTCAAGATATGTGAACACGAGTTATGAACTCTCTACATTGGCTTTTCTTTAGGAATATAAAAACTTGAAAATGTTGTGTTTTAGTAATAAATATTGATAAAATAGAAGAACTTTCAGTAGCATGTATGTAGTTTTATTCTTTCAGGATATTTGGCCCACTTATGTATTTAAAGTAGTATCACTGCATCTGATTGTCTTCAATGTAAGTTTACTTTTAATGTTGAAGGAGTATAATTTTGATCAAAATGTATTCATATATGATGATGTGTGTAGTATCTCACCATCCTAGACACAACACATTTTTCTCTTGAAAGAGCATGAATAACAAGAGACAGCCATTTCTTGGACCTGACTTTAACTAACAACAAATGGCACATGGACAAGTTTTACACTACCAACAAAATATAACTATGAAGTCAACGTTTAAGGTAAGGAGTAATCGTATAGATTACAGAACCTATTAGCAACAGAGTGCCATTGTGCCATCAACATCGATCCAATTCTTGTTTGATTTCAAGGTATCGGGGAGGAATGATCTCAAATATCAAAATTATCAAAATGAAACAAAACATGGAACCTAATGATGACCAGTTCTTTACCTCTTCTACCTCTTACCTTAAAACTTAGCTGTTATTCAATGGCAGGATAAGACTGAAAGTTTCATGTGAAACCCATTGCTGCTAATACTACGAACCTATGAATCCATAATGGACTACATGCACGGGCCTGCATAGACACTCACAAAACCAACCTTTGCCCATTGCAGCAATAAGCCATAATCATAAACATTCAAATGAATTCATTCAAACTTTTGATATTTCATTCTCCTATATCGAGTGATTCAGTTTGAATGGGTGGAATGCACTCTGAATCTAGGAGCTGTTGCTAGTCAGACCAGGGATGTGTTAGGAAAGGATATGAAACAACATTCTTTCTTTGAGCCCATGCGTGGCACCGCCGAAAAATTGCGTGGTCTCAGCATGTGCTTTTCACGTGTTTTAACAATAACGAACACGATTGCCTAGCAACGGTTTCTCAGAGAGAACAAAAGATATGTAGAGTCTTATTTCGCTTGTCCACTTCTGTTGGATTGCATCAATACTTTTGTGAGGAAAAGCGATATCAGCGAACAAAAATAAACAGTTTTTTAAAGTAAAATATCTCATTTGCACGCAAATTCACGCAAACTCTGTTAATGAAAATAAGCAGCTTAATATATGATTTTGATAATGATTGAATCCGACATTTCCGGAAATCTCCGGAAAGTGAAGAAATTTGTTAATTATGCAAGTAAGAATATTATCTTATATCTCCGTTTGTGCATCATTCAACAATTATTTAGAAGAAAAACGAATACAGGATCTTTAGAGGTGTTGCCCCTTAACTTTCTTGAAAATTACAAAAAAATGTGATAAGAAACACAGCTTCGAGAAACAAATCAGGCAATTAAAGATACTGCTTTCCAAGTTGACGATAGCAAAATGACGGTGCCGCGCATGGGACTTCAAAGCATTGCAGTGATTGTGGAATGCTTTTGACATTCATTAGCACGCTTTAGTATCCATACAGATGTTTGAATATATTATGGTTGAGTTGTCCCTCCTTCCTAACACATCCCTGGTCAGACAATCCTCGGACAAGTTTTGGGGTTACCATTGGCAGCATACTAATCTATGAGCTGTTGCTAGTCAGACAATCCTCCGACAAGCTTTGGGGGCAGCCATTGGCAGCATTTTGTTTGAAGGGCATGCATAAAATTTGCATACATAATGAAAATGGCCATTTGTCCAGGTATGGGTAGAAATTTGATAGAATATTTCACACTGATAGACTGCACCACTTTCAATCTTGTTAAACTATTCATATAAAAGGCATGTGTCAGTTCATCAGTTAATTCATCAAACAGAAAGCACTAGACTTCTGAACTAGCACATTCATATAATGGTTTGCATGATTCTTTCTGTGACCCTCCTGAAAGAGACGTTTGGCCCATGGCAGAGCACACTAGCTGTGCCAACTGCATGTGTGTCTTCCATTAGGTAAAAAAAAATTAGATTTGAACCTATTGAGAGACAAACCTCATTATCTCATGTAGTAACAAATGGGAGGTGAAAATTGGAATATGTACCTGACCATCTCAAAGCCAGAAAGTGTGTTAACTTGAAGGAGAAAACAACTCGAGATTTCTTGGTAAAACCCCAATATTTTCCCTCTTAGTACCAAGGCATGAAGAGACCATTGATTTTTGACACAGTTAATCAGCCCATGATGATACAGTGGTTAATATTGATATTCCATGTACTTGTAATGACTGCTTATGACCCAGGAAGTTGTTCCCAAGCGTGTGACCTCTGATGATTCCCCGGTGATGTAGAGTTGATGATGCAGGCCATTTTGGTTTGATGCTGAGCAGATTCTATCTCTGCTGTTCAAACTCCTTCTCCACCATCCTCTTGTATTCATCCAGACCGCCTTCCATCGATTTCACGGTTCCGTCGCCGCATACCCATAATTCCTTGCACACCATGCGTATTAAACTCTCGTCGTGAGACACGAGTATAACACCACCCTGAAACACAAATGGAAGAATTATAACAATTTTTTTCAGGAAAAGCAATGTGTATTGTGAGGAATCATGGCTGCATTTCATCGTTTGTGAGAGAGGGAGAGGCATGCCAGGCCAGGCCACTGGACACAATCTAGTCTGTAATCATTTTGAAATGAGAGCCTTACATTGGAATTAAATAAAACACTATCAATCTAACTAAATAGGAAAGATAATAGAAAGATCAATGGTCAAATATGTAAGTAATGAAGGGTCAACTAAGAAAAGGGATTATCAGCTTATTGAAACACAATAAAATGCTATCAATATCAAGAGAAAGACAATAGTTGGATATCATGAACACAGAAGGATGATTATAACTTAATCCTCACAGAATACATTTGTAGAGACAGCACACTTTGTGATTACCTTGAAGCTGGTCAGGGCCTTGCCCAGTGCATCCACCGTCTCAATGTCCAGATGGTTGGTAGGTTCGTCAAGGATGAAGAAGTTGGGGCTGTGGGTGTCACAAGAGCAAGGCAATATTCACATATGCACGCAAGAAGAACATCTCCATTTTTGCTCTAGATTTCTGATTTGGATAATAATCAAAAATATTTACTGACCTTTCTGGGAATATCACATGAATTAACATTGACAGATCCATATGGCCCTTGTATGCTACTTGGGGCACTGTGCTTCTAGCTGAGGCCAATATATTTGATATACTCCTGAAGGCCAGTTAATATCAAATAATGCAACGGTCTAATATTTATGCAACTTGATTTCTGGGTCACTTCCTTGCTCTTCACAGCCAGTCAAATAACTTAAAGAAATTTTACAACAGTGTGACAGAAATATAACAAACACAGCCCCAGAGACAATCCAGGAGCAAGCTGACCATGCACTAATGCAACTTTACCAGGATTGAGTGAAGTATCTCAAGGGGCATCTTCATTAGCTCAAGCTGGGCAAAATAGTGAGCTTGTTCTGATCGGGTTAGCTAGCCAGATCACAAAATAGCTAGCTATTTGCGCCTTCATTAGCCAGATCAGGCAAAATAGCGAGCTATTTGGTCGAGAAAATTTCCCAAGAAATCTTGGGCTAGATGGAGCTAGCTCGAGCTAGTTCGGAGCGTCTTAATTAGCCTGAAAATTTCTCGATCCCAGCATGCATCAGCGCCCACGAGGCATTGTTTATGTAACAGGTTTTTACACGTGCGTGAATGCGAGCTCACAACCGAACCCATGCGGTCATGGCCTATTCCTGTCGCACACTGCTGGTACGTGCCAAACTCGGGATAATTTATGCAACCCGAGCTCAAGCTTACGTATCCCGAGTTTCGAGCTAATGAAGACGCTATTGCAACTTCAGGCTAGTTCCCCGGATCAGAAAAATAGCTCGCTATTTCGTCTGATCGGGCTAATGAAGACGCACCTTCTGAGAAAAGCTACACAGATGCACAAGATTTCTTTATACCAAGGAGTATGTTACTGACTTACTTTCCGGCACACATGAGAGCAAAGACCACTCTGCTCTTCTGACCTCCAGAAAGACTGGTCACTGGTCTGGTGGCCAGCTCACCGGTCACTCCAAATGACCCTAACTGCTGACGGTACTGCTCCACATTCTTGCCTGGACAGAGGGAAGAACAAATAATAACAATTTATACATACCTCTTACGCTTAACACATTATCTCTCTTCTTTTCCTTTCTTTGCATTAAATACATTAAGAGACAAAGGAAAAATAAAAAAAGGTTACAAAGAGAGAGAGAGAAAAATAAAGAAATAAAAACATGAATAAAGATAGAAAAATCGTGAGAGCAAGAAAAATGGATGCGATTAGAGAATGTGGGGGATATAAAAGAAGGAATGAGACAATGAGAGAGAGAGACAAACAGACAGACAGACAGACAGAGGGGGGATAACACAAAAGAGGTAGAGAGGAAGACACAGATTATTTTCTATGGCCTGTACGGTACCTCATCAAGAAGTCTAAGGAGCAGTGACTTCTTCATTCATCCTTCATCCCTCACCTCCACCATCCCCTCCAGCCACCCCCCTTCCCCCCTCCCCCTCCCCCCCTCCTCCCCCTTCCCCCCTCCTCCCCCTTCCCCCTCCTCCCCCTTCCCCCTTCTCCCCCTTCCCCCCTCCCCACCCTTCCCCCTCCTCCCCCTTCCCCCCTCCTACCCCTTCTACCCCTTCCCCCCTCCTCCCCCTTCCCCCCTCCTCCCACTTACACCCTCCTCCCCCTTCCCCCCTCCCCCCACCCCCCAAACCTATCATATTCAGGCCACTAACCTGGGAACCTTGAGGCCATGACTTCGATGGCAGTCTTGTCAAAGTTCATGGTGTCTATATGATGTTGACTGAAGTAGCCTATCCTGAGATTCCTGTGGCAGTGTCTGATGCCGCTGCTGGGGTTCAGGTCTCCAAGCAGGATCTTGAGCAGCGTTGTCTTACCAGAGCCGTTCTCACCAACCTAGGTAAGAAAATCAGATTAAAGCACACTTCAGTGAAAAGGTAGTCTTACGAGACCCATTCTTACCTACCTAGGCAACAAAATAACATTAAAGCACACTACAGTGACCAGTGACACTCCATATGGATGTATTCTTTCAGAATATTTAACAAACTTTCAATCTTTCGATCCATTCTTACCTACCTAGGAAACAAAATAACATTAAAGTACACTATAGTGACCAGTGATACCCCATACGGTTGGATTCTTTCAGAATATTTCACAAACTTTTGGTCTTGTGGAAGTGTTATATATTAGAAAATAAACTAAGCTGTCATTTACTCTCTTTCCTTTCCCTTTTTCCACCCATAAGTAACTCAACCATCCTGAAAAAAGTTTGTTACAAGATGAACATATTGTTGCATTAACACAACTTTAACATAAGTTATGCATGACATGAAATGAAAGTAAGACTGTGGGCTTTTTATTATTTACATGTACAACAAAATTATTAAACTATAGAATATTGAAAAGAAAAGAAATAATAGTAGCCTTACAATGCATATCCTGGACTCCATGTTGGCTGAGAGGTCGACGGTGTTAAAGATCTTGGCCTCTGGGCTGTAGCTGAAGCCTACTTCATCTAGCTGGATAATCGGAGGAGACAGCTTCTGCAGCTCTGACGGGAACCTGACAGACAAGGCCAAGATCATTATAATAACAATCATGATAAAAAAGTGAAACCTGCTATAGCGATTTATCATTCATTATTGGGGCATAGTGGTATAGTAGTGAGAACTCTTGCAGGGGGATCCTGGGTTCTAGCCCAACCCAGTGCTTACACCCTTGGGCAAGGTGTCTTGCTCACATTGTCTCTCTCAACCCAGATATAAGAAATGGGTACCTGGCAAGAATTATTCCTGGGGGGTGTTTCGCCTAGCTGTTCGCAGGTTTCGAACGACTTTACAAATGACTGGTGATCCCTTCTTGTGCTAAATCAGATTCTCAATAAACAAAGTGTGGTATCACATTTAGCACAAGAAGGGATCACCAGTCACTCGCAAAGTCGTTCGTAACTTACGAACAGCTTGGTGAAACACCCCCCTGATGGGTACCTGGCAGGATTTACTACTGATCTAATCAAATCAACTACCGGTAGCTTCTAGCGCTACATACTTGGTTGCTTGGCTAAAGCCAGGGTAATAATCAAGGGCTTTGGGTAATACTTACTACTAGGAAATTGTTACATAAAAGCAGATTATGATCATTATTAGCAACTACCTGTTGAAAGAACAACTGCATATAAAGAATACAGCGCTTGTCTCCCCTGAGCAGTCACATTGTACAGGTTTCACTGTAGAAGCATTTGTTTACCTTAGTACTGCCCTACTCTGACATAAGGAAGCAATAGACAAATCACTCAAATCTGGGTTATTGGTATTCGTATATTGTACCCAGCATTCCCTACATGGGACCAAAATCTGGACAAGAAATATTAATCTCGCTGCGAGATATTCAAGCTAACATGATGTGGTGTTGCACTGATGCCAACGCAAGTGACAGACATATTTTGCTCATTTACAAGAAAAGTCTCTTTTGTTAGTTGCTACCTTTTGTCAGATTAGGGCAGAGTATAGTTTGTAGCTTTCATTTCTGTTTGCTACAAAAAATCAATCAAAATATCATAGTTATATATCATAATATAACAGCTGTAATAAACAATACAATGTAATTAAGATAATCCAAAGTCAAATTGAATTTAGGTTGTGAGCTAGTTGCAACAGTGAAGGTTATGGTAAATCTTTATTCATTAACATTCTTTAAGATTCATTATCTTTAATAATTAATAATTGTAGAGAAATTGCATTTCTTACCTCAATATAACATCAGTTTCTTTTTCAACTGGGGCAAGTACAGGTCTGTATGAAAACAAGAGATTGCAAAACAAATTAAAACAAGCCTTTTCATTCATCCACTCGCTCAATCTGGTTCTATTCAGTTTATTATGGACTATCTGAAATGCTATGCTAGCCTGCCTTCCAGGCTGTTGGGCATTTTCAATCCAAACTACAATATTAAATGAACAGGTCTGGCTGCAGTAGACTAATCATTCTCAATTCCTTCTCCGGCTCACCCAAACAGACAGACTGAGAAAAGAGGAGAATGAGACAGTGACTAGTCTTAGACTACTAGACTATATCTTCAAGTTGGGATCAAAAATGTTTAACAGTCTGGAATCCAAACTACTGCTATGGCTCCATACACAGTGATTTAAGGCAATAGAGACAATCTCATGGAAAATGTGACTGAACTTTACCGTTTCAAGCACAGCTCAAAATCAATATCTTTCTACAGGGGCTACTTTACAAGCCAGAAGATATGAAACACACAACTTGAGCCATGTTGTATACAATATCATATGAGAAACAATATCATTTGATTATTTTGATCATATCTTTGAATATTTAAAGGGGCTCTATCGTGCACTGTGGGGGTTAAAACACCATGAGCCACTAAGTCATTTTTTTTACTGATTTCAAGTCGCTATGAAAAGCAGTATCTCTGAATTTGGATGCATGAAAGCATTGTTTGTTCAAGGGGGAAAGAGCAAGAAGACTTACAGTTTTTCAAGTTGCTTGATTTTGCTCTGGACAAGGGCTGCCCTGTTGGCGTTGTACCGAAACCTATCAATGAATACCTGCAGGTGAAAGAGAAGAGAGTTGAAACAATGACATTAAAAATACATTAATAATACAAATGCAACAAAGTGAATATTTCATTACCCACACAAGATTAAACCATTTTTTATGAAGTGATAATTATCACAATTGCAATCATTTTTAAAAATCAAATAAATGTTCAAATTAGTGTTGGAAATATTGAAATCATACTTTTTACACTACAAAATTTGCATAATAATTGTTCATAACTGCATGTTTTTTATATTAGTTTCATTAGCAGTGAAATGTACTTTATTGGGATAGAAACCTCATTTATTTTAACTAGTGTTGCCAATTTGAAACCCAAAATAATGATGATTGTGGGAGTGTATTACCTGGGCGTGTGCTCTGAACTGCATCTGGGCCTCATACTCCCTCTGTTGGTTCTTGAGCTTCTCTGTCTTGGTCTTGAAGAACTGCTCGTAGTTGCCCTTGTACGAGTCCAGTCTGCGGCTGTGCTGGTGGATGATGTCGGTGGCGACCTCGTTCAAGAACTTCTTGTCGTGAGACACGATGAGGAGCGTTGTCGGCCAGTCCTACAACAACAACAACAACAATAATACTCATAAGAACTCCATATATATATCAGGGTTCTTGTTAATAGCCGGTAATCAGTTATTTTTCCGGCTGTGGCCTCATAAAAAAAGAATAATAATAAAAAAATATTTGAAAAATAATTTTAAAAAGTCATTTGAACATTATAGAGAACTATTACCGGGATTCATGTCTGACGGGTAAGAAAATAATCCCAGATGTTCGTTTGGACCATTATACGGAACTGATTAGTAGCGGGATTCATGTCTGACGGGTAAGAAACGAACCTCCGACCATCGTGATGACCATTATACGGAACTAAATAGTAGCGGGATTCGTGTCTGACGGGTAAGAAATGAACCCCTGACCATCGTTTTGCTCATTATACGGAACTAAATAGTAGTGGGATTCATGTCTGACGGGTAAGAAATGAACCCCTGACCATCGTTTTGACTATTACACGGAACTAAATAGTAGCAGGATTCATGTCTGACGGGTAAGAAACTAACCCCTGACCATCGTTTTGACCAATATACGGAACTAAATATTAGTGGGATTCATGTCTGACGGGTAAAAAACAAAGTGCTAACAATTATTTAATAATTTTTTTAGGGAAGTAACTGCCTGTGAGTGACGAGTTACCTGCTATAAAATAAATTAGCAAGAACCCTGATATATACCGCTTCATAAACATAGAGTTTCTCATTGCCCTTAACACCAAATAAAATATTACAGACAACTGAAAATCATAAAATCATTGTTATGAAATGAAATCCAGACTCAGTGATGATGGCAGAACAGACTTTCTAATATGATTCCCGCCTGTAATCATTCAATTTTCGGGCTTTGTGAACCCTGGCCCAGTTAGGATATCACAATTTCCTATGAAACTGCAGTAACCAAAAGAGTGTGGCTGAATTGTACCCCATAGGGAATAGTTTAGAGGAAAGTTTATTCATATTCTGTCTTCTATTGTCTGTACAGCAGATTACATGAGGGTCGCGCTGCTCAGTATCAGCCAGCTTGCAAACACACAGGATTGGTAAAGAACGGGTCAACTCGATTGCCGACATTATTCATCTAGACAGCCCTACAGAGTACTTACTTGTAGATAATTCTCCAGCCATAGGATGGCTTTGATATCCAACATGTTTGTGGGTTCGTCCAGTAGGAGCAGGTCAGGTCGTGAGAACAGGGCCCGAGCCAGGGCTATCCTCATTCTCCAACCACCAGAAAACTCCCTGAAAAACAACAGATATTCAGGTGCTACAGTGAAACTTGCCTTAGCAACCGCTACACCTAAATCATATTCTTCTTCAGCCATTGTCGATCCACTGCTGGATGAACGCCTCAGCATGGTCTCTCCACTTCTCTCTTTCCCTCTCATACTTTCTCTCCATTTTAGTTGTTAAAGACCATGTTTCTGATGCACATGTCATTGATGGGAGAATGCACTGGTCATATACTTTCTTTTTCAAACACAATGCCAGATTGCCCTTCATAAATCATACACAAGAATTAATTAACATACAGGACCACAGATCAGACATAAAGGACCTGTAATACTTTACACTACACAGTAAAATACACAATTCTAGTCAGGGTTCAGGTTAAGGGTAAGGGTAGGAGTAGGGCTAGGGTTAGGCTTCATACTTCTTGGCGGATATAAAGATAACATTTCAGATCTTAGTTAGCATTGCATTCTCTTCACTATTCCAATCATCAAACAGTCAAACTACCTGAGAATTAAACTCCTTTACGTTCCTTTCCGCTAATTCCCTTTCTTTACGTTCCTTTGTGCTCATTAGTTCTTCCCTCAGCAAACACATGTCTATAAAGACCAAATTTGTTGTTTCCCTCAAAAATGTGTCTCATTCCAACCTGTACTTAGAGACCACCTGCTCATCAAGACCACATTTCTTGTCTATGTTGAGCAGTCTTTATAACTCCTCTGTCACTAGTGACTTTGTTTTAAAAAACTCAGTGAACACTTTATTTGACATTAAGGCATGTTTGCATAAGGACTGCACACAAACCAGACAGAGCAGTATGTTGTTTGGCAAAGTAACGGATTAAGACTTTGCTCTCTATTTCTCTGACAATGTGCAATTTATATGATCACTTCTTTCGAGTTTTACTCCTTTACCTAGAATATAACAATTCCATTAAAGTGGATTATTGCCTCAAGTTGCATACCATTTCCTTCATATTCATTTGTGTTTTTGTTCTACGATTCATAAGAACAGTAACTGAAATATTTTCAAGGTTTCGTCTTGCATTAAAAACACAGATATTGATCCACATACCTTGTTGTTTGTTTCTGCATATTGGGGGAAAACCCCAGACCATTCAGGATCATAGCTGCCCTATGAGAGAGAAGGGGGAGATCAGATCACACTGAATCAGGTAAACATCAATCAATAATTTATTCATCTGTAAAGTTATCATTCATTACGCTCTGACCTATATAGCATTTTCCTGTAACCATCTCTGTATGTTACATTTAATTTTAAACAGACTATTTTGATATGTATGCCAACTTTATGCATGACTTTCAAAGAATACATTACTAATGGTGACCAAAGAGCTTGCCCGAGGTTTGTTTGACTAGCAACGACTAATAAACAGATTCAGAGTGTTTTCCACCTATTAAAAACTGAATTGCTAAACACAGCAGAAGGTAATAAGGCATTACCATACAGAGCAGTTAGGTGGGAAGTTTGAATTAATTTAAATAAATTACAAAAACTGCTTATTTAAATAAAGAGAAAGAAAATTATGTTTTGCCTTTGTAGTGCTCTTCCAGCTGCTTGTCAAATGTACAAGTTAAGATAAGCTACTGTCCCTGTATACCACTCTCTACCCAACATATCTACGAAAAAAAAAAAAAAAAAAAAAAACATATCTACGATCTCTTATTGTGGATGATTGGAATGAGGTACATGATGATGACATGTGTTTTATGTGAACACAATGGCCTCCTCAAAGTTATGAGTTTTGTATGAACATACTTTGATGGCGCTTTGTCAGCTTCTATTTCAGACAGTTTGGCGTAGACATCCGAGAGCTTGGCCCCAAGGCTAGGGTCCCCAGGTCCTGAACTTTAATCAAAGATAAAACACGGATGATAAAAAAAGTCATTAAAAAAATCCAACCAAACTTTAAAGACCATGTAACTTCATTGACTGGTTAAAAGCTTTTTTAAAGATATGATATGTTATTTGATTCTGATGATAAAAGTGAAGTGTAGTTTCTATTTTTCCATGACTGCTCTTTCTACTACTACTTCTAATAACAATAATAATACCTTCTCCTTATACTACTTCTATATTTTCTAAAAACAAGTTACACTTTTAGAGTAATATTGTCATAATCTATCAGCACAGAAAAATTTTTAATTTCTACAGACTTCATGTTCACTCACTTCTGGCAAATCGAAAAAGCAACATACAGTGATTCCAAACATCTCCTCGTTGTACTCCTTTTTAAAATCTTTTCAATATTTGTAAAAATCAAAATCATAATTATCATCCCATTCCACATTTGGTGAAAGGCTTAATCAAAACCAGGATAGATGTTGTGGCTGACCTGTTTTTATGGATAGCATCATTGAGGTCCTTCTCCTCCTTCATCAGCCTGGTGCGGAGCTCGTCGCACTCCAGGACGCTGTCCAGGGCCGTGGTCTCATCACCAACGACCTCCTGCTCCACGTGCAAGATGGAGATGTGTGACTGGAACTGCAGCTCTCGACTGGTATGGACAACAGCACAGATGTATCACATTGAATAAAGGTCTTTCCAATTTTATAACTAACAATTTTTAACAAGTTATACTCCATCTTAAGAAAAACTTTTGACACTTTTGAAAAATTATTTTTTATGTTACAACTCAAATCAAAATGAAATGTACACATCATATCAGATTTTGCAAACTGAACTTAGCTGTACAGAATTCACATATACCTGTAAGAAATGTATGAAACAAAGGTGCATTTTGTTAATGTAACTTTAAAGAATGGTCCAGAACATGCATAAAGTATCCTAAATTAATCATACCATTTCTTAGGGGGAGGTATAACAGCAACTCACCTGGCAATCATCTTGAGTAAGGTACTTTTACCAGCTCCATTCCTCCCCACCAGCCCGTATCTCCTGCCAAAGGCTAACATCAAGTTTGCTTCTTTGAGCAGAACTCTAGAAAGATAAAAGCATAGGTTGAAAAACTCTCAGTATGCAAAGCACCACACATGATTGACTTTACTGTATGCATAGAATATTCCATAGTGGTTTCATTTTCACAAATTTTGCGACTGAATCACTACAACATTTTCCACATCCTCATGTGGATAAAAAAATAAACTTTTGAATAATCTGTCTTGAACCACAGTTTCAAAAATGCCTGTTTTGTGAAACATATCAAGTATTTGCCATACCTATATGAAGTACATTCCTTTCTGATCATTGTCAAAACAAGATTAAATTTAGTCAATATGATGTAATTATGTTCCTTCCCTGCATATTCATATAATAATAATTATCAATAAAATCATACAATATACAGTGAGACCTGCTTTAGCAACCACAACTCTGTCTTATAAAGATTTGCAATGGATTACAAGATGACTTGCGATTTATATCAATCGTAACTCTTTAAGAGACAGGGCCCACGTTTGTTATTTCCCTTGATGAACATTCCTCATAGAAATCTGTATTTAAGTAACCTATACATGAAAACCACATTTGTTGTCATCATTAAGCAATCTTTATCAACAGGTTTCACTGTATTACAAATGTGTTAATACATGTCTATAAACTTCATTTAGCATGTGTCACTTACTTTTCTCCAAAGGCGATGTCAAAGTTGTCTATCCTGATGTCTGTAGCCTTGGCCGAGCCTGCGGCGTCAGCCTTCACATCTCTCCTGCTGACTGCTTGACTGGCTGACGCACTGATGGTCCTGTCAAGTCAAGCCAAGCCAAGGAAAACCAAGGAAAATCAAAAACACTTTTACTCTCTTACAATTTGGTCTACAGGCTTGCTTGTACCATAAGATTTCAGATAACATACATTACATACCATACACCTCATATATCAGATCCTTGCCCATTATTATGGCTTATAGCAAGTAAGTCTCAACAATAGTCACCCTTTTGTTTCTCTTGTGCATCCACTTTTATTGTTTAAAAATGTTTTTGTATTTCTTTTTAACACATACCAAATGAGGTATAAAATGTCTTGTTTAGATGTTTGACTTTGTATTTAATTTATTGTTATACATTTAATATTTTACATTTAATTTGTATATTTGTTAAGGCTCCAAATGAAATTGAAATCCAAATGGAATACTACAAAAAGCTACAATTTTATATTAACTAACAAAGCCTTGACTGGCTGATGCACTTATGGTCCTGTCAAGTCAAGCCAAGCCACGGAAAAACAACTTACTCTCATGAATTTAGTCTACAGACTTGCTTGTACCATAACATTCCAGATAAGATACACTTCATATCATAGACCTCATATATCAGATGCTGCCTGTTATTATCTTGTTTTTTTGTCGGTATGTACATTATTACTTTTTTTGTGTGTGGCATGTAATATTCACATGATTAACCCTTTTCTTTGTCATGTGCATCCCCTGTTATTGTTTAAAGAGGTTTTTGTATTTCTCTTATAACGCATATTACACAATGTATATAAGCTTCTGTATATATTTGACTTTGTATTCAATATCATACTACATATTAAACAATCTACGTTTGCCAATGTGTATATTTTTTTAAGAGCTTCAAATAAAATGACAATAAAAAGCTACAATTCCACATTGACTGACAAATTATCAAAAACATTGAAAGCTCAGGTATTCATGCAGCATAATATAGAAGATATCATTTTTTTTGGAGTGTTTTTTACCATATAACTGTATATCACTCTCAAACAAACCTCTCTACAAACGTTTCAAGAAATGTGAACTTACCCATTTTGCTTTCCAGGCTGATCTGGCTGAAGTAATCTTCTCTCTTGCTTAGCTTTTAACTTGGCTTCAGCTTTCTCAAGCTTCTTTTTGTTCACTTGCTGCATCAGAAAATAAAATAAACACTATTTTACACGTCATTTCAAGACACATTACCGCTTAATAGATGGAAAGGAAATGAATGAAATCATTACACACAGATTCTGATTGTGCCATGCAAACAATTTATGAGAAATCTGACACCAGCATTGATATTTCTGATGAATTACCAAGTGTATTTGTAAAAAGAAGATGGTACACACTCTGCACAGTGGCAATGTAGGGTTCCTAGCTATAATATGTCTGCCCCATAACACAGCAGAAGCATTCCATTCGCACTTATCTGGAAAGGCATGAATGTCCTTGTAATCATATCAGGACCATTTTAAATATATTTATTCATATTAAAACAAACTTAACATAAACCAATATGGTTACCCGGCTTTGCTTATTAACAAACACGACCTCAGGCATAGAGATAAGGATTTTTTTTAAGAACAACAAAAACATAATATTTGTTTAATTAAATTTCAATTTCTGAACATCTTGGCATGACAATCTTTTCTGCTTTAAAAGTTTGAATGTCAATTACTGATTGCAACTTATGTGTCTATTTGTCATGTTTGGCTTTGAATGCAGTTATCAATTTGTGCTTATTGCTCGTTACTATCACACCCAATCAGAGACAAGACACAGAAACTAATATGTCTTGTAACATTTAAACTGTACCAATCAAAATCTCTGTGACTGTCTTGTAAAGAAAGACCCCTTCTGATGCTTACCGAGACATTTTCTCGAGTTGCCATCCATATGGACTTGTCATCATTTGTAGATTCTGTATGAAAAAAAAATGATAAAAAGACATAGTCAGCATTCTGTGTATTCCAGTTGGCAATAATTGCTCATTCTCGGATTTCAACTGCAATGACTTATCTGTGAAATGCATCAGACTACAGTTAATCATTCCTAGTTAAGGACAAAATGATCTTCAAATCACTAACACATTAGTAACATTCTCATTAGTTATCCAATTTCCTTCAAACTTGGGTTGCTCTGCTTCTCAGATTTCTTTCGTTTACAATGAGGGTAACTAATGTTTGGACAAGAGTTCCCCTCTAACATGAGTTCTACAGGACTTGCACGAGTGACAAGGGTCAATACTCCCTCTAGAGGCTACCATCTTTCTATCAGCTCACCTGAAGCAAGATGACTGTCACTGAGTTGCACAGGAGCATCCAGTAGTACTGCATTCTTGCTGTTGTCACCACCACTTCTACAACCACAAACATAAACACATAACAAACAGACATGTCAATGTGGAGTTACAATGTAGCATTTGCTAGCACCAATGTAACGACTGCTGTTTACAATCAATACAACTGCTAACTCCAACAACATTACAAATCATTCAGCTATTATAAATGTGTATTGTTTACCAAACCTTTCTACTATTGTGGTTCCAACTTGCCCAAGCATGCACTGTACTTACATCTGAAGGGCTTTGTAGAGTCTCTTGCAAATTTGCCTGACATAGACCTCGTCCCTGTCAGGTTCCACCTCATGAAGCACGCCCCCTACTGCTTCATAGATGTCATCCAGACACTCCAAGTCCCCGCTGCTCCCTTCCAGCACTCCTACAAAAACAAAAAAGAAGGAAACAGTCAGTAGTTGGCACACCACATCTAGTTTCAATGAGCTGTATTCAAAACAAGGTTTTATCCTGCAAACAGTGTACTAAACCTGGATTTACTTCATGGGATGCCAAATAAAACAACATGAAACATTATTATTGATTTAAAATAAATTGATATTGTCCTCGCAATCGTATGGTCTATAGAGTCTGTCACCATGATTACAGCAAAAAAAATTGAAATCACCCACTTTTGTGATTGATAAAAATCAATGATTTTGTGACAGCATCAGACAATCAACTTTGCGCCCCATACAGATTACAGTTGCTCAACCTTTAGTACATGGTCCAACTTAACCCACCATTGTAAATACAGACCAATCTCAAGTTAGAAGTTTGACCATATTCTTCACTCAGAGAACACTTGATCTTACTCATAACAATCACATGAGACTATAATTTGATTTAATGAATCTTTGTAAGGTCAGCGACTCATGAAGTGCAAACTTGCACTTATTGCGCAATACTCAGCATACTGCATTACAGCGTGCGTTCGTTCGATGTGCCATTTTTTTTTCTGGGGGAAAGTGATGAGAAAAGTGACCCAGAATTCACTTTTTTGAGGAACTAGACTGTACAGTGTACACACGGTATATGCTTTCAATCAATTTCTCAAAACTTATCAAAATTTAACAACTTTGATACCAGTTGGGCCTTGGCCAGGCATCATCACAAGTTTCTCGCGTAAAGTGTTGACAAACTACCCTAGTCGTTTTTGCCAACGGAAAAATATATTTTTTACATATTTTCCGGATATTTTCTGGGTATTTTTTTTTAACTGGATATTTTTAGAGTATTTTTCTGAAAAATACTCCAAAAATAGCATATTTTTAGGATATTTCTTGAAAAATACTCTAAAAATATATTTTTAAAAACGTATTTTTGGGGTATTTTTTAGAATACCAAATATGAGGAATATTTTTCTGTATCTTTTAATCTTCATTATCAGCATTCTTGTGAATTTGAAAATTTTTATAAAAAATATTCTAAAAATAGTGTATTTTTGGGGTATTTTTGTCAGTTTCAACTACAAGGAGTATTTTTTGGGTATTTTTAAATCTCATTATTAACACCCGAGATAGCAAATTGACGTTGGGCCAACTATTTGCATAATATGAATGTAATATTAAAAAGACAAATAATCCTAATCTCATATATGTAATAATCCCAATTCAGTCTAATCCTAACAATCACTTCAAGCAATCACTGTATGACCCAAGTGGTATATCAATACAGGACATTTACTACACATACTTGAAAACATTTTGTTAACTGACATGCTCATGAATATTCATTAAGCCTTTCTTCATGTGTGTCATAATTTTGTACTTTTAAACATATAACCTCCAAATAACCAGATAAAAGAAGTATTGAAGTAAATACCAATAAATTATTTGAAGTATAAACATAAAATAGTGAATGCCACCTACTTAAGTGAAGACAATAATGATAACAACAAAAAAAATGTTCTTCATATGTAAGTTATACTAACCAATATAAACGTACTACTATATATATGAATGTGTGGAAATGAAAGAGTATGAAATAGGATAGGAATAGGATGCACGACGAACTATGGTCCATAGACTGTGTACAACGGATAGATCGTCCGCGATCAGCGATTCGGAGACCGCTGATTGGGCAATCGTGCAGATCACGTCATGACCACGTGGTTGCCTTCCGACTGCGTGTGGAAGTATCGATAGCGATAACGATATCCGGTCACATTGTGTACGCAGGAAATGGTCTTGGTTCGTGATCGGATCGCTCCAGTATCGATCGAAAATTATCGAAACTCTGCAATTTCATGCATATTGACTGACGGTCCTAAAACCCGGAAGCCAATTGACTTTGTACACGTTGCGATAGACTCTACAAATTCCAACAAACACGATGCGGGGGTGACGCTAATTCGTACGATTTTCACGGAAAAGCAAGAAGCAATCGAAATTTGCTTACCTGTGCGGTATCGGTGAGAAAATAGATCCTCTGAGAATACCTTTCAAAATTCATATAAAATATAGGAAAGTGAAATTCTAGGTCGATTTTGGTACGAGGTGATAGAGAATTTTACACTTGTTTTGGTGGAATACTATGTGGGGACATAGAAGGCTTGCACTGCGCATGCTTACTATATTTTCATTCATAAATTGGCTCTCGGCAGTGGCTGGATGACGTCATGTAATAAGCAAAAATGGACACGACCGCTAGCGACCACGCTCCGCTATCCGTTGTACACTATTGTTCGTTGTGGGATGGGATTAGATTAAGTACTAGTGTAAGTTAGGTATAATTAAGCCAGCCATATGATTTGGAATATCCTATATTAAATTAAAGGAATAAAATCTATCAATATTTTTGTGTAGATCAATATTTTTAATAACGTTGATTCATCCGGGATTCTTGTGTATTTGAACATTTTAAAAATATATTTTTAGAGTATTTTTGGTCACATAAATTTGACATAAGAAAAATACTCTAAAAATATATTTTTAACGTACAGTATTCGCGTTCCAAAAACGTACGAAAAAAATATATTTTTAGGGTATTTTTTAATTATATTTTTAGGGTATTTTTTAAAACAAAAATACTCTAAAAATATATTTTTTGGGTGATTTTTTGGATATTTTTGCAATATTTTTGCAATATTTTTTTTCGAGCAGGGCAAGTACTACGCACTAGCATAAAAACTGCAGGTTTACCCTTGCAATATATGAATATTCAAAGTTAGAAGTAAAAATGCTGTTGTGCACTTCTTGTGGTAAGTGAAAATTAATTTCTGAAGCAAAACCAAAAGTTCCAAAACAGTGCAAATTACACTTTTCATGTCACTAAGCATTCAGTATGTGTGGGTGGCAAGACATAACAGACGTCACAGGACTGTCTGACTGTGTTACTGCAGCGGCGCTGAACCATGTGAACTGGCGCGCGCAGTGCAGGACAGAATTTCATTCTTTCATTCATTCAATCAAACATGTCAAATGTGTGCGAGTGCCATATCAATCGCCTTGCTTGATCTTGACAATACACAAATACAGTTATCACTTCATCAGAAAAAAATCAAATCAAAACAATGGGACATCAATCAAAGAAGGTCTGACTTGATATTCTAAAATAATTACCCGCAACATATTCCAAAAGTTCCGTATCGATGGCAGGAAACTCTGCCGTGAGTATTTTTCTGTAAGCTGCCATGTTGGATTATAACTAGTCTTTGTTGAAGTACAAGTAAAGAGCTAGACTCTAAAACTATTCCGGGCGGCTGGATTTATATTCATTTATCATTTATTTAAGATATCATAAATCAAGCATTTCAAATCCCTTAAGATTCTTTCTGCTTCTTTTGATTGACTTTTTAAATCAAATGGTGAATGAAACACATGTTGAATCACAGTAATTAATAAATAGGCCTGGAAGAAGATTATTAATCGAATGATGTGTAAGATAGATCCAGATCAATTCGGCTCACAAACAATGCGGCCATTACTAGCTCGGAACGCATTTACCTCTTTGACTTCCTCTCATTGGGAAGCTCATGGAATATTGACTCCAACCTCTTGTGAGTTAGCTCTTGAAAAAAACTCAATATTTATGGGTCAAAGCATCTTTTTGCCATAAACTAAGAACAAGAAAAAGCTTGTTCTGTCACAACTTTTTTTTTAGTGGGCACTTGTGTCACCCGAGATATCTAGGAATCTGTGCCGAGTTGTTTCGGTGCCGAATCAGTCGAAGCCTAGTGTAGCCAGTCGAGCTGTTATAGCTGCGCTGTATCTCAAAGTTCGTCTCCGGTGATCTACTTTCAGCGCGACTCGACTCGTCTTCTCTAGCGCAACTTCGCACAGTCGTACTCGTATCATAAACATCGACATGGACACATCCGAAGAGCCCTGCGACAGTGGTTATTTGCTGCTTTTAGCTCAAACACTAGGAATTACCGACGCTTCCCTTCGCCTTCTCATTTCAGTGTTTGCAGGTTTGTATTTTGTTGGGTCGTCCCAAACAGGCTGTTGTGTTATGGGACTGGGGCTTAGCCCGGGTAAGCCCCAGTCCCACTCTGGTCTTTTTTTGTGGCCAGGCATATCTTTTAACTTGTCTCTGATAGACCCAAATAACTAGTCCACCATTATGACATAATTATGTTCAATATAATGTGCGATTGTGTATTTTGCCTTTCCATTAGGCATGACTAGTGTCAGAATTCAACATTTTATAGACTATAGACTAGGCCTAGGCCTATAGTAAAAAAAAAAATATTAAAAAAAAGAGTAGAATCCATGCATGCTTTTTGCCTGGCCCTTTTTGCTTTACTTTTTAGACTATTTGTGTTTCAACTTCTTCTTCTCCTTGTTATTCTCCAGCTTTTCATAGATCAGGTTATGTACCCAGTGGAGTGTGAATCTGTATCATGTTCAGGTTGATGGGAAAGCGGGCATCTGTGTACTGTGAGAGAAGTAATGAATTTGCATTTTTACTATTAGTATTGTTTTGCCAGTGCTCACCTCACCTGAGTCACAGAAAATTTACCACAAAATTGTCATATTGCTCTAAAATGCGAGACGCAATTGGCAATCATTGTAAAATTTATCATTGCACTGATGAGATTGTAGGAGTTATCAGTATCACACTTTATCAAGACACGATCCAAGGCCAAGAGCGTCCATTTTCAACAAGGACAGGTTCTGTGTTGTCATACCCTGACAGAGAAGTTCTCTCTCACAATCCTACAGGATATCCTCTGGCGTTGTTCCTCAGAGATAATCTTCATGGAACCTCAGCCGCCACCAAGCACCTCTTCATCACTGCAGTGGGGTTAACCATCTCCTACTTCAACTATGGTAAAATTATTATAATTCTTTTATAAATATTGTATTAACATACAAAGAGGATACTTCTATATTTCTCAAGTACATCTTGAATGATGTTAATTTATAAAACTATGAAACTTTATTACATTTTTGCAGACAGACTGACAGAGAATAAAGAACCATGCTCAACCATAACATCCAGCCTTGTATCAGGTTTTCTGATTTTGCACATTAAAAAAATGAAACTTGTGTCAGTCTGTTTCTCTTAAGTAGTTTTCTGCATCTGATAGACATAGCAACATATTTTTATTGGAGTGAATTTTCTCTTTATAAACGTGATGTATACACGTAAATATGTAATATTGTGGGTAGTTCTCTGTTCTCTATTTTTAATTTATGTCGTATTCATGGATTATACCATGTTTTCTTATTGTCTTGGATTGACAATGAGACTACTTTTACATGCGGTACCAGTTAAAGAATAATTTAATTCACTGGTCCATACTGCAGCTCTTTTATTTATTGTTAATTTATTGAAATACAGTACGTCCCGACTCCTCAGTCAGATGTTTCTTCAGCAAAATCATTCTAAGCTTGTTAGATGATTGCAAAGCATGCTTTTGTTCTCAATTTCTCAAAGCAATTATATAGGTATTTTCCAAGACCAAGTTTGCTTGACTCAAATTGGTGCACACTGTATAGCATGTATATGAATGCATTGTTCATATGCTTGATGCATAGATAATTGTCAGAAGGTCTCAGTTATAAATAGAATAATTTCATCATCATGCACTGTGGAACATTGCTTACCAGTATCTAAAACATGTGATCAACATAACTAAAAGTGAATAAATGTCCATGATTTAACATTTATATACACTACAGCTCAAAGGAATTGGCATAGGGAAAGGGAAATGGAAAGGGAAGAAAGGAAGGACCCACAGTTTTAAACTGTGGTATATTTTGTCCAGTTCAGCATGAAACATGATGCTTTTTAGGCTTAAGCATCGTGTTTCATGCTAAACTGGACAAAATATACAGCGGTTTAAAATTGCGGCTCCTTACCTTTCTTTCCTTTTCCTTTCCCAATGCCAATTCCTTTGAGCTGTTGTGTATGTACTCATGAATATCAGCAGGATTCAATACTGTTTTCAAAAATGGTCTAGACATCCTTTTGAGGGTTTTGTGTATCTAGATTTCAAGGGTCTGGAGTTATGTTTTTGGCTAGTGTCGAGCCCTGCTTCATGTACTGTATGAAAGTATGCCTTGACATGTTGCCTTCTTGACTCTTCCAGGAATGGATACGTGCTACATCTTGTTCTGCTGTCTGGTCAACTATCTCTTGCTTCTCCTGATGGGTGGAACTGGGGCCTCTGTCATAATCTCCTTCATCTTTAACATGGTAAGTTTTCCATTACGATCTGGTGCTTGATGGGCAGATGCAGTAATAATTACAGGCTGAATTCATTAAGCAAAGTTATGTGCATAACTATTCATTGCAGCAACAAATAATGCATTTCAAGTAGTTATTGCTAACAATAGACAAAGTTATGCATCCAACTTTGGCTATTGTTCAGCTTATTTCTAATTGAGTTGATGTCATGATGAGAGTTGCGATCTTCAGGATTTTTGGAGGTGGGGATTAGCAGTGCTCAGAGAAAAAGATAAATATTATTTTAAGTTTGTGATTTTGTTATGTGCATCAACATAAGTCAACATTGATTTTGATGTCATGGGACTTTTAATCACAATGTTTGGGCAGTTAACTGATTAGATATTCGGTCAGATAGGCCATAGGTCAAGGTCAAATCCCTAACTGTTTCTGTTTTTGCAATGACTCAAGAAATATTTGAGCAAGCTTCACCAAACTTTCAGTGATACACTAATAATATGTGACAGGACGAAGGCGAAGATGATGACTTGTAGTCATATGACAAGTTTTACACATATTGGGCACTGAACTTTTACAATACATCATTTGTGTGAAGGAGGGTGGAGGCAAACCAGTCTAATTTCTCTCTGGGTTTTTTTTTCCAGGAAGATGGATTAAAAAAAAAAAATGTTTGTTTGTACTTGCATAGTACTGTGGATTTTAGCGGAGTAGACGAGATTCACAGATAACAGCCATCAAAACAAAATCTTTCTCCTGTGTAGAAATACTTTCATAATGAAACAAAAGAATTGTAGCTTTTCTTTTCTGCTGACTGGCCAGGTTTTGACTGATTGTTCTCCTTTATCAGCAACTTTTGGAATGATGTTCAAAGTTCTTTGGGGTTTCTAGAAGTCATTCGATCAATTAGCAAACACTCTATGGGCAAAGGACATTTGTTTTGATATGGTCACTGAAAGGTCAAATTCAACTGCAGGCTATGCTTGCAAGATATTTACTACATGTGTGGAATTTAATTTGGCTAATTAACCTGCTTGATAGAGTTTGTGTCTATATCTCTACAATGATAAAGATAACAAGAAAAATACATATGGGCCATTCCGTACAAGTGTCACGCAAGTCACGCATGCTGTGTCTTACGAGTCACATGTCAGGGTATAGATGATAGATTTACTTGATCGAGTAATGGATTCAGCTCCAATATTTTCTCAGTTTTGATCTAGACCCTTTTTTGCGAATTGTGTGACATGAAACATGTGGCTCACGTGACATTTTCGTGGAATGGCCCATATATACTTCTTTAATGAAAATCAATCCATAGATTGTATGTTGTGGTTGTGGATCTACTTTTCAAAGGTGATAGGATCAGACAACAATGATTGAGATCAGAAGAAAAACACAATTGCATGCATGTAGCTCGTAAATGAAAACAATCCATTTATTGTGTTTTTTCCTGGTTCTTGTTAAAACTGTGTCTGCGATGTTGTGCAAGATATTGGGTCTCTTAATTATGAGTTTCAACAATTCATATTTGTCTGATTTTGCTCACACTTTCAGCTGGTATTCTATGTGTTTCTCATTAATTCAGATTGTATCTCTGTCAGGAGTTTATATCCCTTTTGGGAAAAATACTTTTTAAATATCACTTAAAAGGTCTATAAAAACTTGTCTAGCGCTTCACAATTTTTGTCGAAATCTACATTGATTTTATGTGTTATCACAGGATTATCATAAAATGCACATGCTGTTTATATTGCGTCTTGCATCTTGAACATGATTTATTCCATCCAATTGAGCTTGTCACTCACTTTATGACTGATCTTGCAGGGCTACCTCATTGGCTCCTACGTCGTCTTTGCATCGGATGAATATGACATGAACTGGACCACCCCACAATGCATCATTGCCCTCCGCATGATCTCCGTTGCCTTTGACCTGTTTGATGGTCACAGACCAGTGGTAGGTTTCCCCTAATCTCCCACCTCTATTTGTGTGTGTGTGTTTGTATCATTTAGATTTAATGGTAATGTTTATGTCATGTTGAATATTCTATTTGACCGCTGAGATATGATATCAGTCTTACTCTATAGATCAAGATTCATCAGTTTCAATGGCATCGATATCAGTTTATATACGTCTTTTCTCCAAAGGAAAGTGAGAACTAGAAATTTGATTCAATTTTTTAGATTATGATAAGCTTTTTTTTTTTTTTAATTAACTTTTGTTAAATTTGTTCAAAATTTTCAAAATGCTTCAAACAATACAACACATTATTAGCTATACTTTTGTTCTAGGTCTTGCTCAAGCCCAAGTTAATCAAAGTTAGGAACAAGAGTAAAATAATGTTATATATCTTTGTGTAGTGATTATCCTCTGTTAAAGTGCAATATGGTTTTCCATGTATGGAGGTTCGGCTATTGCTTGTTCTGAAAGGAGAAGATATACAATAACAATGTGATGCTTCCATTTTGTATGTCATTATCTAACTGTTTGCCATGGTAACAGGAGAAGCTGAGTGCAGAGCAGAAGTCCCTGTGCATCAAGGAGCCCCCCGGCCCTCTGGAGATGGTCAGCTACAGCTTCTTCTTTGGTTACTTCTTAACTGGACCTCAAGTATGTGCTGTGCTCTCAATAACATCACATCACAGAGACAACTAACACACATAACATATCTTTAAAGGGCATATACTGTACTGGGAAGGCAAAAAAGCCTTCAAAATGTAATTGCTAGCAATCTTCTTGCCAATGGTCTTAAATTCATGTATTGTCTATTTTAGAAGCTTGCTGAAAGTTATTTGCCCTCAAATGATCCACATATGCAGTAATTAATGATTAATGATTAAATCCTCAAAATGTTCGGCCCGAACATTTTTAGGATTTGTGATTTAATCACTCATTACTCCAAATGTAGATCACTTGAGGGCAAATAACTTTCCTCAAGCTTCTAAAATGGGCAATACATGAATTTAAGACCATTGGCAAGAAGATTGCTACCAATTACATTTTGAATCCTTTTTTGCCTTCCCAGTACAGTATATGCCCTTTAATGACTGTAAGAGACGATTTACAAACACATCAGATAACTTTATTTTTTCTCTTTCTTTGTTGAGTGCATATTTCTATCCTAAACACACTCTGTACAGTGTGTATGTATTGTCTATATGTGAATGGGAGCAAGCAAACAATAATAAAGAACAGGAAGACAGGAAGAGAACGGATGAGATAAATGCCTGCTATATTTAACTCAATCAATCAATCAATTGGAGTAGCTTGTCAGAATCTGACATTGCGTGTCAGAATTAATTCCTCTTTTTGCTGGCAGTGGCTTATGATATTGAGGGGCCTTGTGCCAGTGGCATCTCTGAGCCAAGAGAGGAAAGTAAGCCTCTGTCGTCCTCTTGACCTACGTCCCTGAATCAGAATGAATTTAACTCATGGCACGCAAAAAAGATAAATGACTGCTATGACTGCTCACGGCATGCCCCTCAATAAACTGTTATTCTTCGTAGGATATGAAGCACATGGTGTTGTAATCGCGATATCAGGTTTGAAGAGTATTCTTGGCAAATAATTGTGACTATTTTCGCTGGACAGTACCCTCTGCGGCAGTACCGTGACTACATGGCTGGGAAGCTGTTGGACAACGAACAGGGCAAGCCTTCTGACACCCTGCAGCCTGCCATGCGGTGCCTACGCATGGGTCTCTTCTACCTCACACTCGAAGCCTTTGTAGCGCCCTCGTATGGTGAAGATTACCTCCTCACAGTAGAATTCAACGTGAGTTACCGTCAAAGCAGATGTTAAGCTTAATACAGACTAGTGTTTTTTTTTATGTGAGGGGGGAGAATAGGATCTAACAGCCTGTCATATAGTGCCTAGGCATCGGCCTCTTCTAACTCATACTAGAAGCCTTTGTAGCGCCCTCGTTTGGTGAAGACTACCTCCTCTCAGTAGAATTCAACGTTAGTTACCCACATAGCTGATGTTAATCTTGAGATGGTCTGGTTTATGTTGCTATGAGGTGTGTGGGGGGATGGTGAGAGAGTCGGTATCAAACAGACTGACTTTCTCACACTGGAAGCCTTTGTAGTGCCCTCGTCTGGTAAAGAGTTCCTCATCACAGTAGAATTGTCCGTGAGTTTTAAAAAGGAGAGTGCACATATTCTTCATACATGCAGAGCCTGGGGGAGCTGTACTCCCAATCATTACCTTACCATAGACAAGAAAGTTGATTACTATTTTTGGTTATTAAGTGCAAAATGTAAAATTAAGAGACTGAGAAAAGTAGGTCAAAGTATACTTCTCCTTTTTGTGCCTTCACCATGAAGTGGGCATATGCATTGCTCTATTTTGCTCACCGTGGAATGATTTGTGATTTCTTTACAGCAATCATCATTCTTCTACAAGCTTTACTACATCTCTATGTTCTCGAGATTCACCATCAACAAGTATGTTACATTCTGGCTCATTTCGGTAAGTTTGCCTTCACACTTCTCTCCCTAACTTTCTGCCTGCTGCTAAGTGACATTGCATTCATAGGAGAGTATGTTCACACTCGCCCATTAACATACTTATGATCTGCACTGTTTTACAGGAGGGAATCTGTGTGCTGAGTGGCATTGCCTACACAGGAAAGGACCGGGATGGAAACGCAAGGTGGACCTCTTGCTCTGGCCTGAAGCCCTATGAATTTGAGACGGCCCTCAGTGTCAGAGAAGTCATCGCTAGCTTTAACATATCCACAAATACTTGGGTGGCACGGTAAGACAGCTTATCTTACGTTGTTGGGCTCTCTTGTTTGTCTTTATTGTAATTTCTTATCTGCTGTAGTCGCTCTTTTTTACACAGTTTTAACAACATTATTCCTTTGGTCCCATATTCACAAAGTTTTACCCTGCAATGCTCAATTCTGCTTATCTTCTCTTTGTCTTTCTTTGTTCATCTGTTTCTCCCTTTAATTGTACTCTTATTTATGCTGTTTCATCTTTTGCCTCTCTTAACCCATTCTCCCCTGCTTTTCCTCATCCTTCTTGCACTTCTTCCTCTTTCTTTTTCTTCTCCATCCTCTTCATTGTCTCCCATCATCTCATGTTCCTTCTATTTTCATTCCTTCTTGATACAGCTGCATTTGTTTTTGTTTTTTCAGTATTGATGTCAAACTGTATCCTCCATATATTTTGACCCTTCACAGATATGTGTACAAGAGGTTAAAGTTCATGGGTAACCGCTACATCTCCCAGGTTGCAGCGTTGTGTTTCCTCGCTGTATGGCACGGGCTTCACATCGGGTATTTCAACTGCTTCCTCCTGGAGTTCTTTATCGTCATGTTTGATATTCAGGTCAGTCGCTGTCACTCAACAAGCTAACACGCATGTTGTATACAAATCAATCAGGAGATGTAATAGAATTTGTGCATTATCAGTGTGTTTCTGTTTTAAGGAGCAAATCTCAGAAGCTGATTTTCGTATTATTAAACAGAAGGTTTTTTTAGCATATTTTCTATATTGTATCAATATCAGCCAGAGTTATCTGACATAACACTTGGCTACTTAGGACAGGAGAGAATATTAAAGGGCATTCTAATGGGCTTTCATGGAGTAGGACACTTGTTCTCTTGTCTATAGGTCAATGTACGATACCATTAAGGTTATGAGCCAGTGGAACTTTGTGCCCGATGTAGGGCTATCGTAACTGTGCATGGGATAGTGAGATGAGAAAGAGAGAGAGAGAGAGAGAGAGAGAGAGAAAGAGAGAGAGAAAGAGAGAGAGAGAGAGAGAGAGAGAGAGAGAGAGAGATGAGAAAGAGAGAGAGAGCATTGGAGGTGAGCAGAGGGATTAACAGGTAGATGTATGAAATGGTACATTGACCAATAGCCTTGTGGACACTACAGTGTGCGTTACAGAAGGGTCACATGTTCATTGATTGTTTGTTGTACCGTTCACCAGGTGTCTGAGTTATTCACCAATGTGCCCTAGCTTTGTGGACACTACAGTGTGCATTACAGAAGGGTCACATGTTCATTGACTGTTTGTTGTACCATCCACTAGGTGTCTGAGTTATTCACCAAGGTGCCCATCCTGAGGAAAGTCTCCAACCACAGACTACTGGCCTTGATCAAACTGGTGCTTCTCAAGTTCTCGTGCCTCTTCTTCCTGGGCTACCCACTGGTCAGCTTCGTCCTACTCAAGTGGTCAAGAATTCACCAGGTAAGACCCCCCTGAAGGAAGATGCATTTACTCAGAAGAGGTTTGCCGCTGCCGTTCAGCGCTTGCACTCTGGCGCCACGGCAAGTCCAAAAATGGGCAACATGTTTTTATTTTACAAAGAAATTTTAGGCATACACCCAGTAGTAAGGATAGCGTGCTCCATCCTGTAAATGAACGAAAAAAAAATTCTTTGTAAATTGAAATTACCCCTGAAAACCCTTTCACTAAAATTGTCCCTACGGCGGACTACTCATGAATATTAATGAGTCAGATGAAATGAGACTCTTTCGGGTATTTGTTTCTATGTTGTCGTGTCTTGATCCGTGAACTAGAAATAGCTTGCGTGGTTAAGTCGCTGCCTGGTAAGCAGTAGACTGCAGGTTCAAATCCCGTCTGGTTCCAAGATTTTTGTCTGACTTGTTTTTCGTTCATTTACAGGATGGAGCACGCTATCCTTACTACTGGGTGTATGCCTAAAATTTCTTTGTAAATTGAAATTACCCCAGAAAACCCTTTCACTAATGTTTTTATTTGTATGTGTCTGGGCGGACCAATGATTTCCCAGGGGCCTGTTGCATAAAAGATTTACAATGATTGTAACATTACAACATGAATTATAACTACCATGAAAACAGGCTATTCAGCCAAGCAGATTCCAGAAATTTAGGACTTGCTTGTCTGTTACAATTAGTTATAGCTTAGAATTATTGTTAACAGTTTGATGCCACAGGCCCCTGGAGGGGAAAAACAATATGAATGGCCAAGTAGGAGTGCCATTTTAGTTAACCAGAAGCGGCAATCTGCCGCCATGTGACCGTACCTGAAAGTGGATTGAGCCAGCATCATTATGAATATCAATAGTAAGCAGTGGAAACGGTTTTAGAACACCAGTAGACGTAAGGGGTAGAAGTGATCATTATTACATTGTGTCTTTCTTTAAAGATAGTTGATTATTCCTGTCACTCTTCATAGTACAAAAAGGTGTACCACATCGGCCATGTGTTCTCCTTTGTAAGGCTTGTCTATCAGATAGATCGGAATACATTATCTCATTATCTATGTATTCATAATCCTCATATTCTGTTTTTCTCTCACACTGTATCAGGTGTACAAAGGAGTATACTACATTGGTCATATCTTCTTCTTCCTGTGGCCTGCCTTATCATTTGGTGTCATCATGCCTTGGTTCAAAGCTCAGAAGAGGAAAACAGAACAGGGGTCAGTATCTCGAGATTCAAACTTTGATCCAAATGCATAATTTAGGTCAAAATAATTACCTCCAAATTTTGGCTGAATCCTTCAGCCTTCTTCAGGGATATGACCTCTATCGGAAGAGTGGTCAAGGTATCGTTTCGTTAATACCACATATCGGAGAAAGTCATCGAAAAATGCATTACGCAGTGACATCTAGGGCTTGTTTTTTGCAGTAATGTCCGCTCCTGGGCCCTGTTGCATAAAATTTACTATCAGTGGTAACTCTGCCATCAATGGTAACTACCATGGTAACATAGCTTGACAGCCAATCAAATTCAAGGTTTCCACAGAAATTACCATTGGTAGCAAAGTAACCATCAACGGTAAGTTTTATGCAGGGCCCAGATCTTATACACCCATACACTAGACTTGAAGCAGACATGCCACAAACAAATGAAATCGTAATGTGGCTGTGTGGTGCATCATGGGATAGCTTTTCCTTGGATGCGGTTTGGAGGTTTGCTTGATCGGGCTGTCTGTTTGTTAGTCAGTCTGTCCCTCAGTCAGATTTTTACACTCTTTATTCTGACAATTATTTTGTTTTTGCCAACTACTCTGTCTGCTTTTACATTATATCTTGACTTGATTTTAGTGAAGACTGGAAAAGGTATAGAGTTAACTTAGAAATGACATAGAATAAACATCTGTGCATTAAATTTTCTTCACCAACTTTGTTTGTTTTCATTTAGTTTAAATGTATCATTTTTTCCTTTCCTTTCTCTAATTTCAGGACCAAAGAAGCAAAGGCAGAATAAAGTAGGTGTGTACACCCTTCAAGACATCACAGGAATCAGCTCTTGGCAAAACCGAGGAAAGAGGGAAGTAAAATGTATGTGAGAAATGAGGATTCATGCAGGAATGAATGATCTTTGCCAAAGTAATGATGAGTACAAGTGGTTAAACAAGATGATCAGTGAACATTTTGCAAGAACATTGTCAATGAAACAATTCCCAGTGCATTTTACCGGTATACAAGAACTGGTCGACCTCGCATTGTACAAGACTACTTGTAGGTATTTGAGAAAGCCTTCTTCTATTGTATAGCACTACCGGTGCTTGGGCCGATACCTTTCATAGGCTGAACATTGGTCTGGTGTGCGCATTGATGTGGTGGCACAATGCACCTGTTTCCCTATTGGGTTGGTGTAGGCTTTATGTCCACTCCATGGGGTTTGCACCTTAAGCTATGTGAGTAGTGAAGGTCCAATTCCCCTTTATATGGGAATCCATTGCAGGTAAGGGGTTAGTAGTGGTAGAGACTATGGTACTTGTTATCAATGGATTGCCGTTCTTTTATCACCTATTCTTATGTGATTTCAGAATACCAGGCAGGAATCTTTTCAAAATGATTTTAAATTTGAAATCAAACAAAATCCAGATATAGTGATAAGGGACCATGATCATGCTTAGTTCTACCCGTAGCCTACCCGCGTTGTTTCTGAGGGACAGAGTGTTTTCCTACTGAAGTGGAGACATGCTAAGATAGAACACACCTCTAGCAAAACAGCTGTGTGGGGTTGGAACCTGTGATGTACAATGTAAGAGTCAGCCGCTCTCAGTCAATGCAGTGGTAGAGACTTGACCAAATATATTCTGGATAAAGTCGATTTTGAGGAAAAGTCTGCCTGTTCTTCCTGCTATTCATCTTGATTTGATATTGTTGATGAAGAAGCACATGAAATAATTATTGTTCTTGTTTAAACTTGAGATTTAAGGAACCATATAAGAAAATGCTTTATCTGATGTTCAATATGAAATACAACTGAAAGAGACAGACACACTTTGAAATCCAATATCAATTGCTGAGGTCATGTGAACATTGGGATGTATAATGCTACGATTTTGAGTTGCTTTTATGAAAGGGGAAGATATTTTTGGATTCAGCGTGGAGGTCAAAGGCATGTTTTGTACTTGGCTTCTTTCCTCTAGTCATGATTATGCACAATCAAAAGCTTTTTAGCTCAGTTGCTGTTTTCTTGCAGAGAAAGTTCGCTCTTTTACATGCAATTGTTTGATTATGCCTCTTTCAAATGTGTTACTAGTATATGCAAAGATGCAAATGTAACCAGAGTTTGTGTTTGTGGAAGCGAGACAATCACCATGTCATTGATCTTCTAGTCTTGGAGAATGTCATTGTTCTGTAATATATGTATGTGTAAATGTGTGATGACTTTTGCAAGATGTGATCATTTGATGCAATTTTTAAGCAATATGAAAATAATCTATCTCTCATTTGAGATCTTCATATGTGTCCCAATGCCCCAATGACATGATAAATTCGCTATCACATCAGCCCCATGTTTTACAACTGTCTGTCATACCAAAAAAAATGTCACTGCTATCTATTGAAATGGTCTGTTTCACAAAACCATCGCTGCTATCTGATGCAAGTCCCAGTCTACGCGTAATTGTACGATCAATCTTATAGTTGCTACAGATCCGCATAAGCTGGAGCCAGTAGATCTCTCGTTCCACTATTATGCTTTTCACACTGGCGAAAATTAGCCCCGTACTATCCTTAGCCCCATACTATTTTTTTAAGCTTTCCACACTGGCATTTCTTAGCCCCGTACTATTTCTTAAACCCGACTAGCTGTTCTCACTCAAAATCGTTAGCCCCGGACTTTCTCGACAGCTTATGAATATTTATGAGTGTACGTCTTGCACATCGGCTCTTTACCACTCCGCATCAAGGTCACTAGCCCGTCGGGCCTTATCTGATTGGTCTCGGCATTTCGTCCTTGAGAGCTGACTCCGCATTTCCTTAGCCCTGTACTATTTTTCGTTTCTGTTCACACTGGCGCTCTTAGCCCCGGACTATTTGGCTTGGCCCTGCAATTGCGGTGTTAGCCCTGCTTTTTTGCAGGGCCAAATAATCCCGGATTATTGGTGGGGCTAGCCTACTTTGGTAAAAACTAATGTGAACAGACAGTGGTCTAAGGTTAGCCCCGTACTATAGATGGAGCTAAGCCCCCCCCCCCCCCCCCCCCCCCCCTTAGCCCTACCTAGAGTACGGGGCTAAGGAAAATTTTGCCAGTGTGAAAAGCATATATGAATCTTGCTTTAAACCAAGTTTTTTTCGTGTGAATGAATGTTTTTTGTATCAATGGATGTACTAACTTAGCAATGCATGAATTACTATTGTTACAAGACAGGACCCTGTGCCTATTTCAGATGATGTTTTAACACGTCCACTGCCTTTTCCCTGGTGGAATATAATACTGCTCTGAAGTTTGATACTGACTGAACTCTACCTTGTGTTTTATCACCATGATGTGTTCTTCCCTGCTATACATTCGTATACAAACGTATTCACTCTGACTACTGTTCAAGCCTTGCGTCATGGAATTAACACACTCAACCATCCTCTGCATTATACCCTAGCAGAAAAATACAATTTTCTCAGGGGCCCTTTTGTTGCCTATGAGGGCCCTTTTGGGCATTACAGGGGCTATGCTGCCCTACTTTGAAAACGAAATGACAAATCACTAAAATTTGAGTTATTGGTACTCAGATTGTACCCAGCATTCCACACATACAAACACAATCTGGAGAAGAAATGTTTATCTTGCTGCGAGATATTCAATCTAACATGATGTGGCGTTTCATTGATGCCAATGCAAGAGACGGAGACATTTTGTTCATTTACAAGAAAAATATATTTTGTTAGTTGCTTCCTTTTATCAAAGTATGGCAGTATATGTGCTCCCATCCTGCATCGACTTTTAATATGCATTAGCCTACTGATGAATATTCAGCAATCTGCCAGCTGGTTAAAGTTAGGGTTTGGTTAGGGATATTTATTACGAATAGTGATGTCATAATGCAGGATAGGATCTGATATAGTGCTCACCAGCTGAGTCTGTCTGGGCCCTGGGACCCCCATCTAGATTTATCACTGCTACACAAATATGGGCACCTGATATGAATTAGATGATACCTTGCTGGATGTATACTCGAAGAAGATGCTGCTCTGCATCCAGGTATTTGATTGGGTACCGGGTAGGAATGCAATGAGTGTGTTTAGTGGCTGCCATGATTCTGAAATGATCCCTTGAAATTGGACAGGGTCACAAACACTTATCAGAAGCTGTTGACCGGGGTAATGACATTGTTAAGCGCTTAGAGGTGATACTGTGTCAAATTGATTGCCATATAAAAACTGTGTACATGTATTAGTATGATTACTTTGCTTTGAATGCTCAAAGAAGATGTTAGTTATTGAATGCATGAATTATGATTACCTTACATGCACTGATATGTGCAATTGCAATGATCTATGTGTGATACACATTGTAACCCCAACACCAGCAAATTTCTCAGAAAGCTATTGTGTGATTGTTTTGTTTGCTCCATGTACATGCACACTGTATATTTCCAAGTTTGTCTTTAATAAGCGTTGCAAATGGTACTGCAAGGAGGATACAAAAGCTTTTGGATTGATGTCAACATGAGCAATATGCCTTCGTATATATGAGATTTAAATTGTGTTGCGATCGTCATCTGATGAAATGTGTAATTTGTATTATATTTACAAAAATATATCTGTCATTTGAGGTAGGGGTTTTTCAGGTGCAAAAGTTGATATGTTTTGTGTGAAGCATGATTCAGTACTGCTGTCAAATTAGGTTACTGCTATATTGCAGTATCTAGTTTTGCTGTGACAGGATATAAAGGTATTAAAGGCATCAGTAGCTATTATATGGTCGCATACATAATACTATCAATCCTGTATATAAGTACAACCCTACAAGTTCATAACTTTTTCAAAGGGGGTCCAGACATCCTTTGTTCGGGGTAGGTGTATTTGGCCTCTGTTTCATTTTCTATATTTTAGGGGGCCGAAGTTCTAATTTGGGTGCCTGTAGGTACTGGCCACTTGTCAAACCCTGTCTGAGGGGAGCAGAGATGACAGTCTTCTTGGATAGCTGCATTCTTTAATGATCTATGTAATCAGTTTTAACTGTCTCTTGAAAGGCAAGCTGGTGGGATGCACAACGTTGAATCAACACAAGTTAGTCAAGCTTTATTGAGTTTCTCTTCCATGCCCATCTCCACTGTAGCACTGACCTGCTTCTCTGTATACATTCATTTCATGTACACCGCCTCCTTTCCTCTGCACCTGAAAACAGTTACTAAGTTTTGTAAACGTCTCAAGCATCCTCAGGTTGATATGTCTTCCTCCATTAATACTCCTTCGTTTCATCCCCTCTCCCGATTGACTTCCTCTGTGTGACACATTGTATGTATGTTTGAAAAGAAATCTCTTAAACATAATATATTTAATGTCAACGGTAGGCGATATGGTTGCATTGTGTATAACCTTGGTTTCCTGTGCATTATGGGTAATATATGCAATGTTATTATATTGCAGATGAATGTTTTTAATCTATGAACCATTTTTGTTTTATATGTATTGATAATTGTCTTTTTTTTTTTACAATTTTTAAGCTGGAATATTTCATTAGCACGTGTACATGTATATAAGGAAAACATTATCTTCTCCGTTTTCTCTCCACTTCTCTCCCCCCCCCCCCTCTCTCTCTCTCTCTCTCCCTCTCTCACTCACTCTCTCTCTCTCTCTCTCTCTCTCTCTCTTTCTCTCTCTCCCCTCCATACCCCTGAGTCTCTTTCTGTTATAAATTCACACATATTCAGACATCCACACAGGAATACTTGTACATAATTATATACCAGTTTAGTTTCACAAGAGTTTCTCAATTTGATGTGAAATGGTGAATTAACTGGATACAGACCTATTTTGAAGTGATAATTGATGCACATTGATAGAGAAAAGACAAGACTGGTAATATTCTGTTTAATGATTTTTTGTTATTTAATATCCACATAACATAACTATTGAACCTATGTTTCTAGTTTGAATAGGACTGGTTCAAATATTGTGTGATGCTTCTATCGTATGCGGTGCTACTTTGTGATTGAAACAACATTTCAGAAAAAAATGTGACTTTGTGTTCAAAGTTTTTGAATTGTGTATCTATGGGAATTGTGTGTAATTGCTTTATATGGCCTTAACTGGGATGAAAAAATATATGTATTATTGTACTAGGATTGCTCAGGTTATTTGGGGCCCAATATATTCCCCCATATGTTTGGTATTGTGTCAGGCATGAAAAATAACAATATTCGAGCTTGGACCTTTTAATCGCCATGTCGATACATATGTGTTATGGATTTAAATAGCGTAGTACTGAGAGGGTTATGCTTGGTTAGAGATGGTGGCCTTTATTCTTGATGGCTAAAATTTGAATTGTACGCATAATAAACCTGGACTAACTTTAAATGTAAATGATTTTGTCCATGGAATCAGTACAACAATTGATTTTGTCCACATAATGATCAGTGTGAGATTTTGAAATCATTCCTTTGGTAATTCTGTGAACACAATCAATTATTTTTCAACGGAAGCACACAATTTATTTTTGCGCTCTATGAAGTTAGTCTAGGATAAGTATGCCTTCAAGTTAAAAAAAACATTTAGGCAATGCCTTCTCAGTGCTGACTGAGAGAACAGACCCTCATCTAATTCGGTGGTACTATTGGGAGAGTTACTTTATTCTGTAGAAACAGAAGTGGATGAGTGGTGTTTATTTGATTATTCCATGCAATAATATTTGCATATACATTAGAGAAGTATTGCAACACCAGACATGTACATGAATTGGCTGACAAACCGAGAGCTCAGTTGAGGAACTAAATATTCAGTCATTTTTGTGAGTATCTTGTTTTTAAGCACAGATGTGTAATGTTTATACACCTGCAGTTATATTGGCCTGTTGCTTCATACGTAGATCGGGGGGAGGGGGCATTTCATTATAGTAGTCAGCACTGACTAAATAGTCGGTGCCAATAATTTCAGTGAAATCCTCAGTTTTGATTGGCTGAAAGGCACTAGCCTCTGACTGTATCGGAGAAAGACAACTTGTCAGTGTTGCCAACTTTCATGAAATGCCCCCGGGGAGTGTATATTTGATTATTCCGTACAAAATACATTTGCATAAGTATTTCATCAAAGTACATGTTTTGTATACGAAGTGGCTAACTGGCCAGGAGTTCAGATGAAATATTCAGTTGAAGAACTTGATATGAAGTGATTTTTGTGAGTGTGTTATTTTTAAGCACAGATTTATAATGTTTATCGTTGCAATTTGAGATTTGAATCTATTGGGCATTGGATTTGTTTGTGGTGTCATGATAAATTCATTGATATTTTGTCATTTTTGACGGAAAGTGAATTGTGTCTATTGAAATCTTATTAGCGTGTTTGTCCTTACTGTGATATGAGTTATGTACCAGTACTTAGGGGGAATGTATAATTTCAGTGAAAGGCTTTAAGCACCTATTGCAATTAAAAGTTAATGCAATTCAGTTTACCAAGAGACAGTAATCCTACCCTCTAAGCCTGACCCTAGGCCAAACATATGCATGTTTATTTTCTCATTAAGGAAGTGGAGGTTTATTGAATCATGCCATCAGTTGCAAAAGGGGTTAAAAGCCTTTCACAAAAAATTCTGCATCCCCTTATTGTGTAGTATGCACGATTGCTGGAATACGAGATAGGGCCTAAGATTAAGTGCTAAAGAAAGTCAAGCAATGAAATGAGAGATGAAATATGAAGAGGAACCCATTCACTATATGTTATAGGAGTGAAAATGGGTCGTAACAGCGGATTAAAAGAAAGAATAGTGGATTGTGTTGATTGCCGTCTTAAAGAGTGAGATCGTCTTTCCTGGAATATGAGATGGTAGGAACCGCTTTCGGGATACAGAATACAGAAATGAGGGATGATTGTGATGGAGACCCAATTCATCCTTTGTAATAGGGAGAGTGGAGATGAAGAGGATGGGAAGAAAGAGAAGAGATATTTGGAGCAATTACGTAGCCTAAGGGTAATTGCATGTGTTTTGAGGATAGAATAGCAGAAAAGGGCATAAGAATAGCCTACCGGTATACGTCTGCAGACGGTAGCGTATAATTGGTCTTAACTCCTTCTCTGCCAGACTTCATACATGTACTCTCATATGGGAATGGTGCGTTAATACCAGTGCAACAATTCGTGTAATGGTGCATATAGATTTAATTAAGATTAATTTATTTCTGTGAATACACCTTAAACAATACCGACAAAGGAAGTTGGGCATTGTAGCTTGTACTGTAGTCTGCCTGATACTACTCACGATGTCAACTCCTAAACATGCAGACAAAAGTGAACTGTGTATGCGCCATTGACACGTTCTTTTGCACAAGTACTATCAAGGAAACTTATAGGATAAATATCAAGCTTCCGTCATTGATCCATGCTCGGCACCACCGAAGAGTTATTTGTTCTCAAAATTCGCTTTTCAGGTGTTTTAACAATTACGGACAAAAGAAAATGTAGAGTCTCATTTCGGCTGTCCAGTTTTGTTAATGGTATCAATACATTTGTGAGCATAACATATACCAGCAAACAAAGGAAAATCTAGAATAGTGTTTCAGGTAAAATATTTCAGATGCACGCAAATGCACACAAACAAACTGTTAATGATGATGCACAGCTTAAGACATAATGTTCACAAATTGAATCTCACAATTCCGGAAAGAGACGGAAAGTGAGGCAATTAGTCAATTTTGTTGAGAAGAAATATATCTTATATCTCCGTTATTTCAATATCATTCCTCAATCCTTAAGAAGAAAGCTGAGTACGTGATCCTTAATGATGTTGCCCTTAAGTTGTATGAACATTGCTAAATAATGTGATAAGAAGCAAAGCTTTTAGAGACAAAATGGGGAATTAAAGATATTTCTTTCCAAGTTGACATCCCCTAAATGTCGGTGCCGAGCATGGGACATCAAAATATTGTCATGATTGTGGAATGTTTGGACATTCATTAGCACGCTATAATACCCATGTAGATATGTTGAATTTTATCATGCTCGAGTTGTTTCTCCTTCCTAACACCGCCCTGGTAATACACACAGTCCTCAATTGAGTTTATAGTCTAGCTTAGCGCTTTAAGAATTGATAGGCCAACTCCCTTAAAGGGGAAGTTCACCCTTGAATTATTTTGGTTTCAATAAAAAGAGACATGTGAAAAAAACAGATGAGTGAAGGTTTGACGAAAATCGGTCAAAGGAAAAGAAAGTTATTGGAGTTTAAAGTTTTGATTTCGTGACGTCACATGCGAGGTGCTCTCCCATATGTTGTGTACAAAATAAGTCGATAAATTGTTTTTTTTTCTGCTTTTGACAACGGAATGATTTTTTTTCGTACAGGTATGTGTGTAAAAACGTATTTCTAATAATGTACCAAATGCACAAGTATACGGATGCATATCTTTGTGAGAAAATGCATATTTTCGAAAAAAAATTGTACACTACATATGGGAGAGCACCTCGCATGTAACGTCACAAAATCAAAACTTTAAAATCAAATAACTTTCTTTTCCTTTGACCGATTTTCGTCAAACCTTCACTCATATGTTTCTTTCATTTGTCTCTTTCTATTGAAACCAAAATAATTTCAGGGTGAACTTCCCCTTTAACATGTTTAAGGCCATCACAGACGATACGACTTAACCATAATTCTGCAGTCGTACGACTGAATATTATGACGTCACCTTGCACAAAATCCACTGTCCCGGTATTGCAATATTCAGCCACTCGCAGAGTCGTACCAACTGATCAGATCGTGTCGGCTCGATGGCTTATACACACTGGTCCAGGAGAATGATGGAGGAGGGCTATGAGGCGCCGTCGCAGCCGACGCGTCGGCTGCTAATAGCATCAGCATTCCGCAAACGCCTCGCACTGATGCTGTCTCTCTTTTGCTACTGAGATACACCAATTTGGCCTTTCCCTGTCGCCGCACAGCGGACATCTGTCAGCTGCAATGCATTGTCGCGGTATAGCCACTGGCTACTGCGCAAGCGCAAATACCAAAATAACCCTGTCATGATGTCGCCTGCTTTACGATACAGAGATAATGATAGGCCAGGTTATGCGAGTTTTCTAATCTGAACCTAGGCTCATTTAATCTTTTGTGGACGATTTTATCTCAATGTGTAATCATTAATACAGGAAAACAACAATTATATACAAAGAATACATATTATAAACAATGACAATGGTGTTTATTAATGAAATTTCATAAGAAAATCAAATCTGGGGGATTAAGGTTCTTACATGTAGGAAGCGGGCAGAATAAAATCACACAAACATACAATGTGAACATAAAACTGTTGTAAAATCAAAACCATTTAATAAAAACTGAAAATGATATCAATTCATGACAGAGAATAATTATATACCCTCCGATTCAGGGTGGCGGAATAGTCATCATTCAACGGGTCCCATAGCTTACAAAAGTCATGACTGAGAAAATGACAATTTTCACGAGGCTCTTCATCCTTATTCTGGATAAATCGCCCAAAGCCCCCGCGTTTATTTTCACTTTGTTACATGTACTTTCATTACTAGCTATCACTCCAAAAGCAATTTGAGAACTGTTAATTATAGCTGTACCACCATGGGCATATGTACCAAAGCTGACCTTTGACATTTGACATTGACCACTTGCTTTTGAATAGGAAGATATGTGCATAATGGTGATGATTCATGTCTAACGATGTGCCTATTTGGTTTCAATTCTATGAAAGGACGGATGGACCTATGTCTCTCGAACTTTTGCTCGTTCAGGCGACATCCTTTTTTTTATGTTGCTGTGTTCAGTGACAGTGTTTTTATTTAGTAACAATAATTTAGGCCTGTGTGAACATTGTAATAATTTCTTTTTGGTCCGGAGAAATCGCCCAAAGCCCCCGCAGTTTTTGTTTCATTGGTAGTTTCAATACCTACCACTCCAAAAGCAATATTTATTTAATTTTGGGGAACAATAATTAAGGCTTACATGTAAACATGGTAATCATCTCTTCTTTCTTATTCCAGAGAAATAGCCCAAAACCCCCGCGTGTTTTTTTGTTCATTGGTAGTTTAATTAGCTACCACTCCAAAAGAAATATTCCTTTAATATTTGAGAACAATAATACAGGCTTGTATAAACATTGTACTTGTTTACGGCTCTTCTTTCTTATTCCAGAGAACTTGTCCCCGCGTTTGTTTTATACTTGGGAGCAATAATATAAATAATGTAATCATTACTGTCTGACATAGAATACAAATGTGAATGTGGAATGAGAAATGTCATCGTAAAAGGAATGGGCACAACCATGCAAGTATCTTAAAAACTATATACCCATTGAATCACGTTTAGACAACAACTTCATATCATTAAATGTAACTTAGGCCTACACATCATGTAGATCAATGAACAAAATGAAGGGTGAGCATAAAATGAGATAACTGGGACACTTTAAGCGTTTAATTCCTTACAACGTTGAAGAAAATACATAAATAAATCTCTCTCCCTACTCAATTACGACAATACCTCCTATGCGTATATGGCTACGGTATAACTCCGTTTATAAAAAACACACCAAACGATGCCTTGAGGGTATGCGGTGCAATTACAGCGTCCCTCCATGTCTCTTGGTGGATAAAATGGAACATGTAATGGGGAAAACTAGAACAGTTTACATAATCATAACATATCACTTTACTTACATTTTCCATAACATATATATGCAAACGCCCTGAAAGTATCATTATGTTTCTTTAAAGTGTTTCTTTTGCCTTGTTTTCAGGAAAGATTTTTTTCTAAAATCCTTTCATAAAGAAATGATTGTCTTATATGCTTAATACATGTACAATATGAAAAGTCAATGCATTCACCCTTGCAATCGTCATGTCTGTTGAAGAGAATTTCAGAAGCTGCTCCGTGGCGTGCTGATGCAGTCTTAAATTAATTTGCTAGGCCTATAATTGTTTTTCATGATTTAGTTTCTGCAGTCCCTTTTAAGCCGGAATAATTATACAAAGTACTCTCGGGATAATTCTGTTGTGCGTAGTTAATATTTGCCACTCTGATTGTATGCCGCTAAACGAAGAAAAAAAAAGCTTTGGAGGGGAAAATCTACCTTCATGAACACTCGCACAAATTGAACCTGCTCACAAACGAATCGATGAATGAACTGTTAATTGAGCTGGAAGATATAGGATTTGGTTCTTTGCGCAATATTCTTTCACTCCACTTATGGTTTTTCCCCAGGGTATCTTTCAAATTGTTCACCTGTTTCACGTATTCCACTGTTCCAGTTACCCACTATACCATGTATAATTTGATTTGATATTAAAATGGTACTTATTGGGGGTAAAAATGCATGCGTCATGGCGACCAGATGCCGAATTACGATTTCTCTCTTCCTTTTTTTTTACAATTGAATGACGACATTTTTGAAAATATTTTCTCAAGTCAGAAGAAACGTTCAAATGAACAAAATCAACAAATTAAGATAAAAATACACGTATTTACATGTTGTGTACGAATTAGGCCTATATCTTACGTGATGTGTTCAAGTAATCTTACTAACACGTTCCGCTTCCCACACCTGATTATCATAGCCAACATCCTCAAACCCTCATTTCACACTACGCATGATAAGAATTGATATGATATAACCTTAAATTTGTTGTTTCTCCCTGCATAGTAAAAGCAAAACAAATATTTTATCATCTATAATCTCTACGCTTAACATATTACAATTATTTCAATAAAGTATTGATGTGTCACTTAATGCTAACTGCCCATGTAATGCGTAATACTGTTAAACCAGTAGAGCAATTAAATTCAAAGGAGTACATTTTCATATCGAACGTGAACCAAAGTCAATTAATGAACACATATTTAGCAAGTAATGTTGTGATACAGATGAGTTTGTACAGATATACAGATTTAATCAGCCATGCACAATAACAACAGGAAATGCATAAAAACATAAACGTTTCTCTCAACCACGTCAAAACAACATAAGAGCAGGGGAAGAAGTAAAAAGAGAGAGAGGGGGGGGGGAGAGAAGAGGGAGAGAGAGAGAGAGAGAGAGAGAGAGAGAGAGAGCAAAAGAGAGAGAAAAAAAATCTCGAAGTTAGGGGACAGGGACGATAGGACCATTCGGTTTTTGGTACGGTTGCTAGGCAACTTTCACCCTAACTTCGAGATTTTTCTAACTTCGCGTTTTTTTTAGCCCAATGAGAATGGCACTATTAGGGCTCTTGGAAGCAAAACACATAGCGGAGTATAAGAGGCCCTATGTACCTAATATGGTCAAACGGAATCATTGGTGGCGGTGTGTGCCGTTTCTGCCGCGGCGGGAAGCATTATAGTTGCCGTCGAATTGCAAGCGGCGAGCAGTTGCGGCAAACTTCTTCTGTGTGAATGCACCTTTATGGTGATGGGGTCATGATGAGGGCAACTGTCCCTTGGGTACGACTTTAATTAGTGAACATGAAGGAGGGCAGGCGGGGGGGGGGGGGGGGGTCATAGGGGGCTCGGATAGTAAATACAGACTTATATTAGAAGAGCCAATTGATGAGGTGCTCCGAGAGAAATGTGAGCTGGCCATGAGGGACGACTCTTCCCATTGCCCGCTAGAGGCGTCGAATCGTGACAAGTATACATAACCGCCATCCTTTTTACTTTTTCAGGACTATTTTTGTCCATCACGACTGTTTTATGTTGAGATGTGAATGTACGAGAACATGAACAAGAAGGAAATAAATGTTTTAATTTCAAGTGAGTTGAATCGGATTTGATTGTATTGAATTGAATCAAATTGAATGGAATTGACAGGAATTATATAGAAAGTTAAAAACTTCAAATATAGATGCGAATCATGTCAACCTTTATTTGGACTCAATACATATTACTACAATCAGATACCACTTATCTTCTAGTCAAGATGCGTACGCCTATACACCTTTTATTTGTAGCACCAAGTCGGCAACACAATAATATTGGACGTGTGATTTGTTTTTGTTTTTCAAATGAAGATGAAAAATAAAATATACGGATGAAGCGAACATTTATAAATCCAGGATAAACGAAATCAGAAGAGATGGGAAGAAATGAGAGTGAATCGCCTATCAAGATAAAACCTGAAAGGTGCCCATTATTTCTCAGCGCACGACGCGCTGTGTTTCTGGGCGTGTGTAGGCCAGTTTACTGCCTATTTGCCGTCGACCCTTCGCAGCTCAAGCTGGAATTGGTTCATTTTGACCACAGTGGTGGACTGGTCAGAGCACGACTGTCTACCAGGCATCACGTGATCACCACGTAAGGTGACCACCTCAGTTGTCCCCGACGTCGCATCGCTGGTCATCGACATCCCCGGCGTAGACATCAAGCGGTAGTTAATCCCTTCCATATCATTTTCCATTCCGACGTCAATGAAGCTGATGTTACTATGTGAAGTCGGGAAGTAAAAATGGTTGTCGTGGATGTCGTTTGCGGCAGCGAGACTTTCACGATACTGTCGTCGCCAAGTTATAAAGACGACGGTATTGACCAACGCGACGATGATGAGGAGGGCGAGCGTGGCTATGAGAGTCCAGATGTCGAAGTAGAAGGTGGACGTCTTGGTGAAGTCGAACTCCTCGTGGTGAGCGTGCGCAGGTAGAGCGAGTGAGGATGGTGGTCGAGCTCCTATCAACTCCGGGATGGACGTCAAGTTCGTTATGGCCGATCCACTCATTGCGCCTAAGATTTCCCTGCACCTGTTCATGTGGGGGTGAGGGTGGGGCGGGGGTAAACGTAATTTACCAAATTGCATATAGATGAAATATTCATGTTTCCCCATACAGGTGTATCAACATTATCAATATCATATTTAAATTTTGATCAAATGCCTCGAAAATATATCTGAAGCATTGCTATACATTTCTTTTATTGTTTCTTACTACCAAATCATTCGATGCCCCACCATTGGCAGGAAAAAAGGTAGGTTCACACTGTCTACAAAAATGTAATCATATTGTGAACAAGATAAAGTGTAAGGGGTCATTGGAATTATTTAGATAAGCATATAACTTTTGCTGTTGTTCATCTTACTTCTTCTTTTGATGAGGACATCTCACGAATCATGATTTGGATAGTGTATTTATTTTAGGCGGAGTCTAGCAATGTCTAGAAATGAATCGCTTACATTGAACGGTTGGTGATTTTGTGATTTACATACCAATACGCATCGACAGAAATCAACATGCATTTTCATTTCATTGGACCTTTAAGATCGTTGTTATAATAACGAAGTTGAAAATAAGGCTAAAGGTTATTTAGGAATACATTGTAACCTATAAAGAGAGAGAGAACATCAGAAGAGAAAAGAACAAGAGAATGATAGGTATTGTGGTATAATGTGATCAAACTTAGGTCTACATGCCTAAGGTAATGGTCATAACATGCGAACCATTGGGGATTGATCATGTGTTGATCATGCGTTCTGCCACTATGCCCAACAAAGAACATTGATATAACCTCATCGAAATATCATTATCTAAACAACATGGTATTTTCATTGTTTCCTCCTTCTCTCTCCCCCCCCCCCCCTCTCTCTCTCTCTCTCTCTGTGGCGTATTATAGTATAATGAGATGAGACTTTGTCGAAGAGTTTTTAAGGGGTGTGTTTAATCTCGCTAACTGTGGGGTGGAGTTGTTTTCCTTCAAACATGTGTAACGGGCACCATCGATTGGGATTATTCAAACTATTGCCCTTGCTTGGCAATATTCTTAAGCTTTTTATCGATAGCAAACTTAACTGCGGACTAATAATCTTGTAATCATATTTCATATTGAGTGTTTCTTTCGCTTTTTGGAAACAAGTTTTAGCTAAAAAAAAAAAAAAAAAAAAGCGTAAGAAATGTACACCTACCAAAGAAACTTGCTTCACATTCCTGTGGTTGAATAGCAAAAAGAGGGGATAGGACCTCCCTTCTTTTCCTCCCCTAATAACAAAGAGGTCATTACTTTCCTATGAATATCACTTACCGTAAAAATATAATCTGCTTCAAAACGATGTATTATCCTTCAATGCGTAGGGCATGACATCTCGACAAATAATTCCAATTCCGTGGTCGAAGGCAAGACGACAGTCATCGGTAGTAGAAGCGAGGCGCGCCAGCCAGTTCCCCCGCCTTCCAAACACACACTGGGGGAGATTCGCAACGCCAAATGTCTTTCGTTCCGGCTGGACAAAACATGCCGTGTTATTACTGCATAATCATGGCCGGTAGCTACAACTCTAATCATACCACTCCAACACGCTTCCTGGCGGTAAGGAGTTCTATAGAGACTCTTTCTTCCATCTCCGCCTCCTCCTTGTCGTTACTCCGTTCGTTGTTCAAGGCGAGAAGGGAGAATAATGATTAATATTTGTATCCGCTTTTCCCCTCCATTAACTCCTACTGATCGTGCTTATGGGGTGCTGAGTGCGGGATTAAGCACACGGACATTGCTCCAGTTTGACACGAATATTCTCAGAAGCGTTGAGTAGTTTCTGTTCTTTTAGGATTTTGTATGTAAGAGCGAATGTATGCATATCAGGAAAAGTTCTTTATGTTTTAGTCCATACGAATGGCGCAGTTAGTTACCGAGAAAAAAACGGCTTCAGATTACATCTTAACTCGAGATGTTGAAACGTGAATGATTCAAAAGATATCCGATATGTCGGAAACCGAATCTGAATAGCTATAATCCATGCAAATGTTTTTCGAAGGACAAACAAATGGAAATAAAAGTGTTTTCGTCGAAGAAAGGGCCAGTAAAAGTTCTATCAAGATGAGGATGGAATCACACTGGTCAACTCGAAGAAAGCGAAATGAAGGAGTTTAGAAGAAAGCATATCCGTGATTATGTCCGTTCACGATAGCATGTATAGTAGAGAAAGCAGCAATCGTACGTGGGGGAGGGGAGGGAGTATGAACGTTCAACAGGAGTAATTTTGATATCGCTTAATATCTAGAGGGAATGCATCGGGATGGGTTGAGTGATTATGCGATCATGCCAAGCATAGTCGCATCAAGTCTTGTTAAGATGCGCGTTCTGTCATCCCTGGGGAATTGCTGGAAGCGAGAAACGGCAGGTTTGCAAGGCAGGAAACGTGTGAGTCGCGGGGGCAACGTCATGCTGGCATTTCTAGAAAATGGAGAGTCTCCCTGGACAGGTGACAGGTTACGCCGTTCACCGTGCATGGGCGGGTAAGCGAGTTTGAACGGGAGCGTGTGCAAGTATGATCAAAAGAGTGAGACATAGTGAAGAGAGGGTGAGACAAAAGATATAATGAGAGTAGGGGGATAAAAGATAGATAGAGAGAGAGGGGGGGAGGGAGAGATAGAGAGAGAGAGTGAGAGAGAGAGAGAAAGAGAGAGAGAGAGAGAGAGAAAGAGAGAGAGAGAGAGAGAGAGAGGGAGGGAGGGGGTGAGAGAGAGGAGGGGAGGGAGCAAAGAGATATAGCGAGAGTGAGAGAATAGCAGAGATATGAGAGAAGAACGACGAATGACTGGGAGGGAGAAGTAGAGAGAGAAACAAAAAGTACGCGGAGATAAACTGAGAGTATGACAGAGATAAGAGGGGAGACAGACCGATTTTGGCGAGGGAGAAGAAGAGAGAAAAAGAAGTATGAGAAAGAGAAAGAGAGACGGTGAAAGAGAGAGTGAGAGAGAGAATAGGGGGAAAGACGAATGCGGAAGAGAGGGGATAGAAGGGAAGAGGAAGAGATGGGGAGAAAGAAAAGTATGAGAAGGAGAAAGAGATGGTGTGGGAGTAGGTGGTAACGGAATCACCAAATTCATTTTCCTTGAGGTCCCCTTTCTTTCTCAGTCTAACAAAATAAAATGTTGTCGGGTGAAAGAAAACAAAACACAGTTGACACATCCATTTTACTGCTATTTCAGTTACTAAAATCCTTCTTTCATAGCTGAGCTATCAATGCCATTGCGTTAGTGATCGGAGCTCTGTTTTCTCTTATATTAAGCATTTGGTTTTCATCCTTTGTTTCATCTGCCCCCATCTCGCTCCGTCATACAATCATACGGCGCTGAGTATGGTAATGAGGATAACTCGAGGGCTGAATCCCGCTAAGGAGCCACGGCTTCCCAGAACACCCGTCCAGATGTGAAGAGAGAAATCACATTCAAATGTCATCTTCCTATCTATCGAAAAGCCCGTCTCCACTCCCTAACATTCTTGCCTTGTTTCTGAATCATGACATTATTGCCCCGCGCGAATGATCGAGACAAGAATTGTCTGGTTTGTCTTCTCTTACACGGAACAAAACACAGGACACAGAGAAGACAGTTTCATTCGCATACTCTGTGAATGAAACTGTCTGCCCGTATTCTCAGTGGCCTGTACCAGTATTACAATGTTTACGAAGCAATAACAATGAAAATGTAACCATGGTAACGTTTATTCATTTCCATGTAACCCAGTGTTTTGGGGAATTAGAAAATATCATAAGTTTAGATCTATTTACGTCTTTGTTTGAATAATGAGACCAGTCAAATTCTTTACGAGTTTCTGCTCAACCCCATGTGTGCCAAAGAAACCGCTGATCTATGAGATTTGTTTGTATTACTCATGTGCAAAAATGCATACGTGGCATACAAAGGATTGATAAGATGATACAAAAATATGATTCAGTATTGCACATAATTATATTCAAAACATTCGTTTGCTTCGATGAACTGTCAAAAAGTAGAAAACAGCATATAAGAATTTCCTTCAAACGCTATGAATTGAAAATTACTTTCAGTGAAATCATAATTATAGGTTTAAAATTGACCTAATCTACAAATGTAGAACACATATACCGACAACGCCATTGTAAACAAAATCTAAGTGAACAATCACTGATTTGAATGTAATGTTGTCCACATTGACATCCGTCAAGCAAGATTTGTGATAAGTACTAATAATGATATGAGAAAACATCAACATTCATTTTTCTATACAAACAAAAAACTGAGCATGACAGGCTAACCATAAAGTACTTATTTTTATGCATTATCAATTTGAATCACTTTATCACATACTGGACCAATATCTTGCTTTCGTGGCTCATGTAATGTCTACAAAATTGATAAAGTCACTACCTTTTAAGGTAAGGGTGCTAGTGGTAAGGATATCGGCTTATATGGCAGAACCGTTCTGCCATAATCACTGATTCCGAATTCGTTCAATTTCAACGATTTTTTTTTTCTATTTTGAGATCATTCCTTCCAGGTAATCCTGAAATCAAAGAATAACGGGACCCGTGGTCGAGGCCGGATCGGCACTCCGTTTATAACGTGTCCCGTAGTCTTTACCACAGACCCCTTACAGGAGCATTGATATGTATTGGCTTGGTTTATTGAAATAATATATACCTTGCGTATTGATTCCAAAGTATCATGTCATTATTATCAGCCAAGCAGTAGCATAGTGGATAGTGTCGCTGTCCGACAAGCTGTAGATACAGGTTTAAGTCCTGTCATCGCCTCCTTCTTCTTCTCGGCTTAATTTTCTAACATATATGTATTGATCAGTCAATGTTATTACTAAAGACAGTAACAACAAAATAAAGATAATGACAAAATATCAATGGTACAGCTTTAAATTAATGTTTCTATATTTCACTGTATGAGCACACATAACATGGACTGAAGTGTATTTACATCTCGTTATTCTTAGTTAATATTAAAACTTGAGCCCTCAAGGCCACCGTACGACTGGAAATGTGACGTCACATACTTGTAGAAATTCCATAACCAGGTGAGGTCCTGTAATTCAGCCAGTCGCAGAGAGTCGTATGATCGGATCGAATCATCTGCGGTGGGTTCGTGCCGGTGATTGTGATGTGAGAGACGGTCTGCGGTGATTGGCACATTGAGATTCCGCGAGGCATTCCGTCGTCCGTGTAAACGATCTCCCCGTCCGCCACTTGAGGGCGGAAGGCAGGCGCAAAATAAACGATTAGTCGCGCGCTAAGAAGACCAGCGCTGGGGGGCGATTTGGAGTTGTTATTTATTTGACACAGTTTACGAGCACACTTATGTCTACGCCCTTGTAGACTCCCCAGAGTGAACGACAATTTGTTTGAGAGCTCCGGGCCAGTCATCTTCACAAGAATTGTTTCAAAGACGGATTCGTTTTATTCTATCTGGTGTTGTCTTTCTTCGTGTGCTCAACTAGGATGTGAAATCAAAGCTCCAAAACAAGACCACCTCTAGAGCTACTCAAATTACGAAATTCTCGATTTTCATTCCTCTTCTAAAAATCACTGCTCTTCTCTCAAGCTATAAAAATAACGCCTGCTTCAATAATATTAGTTCATATTGATTATGTATATTGATTTGTTAATTTCTTCAACAATGATAACTTCGTATCTTCTTAAGACGACATTTACGATGTCGATCATTTGGTAATATCGTCCTAAAACGAGAAATATATCAATGTTTGTTCACATTTTCCTTAAGATGACATTTTTTTTAATTCAAATTCAAACTTTAATGATACCAATGATGTTTATATTTTCTCAGACGGTATTGACGGTATACTACATCAATGTTATTGATTTTGTTTATATCTTCGTAAAACTACCCACCTCGAAAAGCGTCCATCATTCAAGTATCATGAAATATGAGAGTATATCTTGTTGCTTCATCCCCATACGTAACTGTATTATCTATCATTAGAACGCTTTATGTTTCCTATTTCCAATCATGTATGTTTCAATGCAATCCTTCTGATTTAATCATCGTTGGAAAATTTAGATTCAGCGAGTAACCGGATGGAATGCTCTTCTATCTTTTTAAAAATCGTCACGCGACCTTATGAAGATAATTGTGAAATTGTATTTTACACATCTTTATAGGTCCGTCACCAGTCCTGTCCAAGTGTATCCATCGCTACTTGGAGGAGTAGTCCCTTCAAGTTCTTGTGATGTTGATTCGAAGCGTGATCACAGTAATACGTTCACTCTTGGATTATCTCATTCCCATTGACCTAACACTGAGGTCAACCGGTTCTATAGTAAGCTATACATGTTAAGTGATATACACGTTGTCCTTCCTTGCCACGCTCTTGATAATCATCCGTCTGGCCTCCTTGGTACTCAGCAGGTAAGCCAGGGGTTGTATCGTGGTACTCAGGGCACTTAGTGCGTCAAAGGCGCCCCGAAGAGCCTGGTCTGCCATGGCGAAGTACAACACACCCGGAATCCAGCAGAAGTAGAACGAAGCTTGCAGAAGGATCACCGTCGCCACGCCTTTAAATCGTATGCACGACTGGGCTACGACCGCTGCTTTTGATTGGCTGTTCTGTCTGGAGCGCGTCATGGCGACGGTAGTCTGCGCCGGCGCCATGCGGCTGCCAGCCTCGCGAAGCTGCGCGATGGCGCGGGACTGCTTCACCACAATCCGCACCAGGCCGATGTTGGTGCACGTTGTCGCGATACAGGCGAAAACTATCGGGATGCTAATGAAGCAAGCATCAAAGACCCCTACTCAGGGACCGAACCCAGGCTCAGGTTGGATCCCCGTGCAATCTGCGATGTATTTATCGACAAACGGCAGCCCCGGAAACGGCAAGTGAATCAGACACGTTGCAGACAAGCTAACACAAGTTACGAATAGCCAGAGCCGGATTCGCTTCATTGACAGTTGGACAGCATACCGCAGAGGACGACTGATCAGGAGGTACTTGTTGATGCAGAGCCAAGAAATGGAACCCATGTTTGTAAATAAGAGCGCGTGGCTTAAGAACGGGAGGAAGTCATTGGACACTCGACACACGGTGACGTCACCACTGTACCACGTGATTGACCAGGCCCCCATGGCCAGGGATTGAGCTAGGTCCAGGCAGGCGTGGAGCTGATGCAGGAGGCGCGCCACCTCGGGGAGGGTCTGTTGTCTAGACAGTACCAGCAGAACCACGGAGTTCAGCACTACGGACACCGACGTGTTCACAGAGTAGAATATCACCAGACCGGTATTGGAATATGGATCGGGATCGGACTCGCTGGACTCATTCATTGTTAAAGGCAGTTTTCACTGTCTTTGTATGATGTATTGTTTCAATTGCCTAAGAAACTAGATAAACTCGACATAAAATCGAATCTTCCAGAAAACGAGCAACATTGTTCACTTGTCACGAAAATCAGTGCTTCAGCATGATTAAAGAATCATCCTTGGCTACTGGACTTTCCACAGTCGTGTATACATTCACTTCGAAATCACCTAAGACAATAAATGAACTCGATGACATCAAAGCCGAATCTTCAGGAAAAAAAGATTATCATTTGTCGCAAAGCTATATATGTAATAGAGAGGCAGTCGTGATTATTGGGGGTTTGACAGTCGTTGTATGGTGTATGGATTTTGATGATGACGGCGAAATGATTAAGAAACACAATTAACATCATCGCGCAAACTCGAATCTTCCAGAAAAATATCAATGATGCCTACTTGTCACAAAGCAAGGCGCGTTAAAGTGTTTAACAGGGGCTTAAATGATATCCAAGCCCCAACGCATAGTACAAAAACGTGTGCACAAGTTGTGTTATCTAAAGAAAAAAGCTTCTTAAATATCTCCTTCCACCTTGATAGCTTCGTCAAGGTACGATATTCCGAGGAATTTCATCGATCAAGAATAAAGTTTCACCGAATACAACGAATCGTGTGCTCTTCATGCGGATAACCGTTTATGACTGGATCACAGAATGATACAGTGTCTTATGAGCTAACAACTCGTAGCGCCATCGAGCGCACGACGAGTTGGGAATATTATGCAAATTGACCGACTGAACTAAAATCAATATCACTGAGCACGTGACCAGCCCTAATATCAATTGATTAACGGACAGAGAACTTACATGTAGGTTCTACTGTACGATCCGATAGTTTTAACATTCAGCAAAGTGATAAATTGTATAAGCAACACAAATATAAAACTGACCTAACATCATAATGTGTTACTCAACAAATCAATAAACATGTACTTGGTAATATAATAATAATTTTTCGACGGCCGTAAATATATTCACAAGGCGAGGCGTAATATGATAACAGCGCATGGAACGAAATTTATGATCAGTTTCTGCAAAAAGTCACGCTTACTGTTTCCTTGGACACTGTCCGACGTCGTCATAGTAACTAACCCAGCGAACATTCTACCTAAACTATTTGCTTCCTCGGAAATGAATCCCGATACAATGGACATCACGCACTCTCAATACAAGGTACATACACGGGTATTGACTGACTCTGTAGACAAACCCATTAGTATGCCCTGTTTCGTCATGTCAACTACTAGCATACTAAACAACAGGGGGTGATAGTGATGTGATGCCCGGTAAAAGGTTGAAAGACAACTTTGAAGGAGTTAACTCTCTCAGTACCAACCTGGTAAGTGTGGTACTGAGAGGGTTAAGGAGCATTTAAGTACGGAAAGAACTCCTCGCTCCCGCTAGCCACCCGTAGGTCGTCGCTGCTGAATCCCCACTATACAATCAAGCAAGAAAAGGGATAGCGATGTTCCTAGAATATGCCAATGGAGGACACTACTTTGCCAGAGTAGATAACATTTCCACCACCTTGTAAATGGAACTTTTTTTAGAAACAGGTTTTGTGAAATTTCATCAATTACTTTCCTTGAAGTAATCATGTGAATATTTAATGATATTTTCACTTTAGGACAAATTTGTGTCTTTAAATGTGTGTGTATCAGATACTTCATAGACCATTTTCTTTATGTATGTAAATTTTATTCACGTCGCTCAAACAAAACGTTACAATTGGGAACCCCAAAGCTTAAAAAACAACTAATCCATCCAAAGTGCATTCCATCATTGAATATGAATGACCAGATACAGGTGACTGCAATAACGCGTTACTACGCAGTTTAGGGGGGGGGGGGAGTTGTGAATTACATTACGAAAACGGTGTATTCAGAACACAACAATAATGGCCATTGTGCCGCACACAATCATGTCAGCCCACAAACCATTTTCTGCCAACTGATGGCAGTTACTCGCTGATTGACAGGTGTGATACATAGTAGCCATGGCTGTCTTCATTTCATATAAGCCCCGACCCGAGCGACCACTCACTACGAATTCCTGAATGTAAATGAATTGATGAAAAGGCTTAACAAAAACACGTCATGACATTGCTTGATTCCTCCTTTTTTAAATCATCAACCAGGAATCCTACGAAACTAGGCATTTGGACGGAAATTATACGGGAGCGAATGAGCGAGAGGAAAATTGAAAAGGGAGGAGAGCGGGGGAGGGAAAGGGAGCTAGGGGTACATCAAGATTATGCTGGCTGTTAAATACAACTTTGGGCACTTTTGAGAAGAAAAAAAAAAGATTTAAAATAAGAACATCTTGAATCAAACTGAAAGTGAAACATGTTTAAGCAGGGATGTGTTATGGAAGGATATGAAGCAATTTTCTTCCTTTGAACCCATGTGCCAAGCCGCTGAAAAGTTATGTGTTCTCAACAGGTGCTGTTCAGGTGTTTGAACAATTATGAACATGATTGTGTGGCAACGGCGAGAACAAAAGAAATGTACAGTCTCATTTCGCTTGTCCCGTTCTGTTAATGGCATTAATACTTCCATGAGCATAACAGGTATCAGCAAACGCAAATAAACAAGTTTTTCAAGTGAAATATCTCTGTTTCACGCAAACACACACAAACGCCGTTAATGATAATACACAGCTTAATATATCATTTTGAGAGTGGTTGAATTCCCCAAATGCACAAGTTGTCGGAAAGTGAAGAAATTGGTCAATTTTGTAAGTAATACAAATAGCTTTTATGTCCGATTTTTAATGATTCCTCAATACTTTTCGAAACAAAAGCAGAGTAAAGGATCTGTCATTATCTGCCGTTAACTTCCTTAAAGTTTGCAAACAAATTTGTCAAAAACAAAACGTCTACAGATAAATGGGAAATTAAAGAAATTTCAGAAATTTTAAAATCAGCTAAATGTCGGCTCGGCACATGGAACATCAAAGCATTGTCATGATTATGGAATTCTTTTGACATTCATGAGCACGATTTAGAACCCATACAGATGTTTGCATATATTATGCTCGAGTTTCTACTCCTTCGTAACACCTCCCTGGTTTAAGTGATGTCACTTTCATGAGAAGTGGAAACTGCCTGGCAGTCTCCACAAAGTCATTTGCATTGGTTCAGTTCTGTTGGGAATTCAGTTCAGTTTGTATTCAATTCAATTTCAATAGGTTCTTATGTTCGTATTAATCTTATCGGTCAATACCCTTATTCTCTGATCACTTTTATTCCATTCCTATTCAGATGTGCTCATTCATTCCATCCTCACATCTGGCTCTTTTGTTGAACATTCTTTATTACATAATCATCCATATCATTTACCCACCTTCATCATTCTTGTTTTCTTTTGTTATTCAGAGGAAGCACTGCCTAATTGTTTAAAACACCTGAATGTCTTGAATTTTAATGAGGCGACGCAGTCATCATAGATCAAAGGAAGTCTATCCGAGCCATGGTCATGGTCACACATGACCAGTTTAACAGGCGGGTCCGAAACTATCCTTAAGATGGCGGATGGCGGGAAATTTAAAGGTGTAGACGGGTCAACATACATAGAAATCCTCAAAAAGATGCACAGATATGTCAGTAACCCGAATGACATGAGCATATTGCATCCATATTGCATCCAGAAGTATCCAAAAACCCATGCATCTCTTTACCAAACATTCGCATAATGATGAAGAGAAGAAACGAACGGTAATGTGGAAGAAAATGTGTATGGACACAAGCGGCCTATGATGGACACAAGGAACAGGCATACTCCATAAACGGGTTTGCGCGTTAAACATATGGCATAGGAACAGAAATGTACAAAAAGTGGCTTTGACTAACATCAAGGTAGTATGGACCTTAGATAAAAGTAACTTCATATCAAGATATGTACTCTTATTGCTATATTGCTATCTCGCTAATCTATATTTTTCTGGAAGTATGAAGGAATGTGTATTACCATGAAATTAAAAAAAAATGGGACATATGATAAAAATTCACATTCGTTGCCTAGAATTGTTATAAGAATCACCACAAAGCCCAACAAATGTAGTAGGAAATGTTCCACTTTAATATGACACCTCATGATGTGGGAAAATGTTTCATTCAAATGCTATCTTAAATAGTGGTCAATACTACATTTTCATGGCGGCCATTTTGAAAAATGGTTGCCATTTCTTTCCAGGAGCATATTGCAAAAGAAGTCCACCTAGAAAATATGCAGACTGGTCTCCCAAACACATTGATACCAATCAACCTTTTTAGAACAGTCCATGTAAGGTAAACCTGTATTTCCCCCTGGGTATAATAGTTGTATGTATATTTAAACGCAATTTCACTACTACCATTCCCCCTTTCTCCCTTCCCCCCCTCTCTATCTCTCTTCTCTCTCCCTTTTCCTAAATTCTCTCTCTCCTCCTTTCCTCTTTTTACTACACTTTCTACTCTCCACATCTCCCCAAGCAACCCCACCCCCCCCCCTCTCTCTCTCTCTCTCTCTCTCTCTCATTTGACGCGTTTTCTTATACATTTATAACTATTTTCATACGTTTGAGTGAAAGGGCTTTCTAAAGTAATTGCAAAGCCCCATCCTGTAAATGAAATGTCCTAGCTGTACAGAAGATTGCATGTTCAAATCCATCTTGTTCCAAGATTTTTATCCGACTCGTTTTTGATTCATATACAAGATGGATCACGCTGTTATTACTATTACTAGGTGTAATATGCGTACCATTTCTTGCCCAGTTAGCAGTAGATTACAAGATTTTTGGCCGTATAGGACTACATATAGTTTTACATTCATTTACACTACATGATGGAACACAAAAAATGGGTCTTGCAGACTTGAAGTCCTGACATGCCTGTGGTGCACTTATCTATTCTGGGCCTCTTTGCTCACAGCAAGATTTTCTCGCATGAACATAATTAACATAAAGTACATCTGCATATTCAAATTAAGTATAAAAAAGAACTAATATAAAAGGAATGGAGCAGGCCAACAAAATGTAGGAACCCTATTAAACAAATCAACCAATGAAAGCAAGGAGTATGATGATGGGTAAATGATCTGAGTGATTATGTAATCAAGAATGTTCAACAAAAGAGCCAGGTGTGAGGATGGAATGAATAAGCACATCTGAATAGGAAAGGAATGAAGGTGATCAGAGAAGTAGGATAATGACCGATTTAAGATGCAATACGAACAATTCCAAAACAGAACTGAACTAATTACGAACCTCATTGAACTAAATACCAAACACGACTAAAGATACTAATTAAAAGATCATTCAAAAGAACATATAACCACCCTACAGTAGGATTCTTGACTAACAATTTGAAAGAAACGTGGTCAAAAAATATATTGAGGTTCGTGTGGGTTGTTACACTTTCTTATGAAGGCATTTGCATCCTGGACATCATAGTAACGGTCGTTCTGCTCATGGAAAGGCCGGTGGAGACTAAAACTAAAACTAACTAAGACTAAAACAGTCTCGACTGTCGTGCCAGTCTCGACTGTCGTGCCAGTCTCGACTGTCGTGCCAGTCTCGACTGTCGTGCCAGTCTCGACTGTCGTGCCAGTCTCGACTGTCGTGCCAGTCTCGACTGTCGTGCCAGTCTCGACTGTCGTGCCAGTCTCGACTGTCGTGCCAGTCTCGACTGTCGTGCCAGTCTCGACTGTCGTGCCAGTCTCGACTGTCGTGCCAGTCTCGACTGTCGTGCCAGTCTCGACTGTCGTGCCAGTCTCGACTGTCGTGCCAGTCTCGACTGTCGTGCCAGTCTCGACTGTCGTGCCAGTCTCGACTGTCGTGCCAGTCTCGACTGTCGTGCCAGTCTCGACTGTCGTGCCAGTCTCGACTGTCGTGCCAGTCTCGACTGTCGTGCCAGTCTCGACTGTCGTCGTCGAGTTCAGCTTTATTTCAGGTCCATGCATTGGTCTACACTAAACTCAGAGCGAATGGAAGGCGATCGAAAGAAGCAAGTATGTGTATCCGTTTTATGCTTGTAATAATGATAATAATGTTAATCCATATATTTTTTACAGTTAAGTCTCAATGCGCATAAAAGAGAAAAAGTGAAAATAGTAGAACCTTATTTAAGCAAAGATAAGGTGATTGAAATCTACAATTCACTATGAAACATAAATGTCTTCAATTTAGCGCGAAATTGATCCACAGTTTTAGATTCTCGAATAAAGTCGGGAAGTTTATTCCACAGCATAGGTGTGGCAAACTGGAAAGACCGCTGACCGTATGTCTTGGATTTAACGGAGCACACTGCACTCGTCGAGTTTAGGTATTTCAGGTTCATGCATTGGTCTACACTAAACTCAGAGCGAATGGAAGATTAAGAAGCAAGTATGTGTATCCGTTTTTTGCTTGTAATAATGATAATAATAATCCATTCTTATATAGCGCAATTTTACAGTAAAGTCTCAATGCGCATTAAAGAGAAAAAGTGAAAGAAGTAGAACCTTATTTAAGCAAAGATAAGGTGATTGAAATCTACAATTCACTAAGAAACAAAAATGTCTTCAATTTGGCGCGAAATTGATCCTCAGTTTTAGATTCTCGAATAAAGTCGGGAAGTTTATATATTCCACAGCATAGGTGTGGCAAACTGGAAAGACCGCTGACCGTATGTCTTGGATTTAACGGAGTACTGCACTAAAAGATTCTTTGAATTTGAACGAAGGACCCGAGGTGATTTATACAAACTAATAAGTTCATGAATATAGTCAGGAGAATTTCCATATAAACATTTATATGAAATGACTAAAATCTTAAACATAATTCGCTTATTTACGGGCAACCGATGTAAGTTACGCAAAACAGGACTTCACATCTTTTAGTACATGTTATCAAAGCAAGCAGCAGAATTTTGTATGTGTTGTACCTTACTTAATAGTACATCAGGAAGACCAAATGATCTTACAATTATCAATGTGACTTAAAACAAACGCATGGACAAGTCTCTCATGCAGTACATGCAGTAGTGATTTTTATATGGATAAAATCTTAGTTTCGACAGTGTTTCTATTTCACTAGAAAGGAACTCAAAACTATTTTGTGATGTTGTGATCGAAGAAGTTAAACTGATATGTGGGTCCAAGGCGAATGATCTAATTGTGGCTACATCATCTATATCCTTAAATACTTGATGTGACCTTTTATTATTTGAGATAAAAACTAATGTGAAGGAAGCCGTCATTTCCTGATTTCCCTAAGATCATACCCACGTTTCGTATTTTATCTCAGAAAGTATAAAAACAAGAGGTGATGTTCATTGGTTCCATAGAGATCGATATGGTGTATTGTAATGGGCCTATATAGCTACCTCGAATGGGGTCACAACTCCGAACAGTGAACAGAAACACACTTAGAGACAAGGTATATCATTTCATTTTGAATGGACGGTTCAAAGATACCCTACTAACTCCATACACTTACATTACGTGGATTATATTACGCAGTACATACCTAGTACGTACAAGTAATGTACACACGTGCGCGAGATATAGCGTGTATAAACATGTGAAATGTTCAGAGACGACAAGCGATGTGCGACAAGCGGTATGCAGTTTGCAAACTGTTCCATTAATTGAGGTTTAACACGGAACTGGGAAAAATAGCAGTACGGATTGAACGATTAAAAAGCAAGTACAAGGTAATAAATTCCTTTATCCCAAAATAAGAATAGGTATCGTGCGCAAATGTCCTTTAATTCGCTCGCCACGTTCCGTCCTGGCCGCACTGAGCTGAGGCTGCACGGTAGCCGTGCTGGGCGGGCCGCGTCGGGCTGACAATACTCGATCATCTCGATGAGTTAGAACGGGGTTGTGCTGCTTGGGCATGTCGGGAAAACGGCCAACTCCACCATAACCAAGTCGCCTGAAGTACTTTTCTTGAACATAAATTTTCCTTCATATATTGATTTTTTTCCAAATACATGCTTGTCGAATTTTCTAAGTAAATTTTAAAATTATAAATGCAAAATGATTTTTTTTTAATTATCAAACTCAAACTTGAAAGTCTTGAGACACAACCGACATGACCAACAACTTGCAACTGATACTTAGACTTGAGACTAGAGTTGTGTCATGTAAAAGAAAATAGCTATGTGATTGCAGGGAAGAAAAAAAATCACCCAAACTGAGTAATTCTTTTTTTTTCCCTGCAATCACATGTTTTTGTTTACGAGTCCAGGTTTTGACCAAGTAAGTTCCTGCTGATATTGCAGAGTGATTACAGGCAAGAAAAAAAAAAACATTACCCAAACTATTTTTTTTTTCTTACGATCACACTTTTTTGTTTACAAGTCCAAGTTCTGGCCAAGTTAGTTTCTGCTGACAAAAAGACATGAATTTGACCAAAGTAGACTCTAGTAATGGAGATGATGTGACTTATTCATTGTAACTAGACTCCATTTTTCAGCCTCTTTGTCTAGGGCTCGGGAGACGACCCACTGCAGACGGCCATGGCGGATGAGACGGCCCCTCAGAAAACTCACAGAGAGCGGCAGGCTGGAAGGAAGTTTGACAAGAAGAAATCTCGGACAAAACCTCAAGATGACAACCTTACAGCTCGCCAACGGAACCCTAGGGCATTCAGCATCCAGTCCGTCAACAAGATGGCCAGAAAAGTGCGAAGGTGAATATTGAAAAATAGGATGACGTGTGGGAATGTAAGAATTTCTTGTAAACTTCTTACCTTCTCCTTAATCTACGAAGCTTACATAAATTTATTGAATGACAGATTAACGAATGTCAACATTACATGTTTTGGAGAATTGTTACCTTCTTAATGAAGCTAGAAAATTAAGTTTAGACAATATGATCTTCTTTTCTTTATATACAATTAGTTGTAACAAGAATGTCATTTTAAAGTCACATGTTGGGGGGGGGGGGAGGTAGGAGGGGAAGAAGAGTATGTATGTTGAAGAATACAAGTTTACAAAATCAGGGAGATTTGGCTACTAAAATGTAAAAAGAGAACCTGTCAAACTTCATGTTTTTCTTAGAATGTTTTATTACAGTGTGGTTACGTTTGTTCCTACAATGGCCTCAGGCCCCACATTTTTTTAACCTTACCTGCATCAGACATGCCCCGCGTTCACACGGTCCCCCGAGTCGCGGGGGCAGTCAGGAAAGATACTTATCTTTTTACGACCTACCGTCCACACGAGTATCGACTTCCCCCGTTCCACGGGGGCGATCCGTGGGGCGATTGTGTACAGGACTATTCTGCGGTAACCTACGCGGCGCTGTAACGCCTGTAACGGCGCGCCCTGCCTGCACTTAGCCCGCCAATTTCTACTATTTTATAGCTATTATAAATATGTATGCCAGGCCATAGGTACGGTGCGTACTACGTCCGCTCACGTTGGAACCAGTTTTCTTTCTTTGTTCTTGAATTTCATGTATATTGATTATACAGCTCACAATAATTACTACAACGTACCAGCACCGTACAGATGAGATAGTTTAAACCAAAGCTACGATAAGGTAAGTCGATGGATGAACGTTGAATGCAGGATCAACAGTGCAATTCAGCATGCATGTTATATGCACGCACAGTAGTACAGTACTTGTATACATGTGCACGATCACGAGCGAATGTTTACGTTACATGTGGAACCCACGATGACACAGCGGAAATAGTTCTACCGATCGGCATTTCGCGCATGCGCACATTCAGTGAAAACAGCTGTGCGCTATCAATTAAGCATCCAAGTCGCTCTCCCCTCCAAAACTCTTCCCCGAACCCATCAGCCATCAAGGGGGAGAGGGGACTTGTCTCCCCGACCGTTCAGATGAGAGAGTTTGAGGGGGAAACCCCTTGACAAGGGGGACTGTGTGATCGCGGTGATTGCCTGTGTCACCACATGTGTATTCAATCACCAGTAATAAATATTAATCCCATAGATTGTCTCCTACACTAAAGGTTAATACTAGTGGATTTCCTGTTTATTTCTTCTTGTAAATCCCTCCCCCTTCAGAACCTTGGACATCAAAGAGAAGAAGCATCACATTCCCGTTGTCGATCGTACCCCCCTAGAGCCGCCTCCCATAATCGTAGCTGTGATTGGTCCACCCAAGGTCGGCAAGACGACCCTCATTCACAGTCTGGTCAAGAACTTCACTCGGCAAAATTTGGCGACAATCAATGGACCAGTTACCATTGTATCGGGTATGGTGCAAGTTTTTTACTCAACCAATGGACTTTTTCATTCACTGTGGTGATATTTTCTTCTTTAAAGAAATAAGATAATACAAGATAAATAAACATAGAAAAATAATGATGAATCAGATTTTATTGGATGAGGAGTTCTGGAACATGCTCTACAATATTTTTTAACCTCCTGATATAATTATTGCATACTCAGCACGCAAGAGATGTAATCATTGAACCTCCATTAAATTGTTGTATCGGAAATGGTGCAAGAGACAGAAACACCAAATTGTTTGAATACGTTATCAAACTGTCAATAAATGGTTGTTGTTTTAGTTGTGGTTTCGCCATAAAACTAATTTAAATTGTTTTCTTCAATTTCTATCTTGTAGGTAAGAAGCGCAGGATAACACTCATTGAAGGCAACAACGACATCAATAGCATGATCGATGTGGCAAAAGTTGCAGACCTGGTGAGTATATTGATCGATATCAGTTTTGGAAAAAAAGTTTTAAGAAGTATACAAAGTATACACAGGCTGCTAGATATTCACTCTATGTCTTCCGTTTGGAAACCTATACCTTCATACAACGACAATAGTCGTTTATGGGATCTTTTTAAAAGTTTACAAATTATATTTACCAGTAATTAAGTACTTAGTAATTATTCTGTGTACATGACGCATTTACTGTTGAATATTACCAGAATGTAGCAATCGATTCCAATCATTGGTATCATATGTCATGTATTTATTTGTATGCCTACCTGCAAACGTTGATATTTAGTTTACATGCAATTCCAATTGAAATATCTACTATAGCTTGTTGACCAAATGGCCCCAAACTGTGTTTTGGTGATTTTGACCTCATATTAATACACTTTCTCTCTTGGCAGTGGTTTCTTATATTACTTCACCTTCTCCTCCCCTCGACAGGTTCTGTTATTGGTTGACGCCAGCTTTGGTTTTGAGATGGAGACCTTTGAGTTCCTGAACATCGCCCAGGTGCATGGCTTCCCTCGTATCATGGGCGTGCTGACTCACCTGGACATGCTGAAAGACAACAAGGCGCTGAAGAAGACCAAGAAGAGGCTCAAGCACCGCTTCTGGACCGAGGTCTATCAGGTCAGTTTAGCAGGGTGTCTTTGGTTGCGTTCATAAGATTGTTCATATCAAGAATTTTTGGTTTTAATGCACTGATTTGAAACATATTTCGCAATAGAGCGATTATAAGATCATCAACTTAAACTCTCTCAGAATATCCTATTGAACAGCATATTCTGCGCAGTTTTGTCCAGTGAAAAAGGTCAAACAGGCACACGCTTTATGTGCAACATATTGTGAAGTCATTTAAACTGTTTATAGGATTGCAGTTGCATTAAGAAGATTTCAAAAATATGCTTCTGAAAGGCTCCTTTTTGTGTGTTTCAAGACAGTGTTTCAAAATACTGTTTAAATTCACTTAAAATGTATAAGATATTTTTCTGGCTAAAAAAGTGGTGTGATTTAAAACACTGTTTCATATCGGAAAAAAAATACAATCATCTAATGGTGCTTATTGTGAAAATTTGCAAGGAAATTTGCAAGTCTTTCTAAGACTTAGACTATATAAGATCTGCGAGAAGAAGTGCATAGCCAGTGTACTGTGGATGTAGTGACTAGTCAGTATGTGTGAGCAATGTCCGTATATGGTTGTTTCTCAGGGTGCCAAGCTGTTCTATCTCTCGGGCGTATGTACAGTGTACTGTGGATGTAGTGACTAGTCAGTATGTGTGAGCAATGTCTGTATATGGTTGTTTCTCAGGGTGCCAAGCTGTTCTATCTCTCGGGTGACTAGTCAGTATGTCTGAGCAATGTCTGTTGGTTATGGTTGTTTCTCAGGGTGCCAAGCTGTTCTATCTTTCGTGTGACTAGTCAGTATGTGTGAGCAATGTCCGTATATGGTTGTTTCTCAGGGTGCCAAGCTGTTCTATCTTTCGTGTGACTAGTCAGTATGTGTGAGCAATGTCCGTATATGGTTGTTTCTCAGGGTGCCAAGCTGTTCTATCTTTCGTGTGACTAGTCAGTATGTGTGAGCAATGTCCGTATATGGTTGTTTCTCAGGGTGCCAAGCTGTTCTATCTTTCGTGTGACTAGTCAGTATGTGTGAGCAATGTCCGTATATGGTTGTTTCTCAGGGTGCCAAGCTGTTCTATCTCTCGGGCGTGGTCCACGGAAGCTACCAGGCGAGGGAAATCCACAACCTCGGCCGCTTCATCTCGGTCATGAAGTTCAGACCGCTCGTCTGGAGGAACACACACTCCTACATCTTGGCAGACAGGATGGAAGACCTGACCAATCCGGAGAAAGTCAGACAGGATTCGAAATGTGACCGAACGGTTTCCCTCTATGGTTACGTCCGAGGAATTCCTTTGAAACAAAACACCTCTGTCCACATTCCAGGTAAGATTGACAGGAGAAGGAAACACTGATAATGATTTGATTTCTTCAAAAAGCAGACAAAAATCTGAGATCCAAAAATTTTGTTGCACATCAGATGTTTATGTAAGTTGTGAATTATTATATATACCAATAAACCAATAAGATGTGATTATGTTGACACATGAAAACATTTGTAAACATAGCATTGAGATTAAGATGAAATACTGTCAAAGTATAAATAGAGGAGAAAGAAGAATGGTAGAACTGATGAAAGTGTAGAAGGGCATAGTATAGCATAAGGATAGAGTATGGCACAATATATATGATGAACTACATTGTGATGTCAAATTTTAGTTAGATCATCAGTAAATCAGATAATTGTAAATTGTAGCTTCTTGTGATTATTGCTCAGTTATGATTTCTCCAACAGTGTAAACGTGATCAAGTTAATACAGAAGGGTCCTACCACAAGCTCCACCAAGAGCAGTCAAGATTTAGTGATTGATTCAGCTATCGCAAGGCATTGCCCCCCCCCCCCCCCCCCCCGAGGCTCCGAAGAGATGTCACCTGAAATTCTCTTAAAAATACTGATTGACTTCACTGAGCAGCCATTTTGCCAGTCTCGCAGAAGTCTACCACGTGTCTTGGGTGTCTCCTGATGTCTTGCGCTGCTCTTGGCTACACTTGAGTCATATTTTGTATTGCTTGCTTTGCTTCCTCCAGGGGCTGGAGACTTTGGTCTGAGTGACGTGTCCTTCCTGCCAGACCCGTGCCCCCTACCAAACAAGGAGAAAAAGCGGGCGCTCAATGAGAAAGAGCGCCTTATCTACGCCCCTATGTCTGGTATTGGGGGCATCGTCTATGACAAGGATGTGGTGTATGTGGACCTTGGCTCTAACAAGGCACACAGCCAGAATGTGCAGGTAATGATAGGGAGGGGTGGTGGGGGTGGGGGTGGGGGGGAGGGGCTGGCTTCTTTCCTAGCCTGATGTCTTGAGACAGGTACCCTGACTCATGTTGTGCATTTTACTTTTTCCAGATTTGCTTTTTCTCAGGGGCTCTTGTAGAATTTTGTTTTTAAACTTTCTGTGATATATGAATGAAATTTCAGTACGTTAACAGATCACTTGGGTACAAAAATTTTCAACATTAAACATCAGGGCCTGTTTGAGGTTCCTGTATCATGTGATACATGCAAAGTTTGATGGTTTCTCTTTTCATCTTGTTTTTTTCTTCAGGAGGAAGATGAACCCACTAAGGAGCTGGTGACGAGCCTCATTGGCTCGCAGAAAACCCTGGACGACAAGATCGCCTCCAGCAAACTCGCCCTCTTCCAAGACTCAAACCCAGTCACATCAGAGGAGGTTGCCAGGGATACGCACTTTGTGATGCCCATGGAGGAGAGGATGGTGGTGGGTGATGGGAGAGTCAGGAGGAAAGCAGTACTAGGTGGAGACGAGGAGGAAGACGACATCGATGATGATGACGACGAGGAGGAGGAGGATGAAGAGGAAGATGAATCAGATAGTGATGCAGATGGCGAACTACAAGACATAGAAGACAAGGTAAATGCATACTATGAGAACGATGTGATGTTTTGCAATGCGTGAATGTATGAGAATCAATAAGTGAACAATGAAAGTTACAAGGAGGCTGGTATTTATCTGGCTCATGATGGTCATGAGAAGACAAGGTAAATGCATACTATGAGAATGATGTGATGTTTTGCAATGCATGAATGTATGAGAATCAATAAGTGACCAATGAAAGTTGCAAGGAGGCTGGTATTTATCTGGTTTATAGTGCCATGGTAAAGATAATAAACAGGTGACCAGTCTCAAGTTCTGTACAGAGCAGTCAATATGAACACACTGTTCAAGGTGTACAGTCATGTAAAAGATCTCCACAGGGAATGAAATTGTATGTATTTGAGGGCTTCATTTGAAGCTTGATGTCATGAAACCATGGAAAAAATTAATTCAAAAATTTTCGGGGGCTGCTTTTTGAGCGCATTAGCCATTTGGCTACAATATTACATTGTGTCTGTGGGAATTTTGGGGGTTCTTTTAATCCTTTCAGTGGCGAAAGCGCCCAGAGCCCCCTTGTATTTTTTTCCCTGCATGAAACAAATACCCTGAACTTTGCTTCACATTTTAATCTATGAGGAAAAATCATTGTCCATGGTAACAGTTTTCTTATTTTCAGAGGGTCTATTTTGCATTTTATTGGGGCTTAATCTCCTTGAGCCTCCATCTTCATTACTGGATCACCGTCCTTGCAAGTGTAGTTTGGGTGTTTTTTTTTTTCAAGTTTCAAATCTTTTGATATTGAAATTTCTGTTCAGAGAGTGTGCAAATATGAAAATGAGGTTCCTTTGTTTTATGTGAATGAGAAGGGATTGAGTGATCATATTACATGAAACTGCATTGCTATAACAGATGTCTTCCCATCATTTTTTCTGATTTCTTTTCATTTATTGTCTCATTGCCTGTTGAATAGGAGAGACATCTTGTGGTGTCACAGGACGGACCATCCAGAGGACCGAAGAGAAAGAAAATGGTTTGTTTCTTCACTTTATGTCTCGATGTAAGCTCTGTTTCAGTGAGATTATACAGAGAGCAGTGGAGGAATTTGAAATTACTATCATTAAACCTTTATCAAAAGACTTCTCAAATGCAACATGAAATGTGGTTATTGTGAGCATGTGGTCTTGATGAAGAGGTTATCTTAATGAAGGTTTCATTTAGAAACCTTTTTTTCTGTAGAAACATTAAATGTAGTCTTTATATCCAGGTTGTCTTCTATATATGTGACTGCTATAGTAGGTTTTATTTTAAATCTCTTATGTTCTATACATCATTTGTGATGAAAAGAATTTATCATTCTCTTCATTTTTGAATTGCCATCAGGACCTAGGTGAGGTAAGCTTCGCCGACAGTGACGACGACTTGGAGGTTGATTCTGGGGACGCGCTGAAAAGCAAGCCCAAGGGCAGCAAGGCCAAAGCATCAGAACAGACCAAACATGCACAGAGAAATGGGAAGGATGGAGATGATCATGATGGGAAGGAGGAGGAAGAGGATAGTGATGACAGTAGTGATGATGATGATGAGGAGGAGGACGATGATGATGAAGAAGGGAGTGATGATGAGGAGGATGAGGAGGAAGACAGAAGCAGGAAATCAGATGAACAGAAGGGGAAGTCTATCAAAGGCCAGAAACAGACCAAGGCTTCTTTGACGAGGACTGTCTCTGCAGCAGTGGATCAAGATGGTGGAAAGGAGAGCAAAGTGACATCAGAGAAAAGAACTAAGAGGACGAAAGGTGACGTTGACATTGAGATGGAGGTATCCCAATGTGCTCAGGAGCAGGACAGTGATGAGGAAGATGACGAGGAGAAAGAAGACAGCAGTTCAGAGGAATCCGATGATGAGGGCATTGGAGAGGAGGATGAGGATGATGATGAGGATGATGATGATGAAGAGGAGGATGATGAAGATGGTGACAGTGAAGATGACCAGGATGACATGGAGGAAGAAGATGAATCAGGTAATCTTAAAGAAATAATTACAACTAATATCCTTGACTTACTTATGTCAAGTTCCAGGGAATATTTTGTTAAAAAAAGATTACTTATATTGATGAACGAAATGAAAGTACCATATGTATGGTGTATAGGAAACATCTAATACATATAAATACACAAATATACAAAATGAAACCTTACCATGTTGTGTTCCTTTCTTCCCCTAGGTCACTTAAAATGGAAGGAGAACCTGAAGCAGAAAGCAGCTGATAGCTTCCTGAGGCAGCAGTCCCAAACACCAAACCTGAGAAAACAAGTCTATGGGAATGGTAAGAAGCATACTGCCCTAATCTGACAAAAGGAAGTAACTAACAAAAGAGACTTTTCTTATAAATGAGCAAATGTTTCTGTCACTTGCATTGGCACCAGTGCAACACCACATCATGTTAGACTGAATATCTCGCAGCAAGATGAATATTTCTTGTCCAGATTTTGGCTGTATGTAGGGAATGGTGGGTACAATCTAAGAATAGCAATAACCCAGATTTGAGTGATTTGTCACTTGCTTCCTTTTGTCAGAGTAGGTCAGTATACTGGTCCCTAGTACATTAACTGTGTATAGCATGGGCATTGTGTGGCTTTACAAGATTGTGAAATGGCCAGGGCATTATGTTTTCATGTTGTTTATCTGCCCATACCCTGTCCATTTACTAAATATGTTAAGAGCAGTTATAATAAAAACCAATTATTAAGCATCCTCAATGTCCATTGAACAGAGAACATGAGAAATATTGAGCTGTATGATAGCTTCCCCAAAATAAGCATAGAGATATGGAGGAGATGAGATAGGATTGCTAGTCATAGTATAAGAAGTGATGAACCAGTATTTCAACTAGTATACTGAATATCAAAGCAAGAAAAAAAGTGGACCTGCTGTGATGTCCATGTATGTACTAAGATGGGACTGAGAAACCAGACAGAAACTGCATGATAAGCCATCAAGACATGGATCAAGAATACCATGAAAGCTATGTTTTGAGTCCGAGTGTCATCAAGGAGCATGTACTAATCTAATCATCTACATATGTTATATTCTCAGGGCCGCCAAGTCTCCCTGATTTCGCAGGAGTCTCCCTGAAAGTAGATATACTGCATGGGATTCCATCACATCACCCAATCCCCCTGATTTTTGATAGATTATTGTCATTAGGTTGTATGCATTTGATAGGCATCTCCCTGATTTCTGATAAAATTGTCCCAAATCTTCCTGATTGTTGAATTTCAATGTTGGTAGCTCTGTATTCTATTTAATTTTTTGTAGTTGTGGAGGCAGACTCGTCAGACGAGGAGAGCAAAGAGCTGGGAGGTCTCTTCACCATGACAACCACTAAAGCTTCCAAGAAGAAGCTGAGGAGAGGCATCAATGATGTTGATTGCTCCAGCTTTGTCTTGGAGACAGTCAGGGATTGGACTTGTGATGAGGTAAGACAACACCTATCATCACAATCACCATGCCAACCATCATCATACCAACCATCACCACCACAATCAGTACACCTCCTATCACTACCATTGGTTATTTACCCTATTACTTGATGAGAAACATTTATGAAGTGAGCTGTTGCAAGGTTCATTTGTACGTTTGGACAAACTAAGTAGGTGGAAAGAAAATTTGTCTCCTGCCATCCACCTTCTCTTTGTTTCTTGCACATCACCCAGAATCGTTGTGTCCAAAATCATCACCACTACCATCACCCCCACAATCATCACCCCCACACTCACCACACCCACTATCATCACTGACTGTTCGTTCTATCTCTTTGATAAGAGATATTCTTAAAGTGAGCTATTGCAAGATTTTCTTGAATGCTTGAACAAACTTTAAAAGTCAGTGTTCAGAAAATACTACTGCTCATTTTCCATATTTCTCTCACATTTTCTAAGTTTTATTTCTCTATTTTTTCTGATGAAATAATTATTTTGTAGCTTTTACCATTCCCTTAAAGAATTCAATAATAAATATTTTCTTCCCACTTTTAACCTGAGTAGAGTATTATCTATTTTTCAGTTTTCAGGGGGAAAAAACCCCAAGTTTAAAAATGAATTCTTTTATTTGTTTTGTGTCTTCAGATCAAGAACCTGATTGCCGACTGTTTTGTGACAGGCAAGTGGGAAGAGGGAGAAGACGCAAAGACCTTGCTTGATCAAGATGGTAAGTCATTTCTTCATCATGTAAAGAAAGAACAGTGCATGACTTTATATTAATACTTATCTGCTCTTTGTTGGTGTATAATGAGTTGTTTTCTGAAAGATATAGAAATTTGAGTGGTATTTTTTTGCCCATTGCCGTGCAGGAACCCCAAAATTATATTTTTTACAATAACCAGAAGGTAAGTATTCAGAAAAACTTGTTTCTGCTGTGCATCAAATGTAATGAGGTCTTCAATCAAAGATTCAGAAATTCACAAGCCTTTGAGTGTATTGGAAGGCTTGATACGATACCATTTTATAAAAAGATGTTTTAAGTCATTATTGGATGATGAATGAAGGATTGTCTATGGCTGATAACTGGAAAGCAATTCTTGCAAATACTGAGGTGTTGTATGTACATAAATCCACAAAACCAGAATCTTGATATTTCAATATCTAGATGAGCTGTACGGGGATTTTGAAGACCTAGAGACGGGCGAGGTGCACAAGGCGGACACCACTGAGGATGCGGGCAAGGAGGAGAAGGAGGAGGGGGACGAGCAGGACAGCGACGTGGAGACGACCAAGAAGCGGCGGGACATGACGATGGCAGAGAAGAGAGCGGAGAAGAAGAGGAAGATGAAGGAGATATTTGATGCTGACTATGATAACCAGGGAGGAGAGTCTTACTTTGATGAGTTGAAGGAGGAGATGAATCAACAGGCACAAGTGAGTTTAAGCTTATTCTTCCCTGGGTGAAAATAAATTATAATCTGCGGGGGCTTCTTCTCAAGCCTGATTTTCAGGTATGAAACCGATATTCGGAATTGTTTTGCATTAAACATTAGAGGACAAATGATTGTTCCACAGGCTCTTTGGGTACTTATACTGAAATCATACCAAAGTGGGACCTTTGATCAGGGATGAACGGCTCTGTCATCATCGCAGGTCCAGTCATCTTTACCAATACATTCCTTTTCCATTATTTTCACAAGCTTACCGTAAACTGAATAAAGTGGTACAATTATTTTCTCTGATTAATTCAGTTTTGAATTTTTGCATGGATATTGATTTCCCATAGAAAGAATACAGGCTTCTGGTATCCACTTGATGTATGCAAGACATTTGGAAGAGTTGCCAATGTATTATTTTGTGATAAACATATTCTTTCTCTCCCCAGCTAAACAAGAGTGAGTTTGCCGATCTGGATGACGATGTCAGGACTCAGTACGAGGGATTCAGGGCTGGGATGTATGTACGAGTGGAGGTTAGTCTCTCTTCTGCTTACATTTAGAATCTACTAATAGCCAATATTTTAGCATACAGATATTTTTGCAGATGACAACATCACACACGTTTTTTGCTAGTTGTTGTCATGTTTAACATTCTGCTAAGCAGAGCAATGGGTTGTTTACCATGACATGTAACTGATAAAGAGAGCTCAAGACAGAGATTTGTGGCACTCCATGATCGCCTATGTCAATCAGGATATGGCACATAGATAGATAGATGTCGTAGTTGATTTGTCTGTCCCTTGTAAGACAAATGAACACAGAAATAAGCTTTTCTCTTGTAGATTGCAGATATTCGATGTGAGTTTGTGACAAACTCAAATATATCTCCAAGTCGATTTGGCTGTTCTTCATATTAAAGACAAAAGAAACTAATGTAAATCCTCCTGTCCTCCTTTCATAGATTGCAGCTGTTCCCTGTGAGTTTGTGACGAACTTTGACCCGGCATATCCTGTCATCCTGGGTAGCCTATTAAACAGTGAGGAGTCCATCGGCTATGTTCAGGTGAGAGCCACAAAAATTTTTTTTTTTTTTTTTAATTCCCCGCTCATGAAGGAACATATAGTGCAGCGTGAGGTCAATTTCCCACCTGACTGCAATGTGATCCATTTCATTGCAATGCATCACTTAACAAAGGCATGGAGCTGACTGCATTTGATGAAGACGGTAATTCTTGTAAAAATTCATGTAAACGTGATGTGCATATGTGTGAGTTTCGATCTTGTTCCTCGGTATAGAGTAGACTGGCAGTCATGTTATTTTGATACATATTATTGAATATTTGTCCTTGCTTTCTACTTGAAGATACTTTTGAAGAAGCACCTCTTTCAAAATGTTGTGCTAACTGCCTTCATACATGCTTGGGTGTCTGTCCATGCTTTCTTCTTAAAGATGCGTTTGAAGAAGCACCGGTGGTACCCTAAGATCCTGAAGACGAGAGATCCGCTGATCTTCTCTGTGGGTTGGAGACGCTTCCAGACGATACCGCTCTACTCCATCCAGGACCACAACATGCGCAACCGACTCCTCAAGTACACTCCAGAACATATGCACTGTCAGGCCATCATATGGGGTAGGTTGACGTATAAGACTTCTCAAGTACACTCCAGAACATATGCACTGTCAGGCCATCATATGGGGTAGGTTGATGTATAAGACTTTTCAAGTACACTCCAGAACATATGCACTGTCAGGCCATCATATGGGGTAGGCTGATTTAGAAGTAAAAAATGTCGTCAATAAATATGGAAAAGTAGACTTCCATGTTTGTTTGGTGCCTTGTCTATTCCAGACATAGGTGATCACAGCTCTAAGCTTTCTATCTCAGAACAGCTTCATTAATGTTCATGCCACATAACTGCACAAGTCACATGTAAAGGCAGATTATCATACAAAATCACTGTGCAACATTTCTGTGAGGTGACATAGGAGGAATATGAATATGAAGATTCAATGAACTGTATGAAGTGCATCTACTATCAATTTAATTTTCAGCTGTATGATTGTATGAATTCATTTGTATTTCGCTCATGCAGGGCCAACCCTGTGGAAGTCTCTTCCACAGAGTTTGAAAACCCTGACGTCAGTGACCACCTTCAAGGGCAACCTAAAGACATACCTGTATAATGGTGCTTTTTGACATACAAGTTCATACCTGTATTTTTTTTTCCCCTCTCTCTCTCTCTTTAATTTGCTCTGAAGCGCCTTGAGCATCTAATCAAGATGGAAAGTGCGCTATATAAATTCTATGTATTATTATTATTATCCATGATACAAGCAAAGGTGGAAAAATGAAGGTCTACATTTTCCACAGTGCAGGTTGTTAGAAATGTCTGCCATATTGTTTGTTTCTGCTGCAGGTCCTATGACGCCACAAGGTACTGGGGTGCTGGCCGTGCAGTCTGTCGCTGGTAGAGCTGTAAGTCAAAGATATAACAAGGATCATATTGAGTGCTACCCACAATTTGATCACCTAACCCTAATCAGGCTGGGATATTTGGAGTCTACTTATTACTGGGGGAGCCCTTTATGACACCCCCTCAGATCCCCGCAATGGATCGTGCGCTAACCACAACATTTGGCACATATGTCACAAGTGCCATAATCTCTATGTTTGCATTAGGCTTTAAAGCAAACGATATTGCCCTAAGCCAAAAGCGGCCGTTAACAGTGCAGCCATTGAACCGTCAATCTTGCACTGTGTTCCATTGTTGAATCGGGAAGCAGCTGCCATGCATGACTTTTTTGGACATATGACCATTTGTTTTATTATTTATATGACCAAGAGAAATACCTATAGCTCCATATACGGCCACTTGATGACAGGAAGTTGTATGGGAATTAAGTTGCGGAAATACTGCTGTCTTTAACATGCATAGTTTGCTTTGATGGTGTAATCAAAACATGTCATGAAGGCATAGACTATGTATCTTTTTGATCCAGGCCTTCCCCTAACTGAATGTTATGGGGCCCTGCCCCTACCCTTCCCAATGAAAAATGATTTATGGATGTGTGTCCAGTTAGGGTTTTTTTCTGACAAGCCTCGCAATGTTTGGGAAAGCCCATTGGATCAAATCTTCAATTCATTTCAAACTTTTGACATTCAGATCACATTTCCTTCCCAGACTCTTAAGACTACCTCTTTTTTCTTTGTATAACAGTCTCATTTTTCATTAGATCATACTTGTTCACATGTATTTTTCTCATACCATCTCCTAAACCTTGTTACGTCTACAACAATACCACACAATTAATATGGTTAATGGTAGTTCAATTGCAAGTTACAATTTAAAACAAAATTATGATGCAGTCATAAACTCATATACTCCCTTTCAAATGAGAAGAAAATATTTTATTCAATATAAACATCAAATTATTGTATGTATACAAACAACAATGTACAGTTCAGCTTAAAGAAACTAAAGTGTAATTATTTGTTTTGCTAGATGTCAATTCGGATTTAAATCACAATATACTTATCTATTTCTGATACTGAATGTGTAAGGGCATAAAGATTGACCGTCCAATGAATATGTACAGAGGCGTAATACATTTTCTTTTGTCGGGAAAGTTTACACAAATTTGTAATGTTAACAGTGCAATGTTTACAATATTTGTTTCCAATCTTTTTCCTCTTCAAACGAACAAAGAATGATATATCTGCAAATATCTGTGCTTATACATGGGCATGATAGTGAATATGATATCAATCATAAGAAGGTATATCTCAAAGCGTTTTACGATCTTATAAATCCTTTACAACATAGTTACAGTACTATCCTTAAAAATTGATAATATGAATTACATATCAATAGTATCATGTAATTTAGATTATGATTATGATAACTACAATGCAAAACAACAAAATTATCCCCCACTCACTTTCTGTCTTTCTTGTACTTTGGACATTGTTTTTGACTCAGCTGTGTACATTATGTATATAAACGTTTATCTGTACAACATAGTTATCATAATGATAATCATAATATGGTCTTTTTTACCCAGGGAAGCCTCATCAGTGAGAAAACTGCTTTTGATGAGGGCCCTGCATTATTACCCAGTCACTAGATCTATGGATCCTCCTGGGTCCCCTTTTCTTTCCTAGGTACAGAGCAGCTTTGTGGACGTTTTGCTGAAAAACACAAGTGGCTGCTACTAGGTTTGAACCCTTACCTTCCTAATCAAGAGTCAGAGAAACGATCCTCTACACCAAGCCACTTCCACAAGTTGCAGTGGTTACAATACTATCATATTAAAATTAATGTCATGCTTTACATAACAAGATTACATTTTTATAGCGTAGCAACATTACATTATGATGACTACCATAAAAAAAACTACGAACTCATCAGGAAACAATTTGTTTATAGAATATCACGTCGGGAATATCACGTCGGTAACACTACAAATTTGAATTGTCAAACTGATGCCATAGTATAACACTATAATGAAGTCATAAACAAAACAAATGGGATTACAGAAGAACCTGTAATATACATCGGTTGTTTGATATGATGAAATTGATTGTGAGTTGTGATAGATAGAACTTACTTACCATGCTATGTAAGTTCTATCTATCAGAACTCACAATTGTGGAGTGGGTTCCATAGTGTTGGCGAGAGGGCACTGTATGAAAGTGTTTCAAAGTGTTAAGTATTGTGTCAGGGAGGCTCTAACTACATTTTATGCACAAATATAAACTAACTTCTGCTTCTGTATTTAAATGTCAATAGATATATCTTCTTTCATACACACACAAGTATATACATAGTTGTAATGTGATGCAGAAGAACCACAAACTCCCCATCTCTTTGTTCGTTGCTAGTCGATGTTGACATCATAGCTAGAATCCACTTCCCGCCCCCCCCCCCCCCCCTTCTTCCTTCCCACACTCCCACTCTCAACTCTTCATCTTTCGGTTTGTCACTGGTTATTGTTGATATGGAAACTAGAGTTGACCCTGCCCCTTACTATTTTTCAGACCACGAAAGGCTGGAAATACATGTGCACCATACAATACCAGAACAATACACAATTGGCCCCTCAAATCTCATTTTTCATGAAAAATTCCAGACTTTCTGGGCCACACAGAAAATGTCAACAACAACTAGCGATTAATCATGAAAGACACTGATTCTTAAAGCTAGCCATTTATTAAGGCTTTTTGTAATGGTGGAGAAATCAAAACAATCTTAACCCTAATCAGGCCGGGCTTTTTTTACTGTTCTGTGGCCAAGGGGGGGTTGATTCAACCCCCCCTTGAGATCTCGGCCATCGGTGGCGCGATTGCGACAAAATTTGGCACGCACGATACTTGTGTCATAATCTACAAGATTATTCTGTTATATTTTTCAAAATTGTTAATTGTTCATTTTAATTAATTAATTATGCAAATTTAGCCCACAATTATATAAAACACTAAATAACAACATTTAGAGTCTAATATTTGGTTTGTATATCTGTTATAATATGTTTAACAATTGGTCATCAAAAAAACTTTGAAAATTCATTTTAATTCTTATGTATTTTATTGTTTTTGGAATTTCTTATGTATTTCTTTGTTTTTTTACTTTTGTTTTTCTTTGTTTTTTTTATTGAAAATTGTCACTGACCACTTTTAAGCCATGATTAGCATCAAATAAATCAATGAAAATTATCAAATGGAGAAATAATTAGGTTTTTATGAGTTTTATGAATGAGCACTGTTTTCCATAGGAAATGCACACAAAATTGCAAAATTGTGCACGTTTGGGGATGACATGCGTTACGAAAATGGGCGTGGCTCCGTAATGGTATGCGTGGATGTCGCGAATTTGGTCTCAAAAGATGCGCAAGACTTGAAAGAAAAAAGTCAAGAAGTGTCGCGATGAGTCGTTCTTGCGTTGCGGCATTATTGCAAGAAACGTCGAGGGGGGGGTTGATTCAACCCCCCCCCGGCCATTTTAGGGTTAAGAAACAAACCGTTGGATCTTTTTACAGAAGATGTAGAGTATGTCCGGGGTACAGAAAGCTATCTCCCCTCTGCTGAATTGCTGGAGATAATACCAAGGTCGTTTCTCAGGTTTTGTGATCCTGTGATTGGTCACAAGATTTCTGATCCTTCCCAGCTCACCAGTGTAATGGTCAATGTTGACCAGACCTTCCTCATGATTCACCCAGGCAATGATGATGGAGTCATCCTGACACACTGCAGGATGGGCGTGCATGTTAGCCTGTGTGATGGTGTCTACCACAGCGCCTGATGAGCTGTCGATCGTACACACTTGGTATTTACCGTTCTTGATTACCAGCATCTTCCTTGAATTCATGGCAAATGTCTGCATGGGTTCATACTCCTGGCACGGTATTTCCCTCACCGGCTTCCCACCAGCTGAGTCAAAGACGAGGATCTTCTCGGCCTTATTATAGCTACAGTAAATCTCATTGTCAATGCCAATAGCAATCTCACTAACTCCACCTTCGTCAAATCCAAGCGTCTCATATATATAAGACCTGATGTTACCCATCGATGAATAGGATGTAATGTTGTTGGAGGTATCTAGCACAACGAGTCTACCATTCTTCATGAACTTAATGTCTCGGACTTGCACGGTTGCTAGGTCACACACCTGTAGCACTCCATTAGGATTGAACTTGTATAGGCCCATTCCTCCTGTACTACACCCCACGACCACGAACCCGTCAGGTGCAGACGCCATCGCGTCCATACTGTCCTTTACTGGAAGGGCTGTCTCGGCCACAAGGTTCCAGCAAGCCAACGAGCCCACTTCTAGTTTGTCCAATCCCTCGTCACTGTAGAAACTCAGCGCTTCCCCTGCCTGGACTGTTATCTTTAGCTGCGATTCATCAGGGTCCGGACAGCTCAGGAGCTCATTCAGATCACCGCGTACAGTACGATGAGCCTCCAGTGCGTCCAACTGTAGGGGAGCCTTCGCACTGTGCATTATCATCCCATTCAGGGTATTAGCTTGAGCTTTCTTGCCGCTACTATCAGCTTCCATGCATTGCAACTTCTCGTCCAAGTCATCGATAAGCTTGTCGATGTTTCCTTCTAGTTCTTTTAGTCTATTTGACAATTTCTTGATAGCAGCTTGCACAGTTTTACGGGCGTCATCTTTCAGCTCTTTGCGCACGGTGCTGAGTCTCTGACGATGATCAATCACACAGCCAATGAATTTCTCTAGTTTTTTGTCCCTCGTTGCTGTTTTAGCAGAAATTTCACGAGCCTCTTTTTTCAGTTTGTCCTCATGAATGATAGCCTGCACTACTTCATGTTTAGAGTGCTCATGAAATACACATTTAAAACATACATACTTGCAACAGGCAGTGCAGAAACATTCTTCATCTTCGGTGGGATGGTTGTGGCATTTGCGGCGCTTCTTTGTAAGCATCTTGCTAACTGAGGGATCTAAGGCAGCGACAAGATCGTGTCCGGAGAATCTGGCCAGCTTGGAATGAGCGTCTTGACAAGATTCGCAGAGGAAGTCGCCACAGTCCGCGCAGAACGAAGCAGCATCCGCTTTCTCATCCGAGGAGCAAGCCGTGCAGGCTTGCCCTCGTTTTTTTATGTCAGCAATGAGTGATTTTACAATTAGGTTTGTTTTCAGCTGGTCTACGTTGCCTTGAGAGGCCGGCGTTACCTGTCTGCAGACAGGACACTTGATCGGCATGCTATCACCACCTGGCTGTGCTTTGTGGAGACGGTCCAGACAGCTCTTGCAAAATGTATGAGCGCAGTCCAGTAGTTTGGGATCCCGGAAGACCTCCAGGCAAAGTGGACAGTTCAGGTTCTCTCTCCAAGTCTGGTCACTTGCAGTAGCCATTCTGACTTTCTGCACAGAGAAACAAAGAACTTGTTTACAGAAATATGATAAATATTTCTATTTCTCTAAGTTTACTAAACTTTAAGTTTACTCAGCAAGCCTTCTATTTTCTGATCAAAGCCCAAACTAAAGTTGTTAGTTTGAGTATGTTTTATTTAGTTTGTGAGATATCACATAGTATGACTTTGGAAATTTATTGCATGAGTATTTAAACCATTATTACAATAATTATATTGTGTCTGCTGCAAAACTGTTCCTTACCCAGTTCATACCTTTAGTTAACTAAGGAATAAAAGTCTTCAAAACATTTGATGTGGCAAATAATGTGCTAGTACTTTTGTATAGGAATTGATTTAAGAATGTTTAAATATTAAGCCCATGCTGCATTGAAAACTCACCCGTACGTTGCGCAGCTCCAGTGTGTTATAATGCAAGATAGTCACAATAAGATACAGACCAATAATTGTGCATATTAAACTTACACAGTCTTAAACTGGTTAACAATAGATGATGCAGAATGAGACTGTGATGTAAGAATGGGCGTTTTGTCACTTTTGCCATCAAGTATATTATATTTGTGACATTCCAATATCAGGACTTGTGAAATATTAACAGAATATCAATATTGATTCTCAATAAAATGATGTGTCCCCCTTTTTGATTGGAGCTGTTGACCAAAGTACAAGGTTTTATTAAGGGGAAATTGTAATTTCAACCGAATTAATATACAAATATTTTATGATCATGAGGGATCTTATTTACATTCCAATATCATGACTCGTGAAATGTTAACAGAACGTCAATATTGATTTTTGTTTCTCTCTGAAATGATGTGTCCCCCTTTTGCTTCTAGCTGTTGACCAAAGTACAAGGTTTTATTGAAGGAAAATTGTAATATCACCCGAGTTAATATACAAATATTTAATGATCATGAGGGATACTACATGTATACACAAATGAAGACTGCTCATCAGTTCATGGTTAAAACTATAGGTACTAGGTGATCTCAAGACAATACATTTATTACGAGGCCACAGACCGTGGGATAATGGTATTTTTTTTAGATCACTGCAGGCCTGTAGTATAACCTTGTCTCGAATATTAGAGCAGAATTTCTTTGTGTTATATACCAGATAACTAAGATATTCCGAGCCCACAACCATTAAACAAAAGCAGAACTCTGCTCTACTTCCATCAATCAACAGCGCCACGAGCATTGATGTTGGGTTACATTGTATATTTTTTATGGTGCTTTGAGCATTGCTTATGGTGTATTTGTACCGCGTATACTTTAAAGGCACAGGCAACTGGGAGATAGTGTAACATGCGCGATTCCATAAGCCCCATTCAATCGTACACAAACCTCGTACGTCATGTGTGTTCTTCGGACTCGTCCAGCAATCTCCGAATGTGTCCGGAAACATCTGAAAGTGACGCGAAGGCTGAAGTCAGAGGCTGCATGTTGAGAAAATAATTATTCGCAGCCTGCGCTAGCACTATCACTGGATGCGTGTGTGCTGGACTGCTCACCGAGCTAGACGAGGCATCGCACCAAATATTAGCCAGGGGCGAATTGCTCGCGAATACATGAATAATTAGTCATTGTATTCATGTTGCAAAAGGCGTGCAAACAAAGTGTTGTGACGACATATTGGACAGCTTACCTGACACTGCTGTTTGTAAGAAATATCTGTGGATAGGCATATTAATGCACTGAAGTGTATGTTCTTTTAATGTTTGTTATGTAAATGAGTTAGCACACAAACTCCCTTAGAGACTCAAGCACAAGCTGGCCACCACCTATTATACAAATTCATGCTAATAAAAATACTTACTGCTGTTCATGCTAATAAAGTACTTTTGCTGGCTACCTATGCAAATAATGTTAATGAGGTACTTTTGCAAGGATTGCCCTCAGTTTGATACTCCATTCTGACAATCATCAATCAGCACTTCACAAAGTGAAACTTTTTTAACTCTGATCTCGTCGCCAGTCTCACAATTTGCAAGAAACATAAATAAGGTGCATTTAATGATTAAAATTATAATGTAGAGATATAAACGTATGTCAAAAGACAGCATTACAATCACATTTACGTCCAATAAACCAGTTCGTAGTTACACCATGGTCGGACAATCCACTGAATCACATACTACGAGAATGCAGACTGGAATTTGTTCTTGAAGCAGTATTGGGTGATGGATGTAAAGACATTTTACAGCGTGCTCATAACAACAATAGAATCAGGTGCACAGGGTGGAATGTTCTTTTACTACCATATCAGAGCTGAATACTCTTTTCTCGTATGTGCATGATAATGGGTATGAAGGTGATTGACCATCTAATGAATCTCCATTTTACTCCGTGAGTGGTTCGATTGACCTGAGGTCATTTGTACCAGCAATCATCTGCTCATGCGCACATTGCAACTACGAACTGGTTTATTGTACATATGTTATTATCACATTTGTATGCCAAGATATTGTTTATTTTGAAGGTATGCAGATATGATGCAGATATCATATGGCAAATGTGTGCAACATGGTGATATAAGTTCAGCATTAATGGGTCCCCCATTTGTGTTTATCCTCCATTTTGTTTCCTAAATGAAGCCGGAGTTCCGGATAGCTGCAACAGGAGTGATTCTGGACCTTGATAAGTCCATCAACATTGTGAAGAAGCTGAAACTGACAGGGACTCCAATGAAGATCCACAAGAACACTGCCTTCATTCAGGTAAACAGTTGAATTATGTAGCAAGAATGGATGGATGGATGGATGGATGGATGGATGGATGGATGGATGGATGGATGGATGGATGGATGGATGGATGGATGGATGGATGGATGGATGGATGGATGGATGGATGGATGAGTGGATGAGTGGATGGATGGATGGATGAGTGGATGAGTGGATGGATAAGTGGATGGGTGGGAAGATGGATGGATGGGTGGATGGGTGGATGGATGGATGGATGGATCGATGGATGGAAGAAAGAAATAATGAATCTTCCAAAGACCAGCAGCTGTCAACTTAATCATGGCAATCAAGGACTGCTTATTCACACCAGGAAATAAAACATCAGTGGGAAAATCCATGGACATGTAGAATGTCAGGAAAATATGGTATTGTGTAAAATTGTTCGAAATGCCTCTAAATGCCCAGCAGTCCCATATGGTAGTGGGGTGATTTTTTTTTTCATCAAGTCTTATAATAGGGTCTTGTTATAAACTGCAATGCACCCCACTTATGAGGAATGTTTTGTGTTATGTATTGTGTCGCATCAAATCTTTTGTATATCCCACTTGCTGATGATTGTGTTCTGCACTGATGTGTGTGGCCCACAGGGGATGTTCAACTCTGCGCTGGAGGCGGTCAAGTTTGAGGGCGCGTCGGTGCGGACAGTGAGCGGCATCCGCGGCCAGATCAAGAAGCCCCTCAAGACTCCACCAGGGGCGTTCAGGGCCACCTTTGAAGACAAGATCCTCAGGAGTGGTAAGGAGTTTGTCTCGCAAGATTCAGTTATTCATCAATTATAAAGAATTTGCAAAAAACTTAATCGGCCAATATCTGATATATTTTATTGTTAATTGCGTGTAATAAATAAATTTTTTAATCGATTAACCCATCCTCATGACCTCTTGACCCCTCCCTTGGAGACATTGTCTTTGTGAGGACATGGTACCAGGTGGCTGTACCCAAACTGTACAATCCTGTCACCACCCTGCAGCTACCCACGGACCTCAAGGCCAGCTGAGCCTTGTGTAGTTCTTCCACACTCTCTTACCATTCTTATCTCTCCTTCTTCCTTGCAGACATTGTCTTTGTGAGGACATGGTACCAGGTGGCTGTCCCCAAACTGTACAACCCTGTCACCACCCTGCAGCTACCCACGGACCTCAAGGCCAGCTGAGCCTTGTGTAGTTCTTCCACACTCTCTTACCATTCTTATCTCTCCTTCTTCCTTGCAGACATTGTCTTTGTGAGGACATGGAACCAGGTACCAGGTACCAGGACCTCAAGGCCAACTGAGCCCTGTGTAGTTCTTCCACACTCTCTAACCATTCTTATCTCTCCTTCTTCCTTGCAGACATTGCCTTTGTGAGGACATGGTACCAGGAGGCTGTACCCAAGCTGTACAACCCTGTCAGCACCCTGCTGGTACCCACAGACCTCAAGGCCAACTGAGCCTTGTGTAGTTCTTCCACACTCTTTAACCATTCTTATCTCTCCTTCTTCCTTGCAGACATTGTCTTTGTGAGGACATGGTACCAGGTGGCCGTACCCAAGCTGTACAACCCTGTCACCACGTTGCTACTACCCACAGACCTCAAGGCCAGCTGGACAGGCATGAGGACGGTCAGGGAGCTGAGGCAGGCAGCCAGCGTTCCGGTGCCACGGCAAAAGGACTCAGAGTACAAGGTAACATCTTCTTACTATCAGGGAGAAATTCACATGGGGGATCAGGATGATTTAGCCCCTTCAATGCAAAAAAATGAGCCCAACAAACAAGCCCTTTTTACAGTACAGTCAAACCTGTCTTAGTGGCAACCTGTCTATAGCAGCCAACCTGTCTATAGTGGCCATTAAATAATTCCCCCAGAGAGAGATCATATGTTACAGAACCTGTCTATAGCAGCCACCTGTCTCTAAAGGCCACAATTTTTGTTTCCCTTGAGTGGCCACTATAGACAGGTTTCACTGTACTTTCTATTCAATTCTCAAATATACAAATATGGTGCAAGAAATGCTTTGAATTATCACTTGCCAAATGTATAAACTACCGCTTTTTAAGGGCCACATACATGGAATGATATGATGCTTTTTATGGATTGTGTAGGATTGCAATGTTTATGAATTCAAATATTCCACTTGTGGATTAGGTATTCATAATCCTGCATGCTCCCTGTCTGCTACTCACTCACTCTATGTTTTAATGTCATGTATTTTTTCACACATTATGTACTGTTATAATAAACTTTAAATTTATATAAATTGTTTGCACACGTTTCTTATAAAAGATGTCCATTTTATAATTTCAAACAGAAAATTGAGCGGAAGAATCGTCGCTTCAACCCCCTGGTGGTGCCCCGTGGCCTTCAGAAGGACCTGCCCTTCAAGGAGCGGGCCAGGTATGCCCCCAAGAAGGGTCGTAAAGGCAAGGGAACATCCACGCAGGGATTGAGGGCTGTCGTCAGGGAACCGCACGAAAGAAAGGTGAGTCCGCGCCAGAAGAGCAAGATACAATGCAACAACCATGGGCTTTGATTGATTTTATGGTCAATCATTTTACCCAAGATCTTACCCCCTCCCAGTCAGTTTACTGAATACCTTCCACAAATATGCATCATCTGTTTATGAATTGAAAGGTTGCACAAATGTTTCTATTATTGCATCTTGTACAGTAACATTCTCTACTTGTTGCTTTCTTCCAGGTGGCGGCTCTGATGCATGAGCTGAGTACGTTGTATAAGGAGAGACAGAGGAAGGAACAACGTGCCATGGCAACCAGAGTGGACTCTCACAAGAAAAGGGTAATTCTTAGAGCATACAGATGTTTCTTTTGTATGATCTTATATTGATAACATGTACATTGGGAATCTTCTTCTAGTCACTGCACGTTCACTCCACTGTAAAGATGTAAATTTGCAGGCATATAATGGCAAGTGGAATTTAATGATGGGTCCCTTGAATGATAGTAGACATCATGTTTATGTTGTTTTGTTTAATTTTAAATGAGTCAGCAGAAATAGTCTGGTAAGCATTAGGTGGCACAAGGTTCCATTGTCCAATGCCATTGCTTTTGGTAGGAAAGTATTTCTATTAAAATTTGTAAAAGTGTTCAGGTGGATGATAGAGATTGCAGATGAATTCCTTGTTCTTATGCCTTCTGATGGGGTTGTTTTTGGTATGGATCTGAGATAACGGCAGCAATATGATGAGTTGATTTGAAAAGTAGTGAGAGTCTTGATAGAGCACTTCATTCTTTGAAGGGTTCTCATCCCATGTTCTTTTTTTTCGAGTCTCTACAGATAACTGTTTTGTTTCAAGGGCAGTTGAAAGAATCCTGATAGGCATTGGAAATCAAATGTTTCCTAAGAAAGTAGTAAAAAGGAAGATTTGTAAGAAGAAAAACACAAAGAGCACCAATTTTAGGCTACTTTAAAGCTAAAGGTATGCTGTCAATAAAGGATGCGTACTATACACTGTATGGCCCAGTGATCAACTGGCCATCATTGAATAGGCTTAGCTCAAGACTCTATGCAGCTAGTGCACATCAGTCCTTGTCCAAGACCTTGACAAAATGCAACATATGGTTATGTACTCTATTGTATGTTAACTCTCTCATTACCATTGGTATAAAGTTGTGTAGTTAGCCAATGGGGTTTTTAAGGCCTGACAATGTCAGAATTAACACATTTTTAATTCATTTACACCCTATTCTATACAGATGTCTGTTGTGGAATCTCAGAGGGATGAGCGTCAGAAGAAGGCCAAGCAGGAAGTCTACAAGTTAATGGGCCAGATGCAGAAGAAGAACAAGAAGAGATGAGAATGAGGGTCGCATCGAATCAGAGAACAAACATTTTGCTGCAAGAAAGTGCTTGTAACATGTATGGCATTTATGAAATTGGAGCATGCAAGAAAATACAACATCACTAACGAGACACATAGGACCAAGCAAAATGACCCGTGCCGTTGGAAGGGTAGTGGAGATGGTGCACATATATGTGTGCATGATTCGTCTCGAGGATTATGACATCCCTCTCTATTCGGTTTTCTGACTGTCATTGGGACAGTCCCATACATCACTTGAAAATAAACTGATAATAGAGTAAAAACCTGAATATGACTACTCAATGGAGACAAGTAATATGGTCTTTATGAGCAGGTGGTCTTTATGCAAGGGTTATTTCCATTCAGGTTTCAAAGGTATTCCATCCAGATAGTGGAGGTAGTGCACATATATGTGTTCATGAGGATTGTGACATCCCTCTCGATTCAGCCTGTGATGTGGACAGACCCACTGATCATTTAAAAACATAAGGATGATGGGAGTAAAATCTGTTTATAATGACCATTCAGTGGAGATAAGTAATGTGGTTTTTATGTATGGGTTATTTCCATTCAGGGATACCAAAAGTGCAGTTTTATAGACGCATGATCTTTCTATACAGCAGGTTTCTTGAGCAGGTTTCACTGTAGTGATTCTATTGATGTTAATGACTGATTTATCATGCTGGTGTTAAAATGGCACAAGCAGAAAGACAGAAAATAAAATGTACTTCGTGCCAGAAGTGACATTGGCATTATGTTTCCAGGTTGTCTGATCTGTTCACTTTCATCCATCCATCTAGACCTTTTCTCTTCATCTATAAGCAAGGACGGTCCACATAAATTTGAGTCACGTCTGAATGCCAGTGCAAGTTGAACAGATGCGTGTCAAGAATGGAAGATGAAAGGTTAAGGGTCGCAGTGTCTAATTCTGCGTTCCTCAATGACAGGAGTATAGGTTGAGACTTCAAGAAAAAATTGGCACAAGGTTATAGGTCACATGGACCTAAAAAAAAGAAACAAATATATTACCTTGAATAGTGGAATGTGAATTTCAGCATTACTTTACATATTTATGCCTGTACCAGAATACAATGAGAGTTTTAGATAAGGGTCATAAGTTCACACCCGATAAACACTTATTATCTGGTGTACCTTTAGTTATCTGGTTCAATGATGGCATTGTATCTCCTCTTTACGGGTCAAAGGTACATTGTAATTAAGGAGAGAGCAACACATTTGAGGAAATCAATATGGGATTATATTGCATTCATTTGTAAAATAATTGTTTGAGAATATCAACGAAGTTATCTTCATAACACAAGGTCATATTCATCAAATTTCATAGAATTTGATCATGTATGTTGTAAGTAGTAGAGCTAATATTGTGGACCTTATGGTAAAATCTTTTGATGTTATTTTATCAAATTATGATTGTGATCGGTGCATATCATGTACATGATTAAAATGAATGTTTCCATAATTCATCAATTATTGTATTTTGTTATTGTGACTTCCTGATTCAATTTTAAGACTGAGCTTGTATGCAAAATGATGGCTTTATTGTTTGTACAGTACATCTCTGCTGATAAAGACTCAAGATCATTCAAGACAGTTCTCATGGTTACATCACACACACACACACACACACACACACAAAGTAAATACTGGGTGTTAAATTGGCACTTTGAACAATATTTTTGTTAAAGTTATAACTTCATTTAAGCTGACATTGAAACATTGTAAAGACAAAGGTATCATAATTTCAAGTGTCAAAAGTTTTGTATAACACCTTGAATGCGAACACATGCACCTGCACAATCTCTCCCTCATTCCCTCATTTTGTTCTCCAACCCCAATCCCCCTGTCCCTTTCCACCTCTCTCTGTGATCTTCCTCTTTTTATCATTCTCCATTTCTTCTTTCTGAGTCTCACTTTTTTTTTCCTCTCCAACCGTAAAGACCTCAATATATCAAATACAAGCATCAAATTGGTTCCATGCAATGGCTGCTGTGACACATAATCTGCTTATGTATTTTCACTCTTAACCCTAATACTCCCGTGGGGGGGGGGGGGGGGCCATTATGCCCCCCCCCCCCCTGTCGAAGTTTTGTCGGTACATCCTAACGCCTCAATATTTCGAAACAAAATTTCTTGACTTTTTTCTCTGATCCTTCCCGCACATTTTTATACCAAATTTATGGCGATCGGACCTACCGTGCGGGTGTCAGATTATGTTTACCAAACACATGTCACTGAAATTTCGCTATTTCTCTATATGGGTCAATCCACGTGAAATCAACCAATGGTGTTAACCCGACCCCCTTCAATTTTCTTCAAACTCGCACCAAATGTTCCCCCAAGTGTCTGACGGAAGATTCTGAAATATTTTGCCCCAAGGTCAAATGGTTGCTAAGATACGGCCTCCCTTAGCAACCAATGTGTGATCGAACAACTGAGTTTAAATAAAATTTGCCATTTTTGATTGACCGCTGCAGCCAAGTTAGATGAGTTACATTGCTCATTTCCTGTAAATTGAAAGAACGTTATAGTCTTAACATGCACAATGTATTTTGGTGCCGATCGGACCACCCATTCTTACGCATGACGTCAAGGAAAATGGTGTTAAGCGTCAATGGCAATGTGTTCGGGTGCATGTTTGGAAGCTGATAACTTTAAAACTCAATTAGTTTAGAACCCACTATTTTGCAGATATATAGTCGTTTACTAGCTCTACCCACCTACCAAAAATTGATCAAAAAACATGCATCGTTTTCTTGTAGAGCGCCCTCAAAGTTTGATTTTTTTAAAAAGTTGCCAAGTTCAAGGTCTCAAATCACCACTCGTCCCATTGAGGATCGACACCAATTTTGGTGTGTTGATAGACTTTTACCTATATTTTTATAGGATACCTAAACATTTTTGTGACCGAAATGTTAAATAGCTGATTTAAGCATTTGAAAATGGTTGTAAACACCCCAAAATCTATGTAAAATGACACATTGGATTTTAAGCACATTTCAAATTGTGATAACTCAGAGATGAAAAGCCAAAATACAATGATATCTTCTGTGATAATAGTCTGTTATTAGTACTAAAAGGATATACATCACAAATATTTGTGTTTTTTGGTCAATGACCTCAAAAAAGCGCCTGAAAATCACAAGAAACAATAAATCAGTCAATTTCCCGTAACCATGGTTACCATAATGGTGTTAATGTGTGTTTACATTGATTTCTAATTGTGTGTCATTTCAGTACTAATGGTGACTTTAAGCTGATAACTGCATATCATGTTTTAATATATATTTTCTTTTAGCTACACATAATACCTTAAGTCATGTTCATATCTATTGACCTTGACACCATTCTGAAAGAGCTGTATAAGCCTAAAAATTAGCATATTCTCAACACCGGTGAGCTTTACATCATATTTCAAAATCATTTTTCTCTCAGACAGAATGCCTGATCATGTCGATATTTGCAGTGGTGGTATACTTTGATAAGTGTTTAGAGTATATAGTAATATCTAATTTATTTAACATAACAATGACCTTGAAAATACAGCTGAAAATCACAAAAAATCAATAGTTCTATTGTAAGGCATTTTACAAAGACTTTCAATAAAAAAAAAATGTGTCATTTTAATATCAATAGTTAATTCAAAGCCGATAATTGTTAATCATGTTCCATTTTCTTCCATTTTAAGCTACAAATAAAAGTGTAAAACTCATATATGTTGTGACTATGCTCAGTTGGAGACATTTACGACTAATCTTACATTTATGTCAAGGTCAATGTTAATTCTACTTTAAAGACAGCTAGTCCCTTTTTCAGATCACCACAAAACCATCGAAACATTGGCAAAACATATAGAGAAGTGTTAACAAGCTCTATATTCACAATTTGAAACTGATACGTAGTGTAAAATTCAAATAATGCACGTAAGCAACGTCTGATTAATAGTCTTTACCTCAGGCTCTTAGCAGTTTGTGTTGAAATATCTGCTTTATTGATTAATCTATTTATTAAATTATAAAACGCATTATGAAAAAAATTGTTCTATGGAAGGAATCATCTCCAAAGTTTGGTAGTTACTCATAAAATTAGGATTTCACACACGCATAATAACCACATAGATGCTGTAACAAAGACTAATACTTTTTTCGTGGTACGAAAAAAGTCGGTTTGAAATTTAACGGCTGAATTTTGTTACGTATACAGAAAGCTTCAACATGCTATATTCTTAGAAATGGTCTTGAATCACACTTTCTTCAATTTACGATTGTGATAGACGATTTCAAATTTTAAGCTTGCAAAAGGGACTGACAATCTTTAAATATTATTTGCAGCTCAAAATGGAACAAAAAGGGCAACGGATTTGCAATTATCAAACTTAAGTCAGTATTCATATTAAAATGGCACTCAACTCAAAGCCGGTGTCCACATTCTATTATTGGAAATTTAAATGATTGTTGCTTTTGTTATGATTTCCACATGTATTTTCAAGGTCATTGTCATTTTAGGCAAATCAAATAATACTAGATCCTCTAAATACTAATTCCAGACTACCAATACTGCATATATCGACATGATCAGGCATTCTGTGCGAGAGGAAAATGATTTTGAAATGTGATGTAAAGCTCACTGGTGTTGAGAATATGCTAATTTTTAGGCTTATACAGCTCTTTCAGAATGGTGTCAAGGTCATTAGATATGAACATGACTTAAGGTATTATGTGTAGCTAAAAGAAAATATATATTAAAACATGATATGCAGTTATCAGCTTAAAGTCACCATTAGTACTGAAATGACACACAATTAGAAATCAATGTAAACACAAATTAACACCATTATGGTAACCATGGTTACGGGAAATTGACTGATTTATTGTTTCTTGTGATTTTCAGGCGCTTTTTTGAGGTCATTGACAAAAAAACACAAATATTTGTGATGTAGATGTATATTCTTTTAGTACTAATAACAGACTATTATCACAGAAGATATCATTGTATTTTGGCTTTTCATCTCTGAGTTATCACAATTTGAAATGTGCTTAAAATCCAATGTGTCATTTTACATAGATTTTGGGGTGTTTACAACCATTTTCAAATGCTTAAATCAGCTATTTAACATTTCGGTCACAAAAATGTTTAGGTATCCTATAAAAATATAGGTAAAAGTCTATCAACACACCAAAATTGGTGTCGATCCTCAATGGGACGAGTGGTGATTTGAGACCTTGAACTTGGCAACTTTTTAAAAAAATCAAATTTTGAGGGCGCTCTACGAGAAAACGATGCATATTTTTTGATCAATTTTTGGTAGGTGGGTAGATCTAGTAAACGACTATATATCTGCAAAATAGTGGGTTCTAAACTAATTGAGTTTTAAAGTTATCAGCTTCCAAACATGCACCCGAACACATTGCCATTGACGCTTAACACCATTTTCCTTGACGTCATGCGTAAGAATGGGTGGTCCCATCGGCACCAAAATACATTGTACATGTTAAGACTATGAAGTTCTTTCAATTTACAGGAAATGAGCAATGTAACTCATCTAACTTGGCTGCAGCGGTCAATCAAAAATAGCAAATTTTATTTAAACTCAGTTGTTCGATCACGCATTGGTTGCTAAGGGAGGCCGTATCTTAGCAACCATTTGACCTTGGGGCAAAATATTTCAGAATCTTCCGTCAGACACTTGGGGGAACATTTGGTGCGAGTTTGAAGAAAATTGAAGGGGGTAGGGTTACAAATCGTCTGAAAATTGGTTGATTTCACGTGGATTGACCCATATGACTGTGTAGAACCCTATGGATAAAATCAGGAGCTTTTTCAATTTATGTAAATACTTTTCTAAAAAGTGTTATCATTGTTTCAAATATCTTTGAGCGATATAAAATGAAAAGTAGTTGTAATTTTTTCATATAGCAAAAGATGCTTGATGAAAAACAAAGAAATACATAAGAAAAATGAAAAACAATAAAATACATAAGAAATAATTACCACAACCTATCTTTTTCTTTCAAGAATTGATGAGGGAGTTATGAAAGACATTTGTACCAAAAATTGCTATTCCTGAGGCTTTATTTAGTGAGAAATACCAAAATCTATGATTTCTCGCATAAAATAGCATAAATTAATTAGTTTTAAAAAAAATAAAAGGACTTTCGAAAATTTAGCTATACAACTTTGTAGATTACATAATTCTTTACCCTTGTGTAAAATTTTGAGGCAATCGGGCGACCCATGGCTGACATCTCAGGGGGGGCCATAATGCCCCCCCCCCCCCCCCCCCCCCCCGGTAATAACAAGCTTTGAAATACCCCGGGAGTATTAGGGTTAATCAGCCATTGAGGCATTTTCACAATGGTAATACACACCATTCCCATAGGGCAATATGGAGTCTGGCAGAAAAGAAGTTAATTGATGAATGATCTGTATGCTCCAGATGGTCACCTCAGTGTAAAGGGTTCCTGGAAACTGACAATTAAAAGTACATTCAACCAAATGTATCGGAAATAGAACGCTTTAAGTGCTTTGCAATCTGCACGCATAGCCTTGGCCTACAGCAATTGGAGGTTCAGGTTAGAGTAACGAGGTCAACCCTTTTTTCTAAAAAGTTCATCTTTCGAGCATTCCACTGGACCACCCATACTTTTTTTTTTTTCAAGAAAACAAAGACATTTTACTTTCATTCAGTCAAGTACATGTCACAGTACATTTTAATCAGCTTTCTGAAATCGGATGGAACATAACACATTGTAGTATTACAAATCTATACACACCTCACAAATCGAAGGGCAGGGTTTTTTTTACTATAAAAACAATGCAAATAATTTTCCAAGTTTGGGGATGTAGATACATCTCGTATCATTTCAAGTAACAATGGCATGTAAATGAATGTGGTAATACAACAACAAAAATATTTTAATTATTCCTTCACTTTGAACTTTGCATCTGAATTGAATTCAGCAATATATTATGTATAGCCACTTTCCGGTACTCTATATTTATATGTATAATCTATCCCATTACAAACATTACATGGTACATGTAATATGCTTTCCGTACAATCTTTAAGATTGTATGATTAAATCTAGAGCAGTTACATTGCACACACTTCTGAAATGTATGCCCTCGAGCTGTTTCATTCTACAATTATCCTGTACTCTTGATCACCCATCGTGGGCAAACATTCAAAATCCTGAAACACATGATGATGGCAATAACCTGTCCCATTCTTGTGTAATTTTACAGAAATTATGGAATTATTGTTTTCAACTTGTGCCATGCTTTCCTTTAGCTTACAATGATGTCAAACACAGTAAACTCTAAAATAATATAACCAGAATGTGGGAGAATATTTGAAGACATGGACAGCAATTCTAAAAGAAAGTTCCTAGAAGTGGGGCTTGTTCGATGGAATATGGAAGCACATTTGGGGTAACGGCAAGTACATTACATCAAGTGGGTGCTCGTTATTCTTGTAGCTCTAATGGCACAAATCTTACAATTTTAAAAGTGATGGGGAGATTACTATGAGCATAGCCTAAGATAACTAACTCCACGCTATGCGCTACCGGCAGCTATGATCTGGGAAAACTCTGGTTTCAGAGAAGCTCCACCAACGAGGAATCCATCGACATCAGGCTGGCTTCCAAGATCACAGCAATTGCCACCGTTCACAGAGCCTGGGGAGGAAACCATTTCAACATCATGGTGGTTAGTTCACAAAATCTCCTTTTAACAAAAAAACATAACAAGCACCAAAAGTAGATGCCCAGATAATCACTGATTGACAGAAAGTTTCATAGTCACTAAACAACAAACAAATTTAATTTTTGGTAAAATGATTCATTTCATCCAGTCATTGATGATGAACAGGTCAACAAGACATGACTCAGTGTACAATACAGATCTTGACAAAATGATTTAGCATAAGGATGAGAGTAAATTTCATGTTAGTTATGGAGTTAATCAATATTATTCTGATGACAGACGATTCAATTACAATATCAAATTTCACTAACCAACTCAGAAATAAAAGTTTCATGATTATTGGCACCGGTTTGTAGACCCAATCCACTTAACATCACTCACCTCCGTAGACGATCCTGGTGTTGGCAGACACGGCTGCACTGACGTTATCCTTCAGCCACGTCCGGAGATTCTCATGCACCTCCTGAGCCTGCTGTGGTGTGGCAGTCTTCCCTGTACCGATGGCCCATACCGGCTCGTATGCGATCACGACCTTGCTCCAGTCTGAGACTGCGTCTGTGGACATGAGTTCAAGAAAGGAACAGGGTAGAAGTGGTACTATTACGGGCCGTTACAAAGGCAGATCTCTTCTGCTGTTATCACCGGCGTCCCAATTTTGTTTACTTTCAATGATTTTCTCATTTTGAAATGATTCCCACCTGGTACCCTGGAATCATATAAAACCTGGACACATGTTCAAAAGAGAGAAGCACTTACAGGGCTTGCCCATAACTTCATTTTAAGGTGGCCAGCAGGGCCACTAGAGCATGAGATCAGGGTGGCCATATGGATCATCAGGTGGCCGAGATATTTGTTTGTATCTTACACTATAATGCGTTAAGGTACAAAGTTCTATTTCTTCCAGTGACCAGCTGGGCCATCCTTTCATGAGTTTCAGGCAGCCCGGTGCGGTTTAGGTGGCCATTGACCATTGGGCCATCGATCGCAAATCCAATCCCCTACCTCTAATGTACAGAGCCACGATTGATATTAAAGGGCATGCTGTACTGGGAAGGCAAAAAAGCCTTCAAAAGGTGATCGTGAGCATTGTTCTTGCCAATGGTCTTAAATTCATGTATTGTCCATTCTAGAAGCTTGCCGAAAGGTATTTGCCCTCAAATGATGTACATTTGGAGTAATGAGTAATTAAATCACAAATGGTCAAAATGTTCGGCCCGAACATTTTGAGAATTTAATCATTAATCATTAGTTACTCCAAATGTGGATAATTTGAGGGCAAATAACTTTCAGCAAGCTTCTAAAATGGACAATGCATGAATTTAAGACCATTGGCAAGAACAATGCTCACGATCACCTTTTGAAGGCATTTTTGCCTTCCCAGTACAGTATATGCCCTTTAATGCAACTTTAAGTCAAGTTACAATCAATCTTAATTCTTTATAAGACAGGGACCTGAAGACAGAAAACTGATTCCGTACCAGCGATAAATTTCATCTGGCGATAGACGACCTCATTCGTCTGTCCCTGCTCCCTCTCCTCCAGCTTCTCTCCAATGCATGCGATGACATTGAGGCCACAGCTCAGGGCGTGGGCAACCTTCTCAGAAATCAGCTGCAGAATGCGAGGGATGAAAAGAGATTGAGAAATAAAGCAGTGAAAAAAATCATGGGGGCTCAGGGGGATTTAGCCCTCACAATGAAAATAACAGCCCCCACAAATAACACAAGAGCCCCTGTCAAATTCTCCCTCCCCCTCATATCAATAATATCAGTCTTAATAGATAAACCCCACAAATATTTGTTTGTGTTTTTCCTGATATGAGACCATTGATCTCCATCGGGAATCATGGCAAATTTGAAACAATTTGAACATTTTGAACCTTATGGCCCAAAATATAATCAATGAATTGCTCCAGTATAAAAAATACATCAACTTTCGATGTAGTTTGATTAAATTTCTTGAGCTTGGGCTTCATCAATATGATTTAACAATTTTTTTTTTCATATTCATATTCATTTAATAAGTTAATCTTGACCTTTCACATTTGTATCTTGCCTCAAATGTTTTATTGCTTGTATCTTTTCTTGTATACATATCTTTATCACATTATCCAGTACCATGTTGAATGTGTTCTGTGCTTTAAACCAATAAAGACAAATTACAGCTCAATTCCACTTGGACACACGTACCAGAGGTGTACATTAACATCAAAACCAATGAAATTCCTCTTGAGATAGGAAAACAGTATGTGAGAAAATGGAATATGCATGGAATATATGACACACCTCGTCCGTCTCCCCAAAGACGTGCCTCCTCTCAGAGTGACCCAAGATGACCCATCCTATCCCAAGATCCTTCAGCATGGCAGGGGCTGTCTCTGCAGTGAACGCCCCCTTCTCCTTCTTGTAGCAGTTCTGGGCAGCCACAAACACTCCTGCCGGGATCTTGGAGTTCATGTACGAAAGGTAGACCATCGGGGGCGCTACCACCACGTCTGTATTGTACATGTAGATCATGAAAAATTGATTGCAGGGGCTACTTGGAATTCCAGCACAGGGCAAGCCTAACAAACATTACTCCGTAAAAATGTCTCATACAGCAGTGGTAATTGCAACTATTGTGTCTATCCTCTTACAAAATCTAAGTTAATGCACTGTTTAGAAACAAAATTTGATGTGATCTATTTCCATTGACGCAAAATAAACTAATAATTATATTTTCTGTGTTTCATGGTTTACTGATAGAATATTATTTGATAATAGAATTTAAATCTTAGGTAACCTTTCATGTATCATCTTATTTCAATAATTATCAAAGTCCAGTCATAACAAAAAAGTCCAAATAAACATACCCAGAAAACTTAATTAAGGACTGCAAGATGATTATCTCAAACACTATTTTCTCACAAGTCCCAGGATGACTAATTCCTAGGGGATTTAAGAAGATTACTAGCCAATCAATCATCTACAGATTTGGGCATTCTTCTCCTTCTTGAGCATTCCTCAGGCGTTGAAGGGCATAAAGAGCTAGAGCTGCTGCTGCCTTTGTCAGCTCTACCAATGTGGTTAGGTACATGTGGTGTAATTGCTGTCCACATACACTGCACTTCATGTATAATCACAGAATACTTTTGACTTGAGCCTTACCAAGGGACAACTCCCAAGTATTGATCTGTGGGTGTAAGAGACTCATCATTAAAGAAGATGAATAACACCACCAAATATCTGCATTTGTCTACTGGGGCTCTTAACTATTGGTGTACCAGGTGAGCATTTTGTCTCCAATCCCACATCACAGAAAGGGTTAATCGTTTTAATTATGATTGATGCAAACATCTCACCAGTATTTGCAGGGATTTTTGTGTCCTTTAGGATTTGTAGAAGTCCATCGATTGATGCTGTGCTCCCATTCATCTTGTGGTTCCCGCCAACCCAGAAGCGCCGTCCACTTGCCATTGTGAAGCTTCAATTCTGCAGAGGTGAAAATCATGCAAATGTCAACACTTAGTTTATGTGCATATTGTGTGTCTATTTTTACCATTATGCACATAAGTCCCATAAACAATGTCTGGCTGGTGCAAAAACAAAGGCAAAGCCAAAGGGGGGAAATAGCCTAGGTCTAGACTCTAGACATTTAACTGAAAATAAAGTCAAACTCGAGTCATCAAAGATTACATGGATGATGGAGATTCATTCAGTCATTTTCTTTGGTTTGGACACTAACAGGAAACAAACAAATAGATATTTTCGGCAAAAATATCAGTAGGCTTTGATCCCTCTCTTTAATTCAAGTTCAGAATCATACTAAAAGTTGTCTATACCCAATAATCAGAGAGGCTCGACATTGCTTCATCATTCACAGTGCGCAAAGCGACCCACCGTGACAGGGAGAGTGTTGGGCGGATTACCAGTGTGTTCCCGTTAACGTTAGCTCCGGACTTGCACGATCAAAATAATTAATATTTCAGAATTGTTCTTATTATCACGTGTTAGGTTAGAACGATACACATTTAAAACATATTCTACCCAACACTCTTATTAATATAGATGCAATAACGGGTTGATTTTACTTACAGTTTTACCGCAGTGGCGATAGAAATGTAACGATCTACCCTTGGCCTCGGTACGAATCGCGATGGAGTACGATGCACGTAACTAGCTAGCTGCACGTTTGAAATCCCCAGGCCAGCCAGCGTAGCCAGGCCACGCCACAACTCCGGCCTGGCGGCCAGCTAGCTAGCTAGCTCGCTACCCACTTACTTGGCATGCATGCCATGCATGCACGTAGGCCAACGTCGTGACCCGATCGAGCCATGGCCTATTATTAGTCTACAAGCACAGACACTATTCAACGGCAGGCTACGAGTATAATACATTATAGTAAATCCCCGGGAGTAAATCCCTCCTTGTTCCCTTCTTTAGGCATTTATTTTGAAACAAGGAGACATTACTTGGACACTGTTACGCATAACGGATGCAAAATCCTCGAAGCCCCCTTTGCCAATTACCCCGCCCCACTCTCATTTTTGATTGATGGTACTGACTATAGGGAAGTAATAAACTTGAAGACACGTACTAAACGAAACTTACTTTTTTGTTGTTTTTCACTAAAAATGTGTGATTTCTTCCTTCTAAGTCATTGTGTTAGAAAAAATATTATTTTACCCCCTAGTTGAAGCTCTTTAACAGGCCCAAGTCTGTAGACAAAAACAACTTGGGAACTATACTGATTTGCAATGTAGATGATTGTATACAGTAGACAGTCAAACAATTTCTTGTTATTTCACAACTTTCTGTATATCTTCTCACTCTTTACAAATACTATAAGAAACATCGAGCTGCGCTGTTCCTATAATAAGAAATAACATTCACAGATATTGATCCCTCAAGGGATCGAAGTCTTCCACCTTCCACAAGCATTGCACTACACTCAAATGAAAAACTAATTTATATTCACAATCCACAATATATGAAGGACAGAAGCTATATATAAATGTGTATTTCTCCACATCCATCTTCATTCAGTCAAGCAAGCAGAGCATGCACACACTTTCTATTAACCCATTTGTATAATAACTTATGAAAATAATTGTATTGAATCACACTATAATGTTTATTCATTATAGAGGGCAGCACTACAAAAGAGAGTGAAATAAAGGTACCGACTATGGCACCATGAAAGAACCCGTTGTTTATTCTTGTAAGAACTGTTAAGCAAGAATGTTACAAAATATTCAGTCAAACCAATTTGATCACGCTCTCATAAAACATTTAGTACATTCATCTGTTCAGCATATTACTGCACACTCTTGTACAGTGTACTAGATAATAAATGTATACAGGTACATCAATTATTTATGTCAAAAGAAACACACATGAGATGTCACACATCATAATATGTATAGGTGAGTTAATCCAAATTTAATTAAATTCCACCTTACAAACACAAATACTGTAGAATTAGTTTTTAGTGCTCCAACTAAAATCCACATAGGCTTTGATGAGGATGTTCTAGTTAAAGCGCAAGTAGTACTGGCCTAGTTTTTTATATGAAAAAATATGAAGAAACAATACACACACACAACAAATGATATTGCATAAATTCTACCTTAATACCGGTACAAAAAAAAATGCATTGTAAACACGTATGACAATTGTTTTGTTGCAACCATTAAAACACATACATGTACTGGAAAAAAGTACTGATCAAGGTTTTTGTAACTTAATCAACAAAAATGAAAGAAACCATACACACAAACGAAGAATGATGTTGCACCTTAATACAAACAAATGACAATGTATACATTCATGTTTGTGTTGCAACCACTCAAGGCACATCTGGGCTTTGGGGAATGGTATTCCACTTGAAAGGCAAAAAGTACTGTGAAGTTGTTCTTTACTTTATCATCAAAACACAAAGAAACAATACACACCAACAACAAATCTTGAAATCAGTATACCCATGTTAATAAATCACTTATGGTAATGAAATCTTAATTAAATATATAATATAAAATATTGAAATATTAATGTAAAAAGAAATATACACATGCATGAGAAATTCATGCAATGACATAAAATATAAACATGTACATCTAAAAAGAAATATTAAAGTGAAGCTCAATATGTTCCTCACTTATGTCATTTGTCCTATGCTGTAAAAATCATAATCAGACAATTGTTCTGGTAAAAAAAAAAATGATGTGCTAAAATTGGTGAAGATGCATGGGTCAAACATTTCTTGGGTAATTGTGTGGCACTTAAGGATTATGACCTTAACAAGCATTGACGTATGTAAGCCCAACATATCACCAATCATACACTGTACCCAGTTTGTTTAAGTTTAGTCAACTATTTCTTTAAGATAATTGTGTGGCACTTCAGGATTATGACATTAACAAGCATTGACATATGTAAGCCCAACATACCAACAATCATACACTGTACCCAGTTTGTTTAAGTTTAGTCAACTATTTCTTAAGATATTGAATGAATAATGAATATTTCAAGATATTGACAAAATTGACAGGTATATAATGTTATTCACCTCCACCAAATTTAAAATCACATACTTTACATCATGTGTTTCGCTTTGCCTCTCAATATTTCCTGCATAAGAACTGTACTGTACGGTTACAGCCTTTACATGGGAAGAACAACATTTCAATAAAATATGCATTTTTAAATAAATTCTTTAAGTTTTTGTTCCTTGGAATGCTTTTTCTTCTTGAGAATATCTTGTACTGCTTTAAGTTCTTGGTACAGCCGCTCATCAGACCAGAGAACTCCATCTTTGGCCAATCCTTTCTCTCTGATTTCCTTGATTTGCACCTCCTGAGACAGTGCAATTTCATAATCCTCCAGCATCTGTCATCAGAAAACAAAATGAACGTTTCACATTTATCGTTAAGTCTTTGCTGCAATGGTTCATACATCCTGTCTGTCTTGTCTGCTCAAGAAGGATGATGCATTGCAAAACTAGATGAACAATGCAATGAAAATAAGCCCTCTTGTTTTAGTAAGAAAGGCCTTTAGGCAATCAAAATGTCTCACTCATATGAGTAGGGAGAGAAATCAGTATAAATGAATTTGTCACAATATAAATCATTCTGTCCTCAAAATCACTACAGAATTATCTGAAAATAACATTTATTGATTGAGATCACCCATTGCTGTGATTCTGAAGATAAAATCAATGATATTGTGAAGAAAATTAAATTTTGTGCTCATTTAATTTATTAAGGTTAATAATGAGCCCTTACGTTAACCACTGCCAAGTATACAGGCATTGTCTCTAACTATCTATTTTTACATTCTTGTATTTGTTTTTATATAGATTTATGTAGAAATCACTTGTATTCAATTTAACACATTATGTTGTGATATTGAACTCTCAGTGAAGTTGATATTGGATGGTTTTCTGAAAAATGAACTTAAGTTCCAAATTAAAAATCTCTACCTAACACATAAGTAAGAAAGTACAGAAACTGACTTAGCTGACACAAGTTTAGACTTAAAATTTCTCCCAGAACACCCCCGCCCCCCAGATTTTTTTTTAAGAAGTCAGGACCTCACTGGTATGACTTACCTCTCCAAGTTTCTTTCTCAGAGCGGCTCTCCTGTTGACTGCAGCCTTGACAGTAAATGTGTATCTAGGCCCGGTGTAACCTGTACTGGGAGGTCGGGCAGAATGAGCCATCATGCCTACAGGAAATCGAATGAAATTCAGCGTTATCATCACATTACCACAAAACATTTCAACATAAGCTAAACACAACATACATGATGATGGATACAATGCTTATGCATACATTGAAACCTGCTTTAGTGATCTTTTGCACAGAAACACAGTGTTGTTTGTGAGAGAACGTTTCTCATTGAAACCACAAGACCACATGCTTATAAAAACCATATTTCATGTTTCTCTTACGCGTTCATTAAGCTTAAGCCTTAAGCGGTCCTTTCCCTGTACTGACAGCATTACAGAAGCATTACAGAAGCACTGACATATACTATCATTATTTATAAATGAATGTGAAGAATTATTTCAAGTTTCAAGAAAACTCTATCGAAAATTCACAAACAATTTACTGGTACTACAAAATTTCCTAATTGCTTTAAAAAGTAACATGTTGGATAACGAAGCTTTTTGATCTGCAGCTCATCAGGTTATCACACAGATATGAACAAATTACAAGAAAAACCAATTATTTATACTGAAAGGTTGACCTAAGGGGGCTAAGTTTTACCTCTAATGTTAGAACAGACGCAAAGCCAGGACAAATTCCTTTTGTTACTGTTACTGTTACTGTTACTGCAAAGTAACAATGGGACACCGCATTTTTTATCATACTAGCATACTTATCAGATACTTTTCCTCGCCAGGGAAGTTTGAGGTAGACAGGGCATTTTGCAGGTCCTTGCGTGGGACTGGGGTTGGTTTGAGACTTAAGAGTGTTCGCTATGGTACGTGTTACAATTTATTCAGGGTAACCATTATCACAAAGAATGTTCTTAATGCGATCAATTTCAAGCGCAAGTTTGCACTCAGAACAGATTTTGAGTGCGCGGCATACCAGGTTCCTAATAAGACCTATCTTGTAAGAAGTTGCACTGTACGAGTCTCAGCTAGTGTACTGTCCTGTGAATGTGGGTTTACGGTAGACAGATGTGAGAAATTTGCCTTCACTTCTCTCTAACTTTTTGGTCGAGAGAAGTGAAGGCAAAGGACCTGCAAAATGCCCTGTCTACCTCAAACTTCCCTGGCGAGGAAAAATATCTGATAAGTATGCTAGTATGATAAAGAATGCGGTGTCCCATTGTTACTTTGCAGTTTCGACACGTGTTGTGTTCTCTACTAACCGCATGCTACCGTCAACTGTTAAGGATGTACTTCCCACCCCCACAAGAGTAACGTTGTCTACGAAAATTCAGTGCTGGTGTGATGCCAGGTACGTGGGCCGTACATCCCAGCGGTTATTGGATCGCATCAAATAACGTGTCCCTTTGCACTTAGTTAATCAACGCGCTCAACCTGTGCTTGCAAGTCAGATCAGAGTGCAGGTAGACCTGACAAACTTGAAATGCGACTTAGCCATTGGGCAGCATTTACTTGCTAACCCATTGTGTGCACAAAGCTATTCAGACGACCAGTTCTCCATTGTTAGTAGGGCCCAAAGTATGCCTCATCTCAGGTACTTAAAAGCAGCGTTTATAAAGTCCAGAGACCCCCTTTTGTGCAGACAAAAGGAATTTGTCCTGGCTTTGCGTCTGTTCTAACAATAGAGGTCAACCTTAGCAACCTTAGGTCAACCTTTCAGTATAAATAGATGGTTCTTCTTGTAATTTGTTCATACCTTTGTGATAACCTGATGGGCTGCAGATCGAAGGCTTCCTTATCCAACATGTTACTTTTAAAAGCTTTAGAAAACTCTATATAAACATAACCACATGAAGCAAAAAACTTGCTGGTGCTATTCATGATGTATGGGTAGTCCATGGTATATGCATAATATTGGCTTCTTTGAAGTTTGACATGTAGCCCCGGCGCATACATATTTAATTTTTCCCTGGATTGAGATGGACATTTCAATGAACTTACCATTAAATATCACAAGGCGACCATATCTCGGAGTCACTGCTGCGATGGCATCATAGTCATACTTGCTACTGCCCTCATACAGCTTGGCGGAGAAGGCGTCCAGTGGCTTGGAATCAAAGAAAATCGTCTCCCCGTAGTCTCCGGGCCCAAGGTCAGGACTGATATACATAACCATGGTGTACTCCTCCTGAATTACACACACAGACACACACACAATGAAGATGGGAAATGCAGGTGGTGAATGCCTTTCACAAATTCCGATTGTAAAACCTTCAATACACCTCAAAGCTTATCATTGGTCCCTAAAAAAAACAAGGGGTATAAAATAGTTTGGATGGCTATTTACTGCAACACGCTTACAAAGGCACTAAAATGTAGTTAGACCCCACCAGCACTTAAGGGGGAATTGTAGTCTAAAGATTACTTTTCTCTACATTCAAAACAATTTCAATTGAAATTACATTATCAAGAATGGGGTGCTGGTAAGTGGTCATATCAACAGTGATTTGCCATTTGGTCCAATCCCAGTTGGTCCTCTTACCATTTCGTCTACCATCACATGCTGATATGTATGGGTTAGGGTTAAGGTAGGGGGTCTGGATTAAGGTTAACGGTTGAGGGTATGGTGTAGATTCGAGTTGTTGATAAGTTTACCCAGTATTTTAATCTAAAACAGTATTTTTAAGGGGTTCCTTGTAGACGAAATGGTGAGTGGACCAACTGGGATTGGACCAAATGACAATAAACCAGATGAACGGAAGGGCAAATGTACCCCAAAACCGATGTAATATGAAAATAAAATGCTATCCAGTGAGTAGCCTGGCTGACATTTTTTATCCAAACTGATAAATAGGGTCTAATTTTGAAGACTAGTCACTGTATGATTTTCTTCTTTTCTCAGTCCTGGGAGCTAGAGAAGAAATTGAGTGTAATTAGACTGCAGCTAAACCCCTCTATTAAATCACTTGGATTAGAAAGGCCTAACAGACTGGAAGCAAGGCCATCTATCTAATGAGGGCCTCTTGATGAAATGACCCTACCTCCCACTCCTCACAGTCTTCATGAACACGGGTGTGGTCTGCAGACCTGACCACATTCAAGGAGACGTCGTAAGGATGCCACGTCTTCGTCTCCAAACCGACATGATTCAAAGCTTTTTGTAGGATAGTCCACACGCTGCTTTTGGCAAACTCAAGAGCCTGTATAGAAGAAAGAAGAGAATTCCTTAAAAACTGACCATCATGAGCTTGTAGGTAGTGCTTTATAAAATGCTTATGAGCTCCATCATCACAATTCAAAGCTACCTCTCAAAGATTTTTAGGACATTTGGTAAAAGCAGTTGTTTTTCGCATATAATAACAATTTGAACAAACAACCAAATTTACTAATTATACATTTTCAAACATTGACAAATCTATGTGTTTAATCATTTAAAAATATTAGGAAAAATAAGATGTCTTGTGTATAAGAGAGCCGCAATCTCTGCAGATTAAAAAACAACACTAAACTTCTCAGTTAAGAACGGAGGAAAAACCTAATGCAGTAGACAGACAGCCTACACGTGTGAGTGATATGTGATTTACCCCAGAAAGCTTTCCAGCTAACAAATGGTACTGCACAGGACACAAGAACAGCCATGTGCCATCTCTTGGGACTTACATCAAAGGTTTTCAGCCAGGGGACATTGTCTGAGAGCTCATATGACTCCAGATTGTAGGGCAGCCGGCCTACCCCAGGGTCGCCAATCAGGTAAGATGCCAGAGCTTCCAAATCCTCTTTAGCAAACAGACCATCGAACACTACTCCTTTTCTATATACAAATAAAACACAGTATTCTTCATGTCAGTCAGATGGTAAATCAAACAAGTACTAATGGGGCTACTTTTGATGTCAGATATCATGAAACTAACACATCCCGAAGCTATATTTTGCTCTATTCCCCATAAATAATATTTTCACAACGGTTTCTTGCTGGGCAGAGAAAAAAATGTCCTAAGCCCTCAGGTTGTTTTTTATCACTCATGTAACATTACAAATTTTAATGACAATTGTTGATGATTTATTACAAACCCATAAAGCAATCTCGTACTCAACTTTTAGAATGGCCCAAATGTCCAACTTCAGGCTATGATGCAAGATTCAATCCAACACATTGAGGGCTTTAACTAACAGTTCTTCATAATTACAGTGCCAACTTTTCACTCCCTTTCAAACGAGTATGCTTAGTACTAACCTCCCGGAACTATCTTTGAACTGCCTCACAAGATGGTGGTTGAGTCCAATGTCTTCACCAGCACCATGATGCATTTCTGGGAATGCCTTCTGTGCATCTTCTTCCTTTCTTCTATCCCACATCTAATGGCACAATGAACACAGAACAATGGAAATAGAAATGTAAACGGAAAGTTAGTCATCTCAATCTCACTGATTGAATTGGGTAAGCAGCGAGTGCTCCAGGATTGATGCACTGTGATTTGCCGTTCCTTATATCCAGTGGTACAGGAATCAAAACAAGTTGTCAACAATCAAAATTTGGCAAAGGCAAATGTGTTGTCAATATTGTGCTCCTCTCAAAAATTAAAAATGGCCATGAAATTGTGGCCTTCTGGCAATATATGTAGCTGTTCTCGGCATACAAGTGCTCCTTTTGCACAAATACATACGTGTGCCCTTCAAATAAAGATGAAAGCAGAAGTAAGTGCCCCTTAGGAGATTGATATCATTTACTACCTCTTAAGATGTACAACTACTCTTCTTAAATCACAAGTGCTAGCAACAACAGTTTGTAAAACCATTGAAAATGGAAGAAATACGACGTGAGAACTTCCCTCCCAAGGCTCCCAATAATAAAACTAAAAACTGATTTTAAGCTGAATCATATTGATTGCTAGATTTAGACTAGAAACAGAGAAACTTTGCTGAAAAAAATTGTGAAGCTATAACTGGGATTTCATACATATTATCGTAAGGGTATACTGCTGATTCTGTGGAGTTTCATCGCTTTTGCAAATGGGCAACCCTGTCTTAAAGGTAAGGGTTTAGGGTTAGAGTTAGAGTCGCAGTACCTTCCAATCGCTGCATGCTGCATCAAACTTCTGCTGGGATTGCGTCACATATACAGTGACACTGAGCAGGTTTTGAATGTAGCCCATGGATGGTGGTCGGTACAGAGTAGGGATGGAGGAATCCCACAGGATAGCACGACCAAGGTGAGGTCTGACTGTCAGCAGGATGTCATACTCAGATCTGAAATCAATTGAAATATGATTTAATTTAAAGCATATCATTCATCCTTTTAAATTCAAAGAGAGTAAATATTGGTTACATTTGATTTCAATTTTTTTTTTCCAATTCATAAAGCAACAGATATCAGCACACTCGATAAAAGATGGAATATTGAAGAAAACAGTGTTGCTCTCTAAGCTCTAATTCTATATAAATTTGATCTATTTTCAGACTCATCAGTCTTTCCTTACATAGTGATCCATCTTTGTGCGGAGTTTGATTGCAATTTGATTCTTAAAATGGTAAATTATCAGGAAAAAGCTTAATGGGCAAATTTAAGCCGATATTGTACTATATTCATTGTCCATTGTACCGCCAGGGATTTGACAAAAAATGTCATCGGTACCGGTACTTGACGCAGAAGCACAGGTATAAAAAACTTCTCAAGAAAGCAATGCTTCCCGCTTCCCATAAAATGTCATAATTACAAACTAAATTTTCACTATTCTGCAAGATATTCTTGTTTTTTGAATGTCTAAAAGTTAGGATGAAACTTACCCATCAGTCTTGCTCTGTGATGCCGCGGTGTAGAAAGACATATCACCATAGTCATTCATTCGCCACTCAGGTACCAGGAATAGGCGAAGAGCGTACTCCTTGTGGTACTGAGATGAGCTAATTGTGCCAGGTGCAACATTGTCCCCTCTCTGTAACATCTCTGACTGGATCCTATACGGATAGAAGTCTTGAGAAGTATCGTTAGCGGCATATTGTACCGCCTCTGTTAGTCTTCCCCACATGTGAGTTTGGGAGAACCAGTCAGGGTCGAGCTGTCCTGACCACGGGACCTTGCGAGTCGCAGAATCTTGGCAGTGGGAAGGTTCTCCTTGTGCCTCGCTAGAAAGGCACTGCATCTGTTCTTTCCCATCGCCGTACTCCCACCAAACATGGGACAAGGCGTACATCCACAATGAATCCAAGGCCTGTTCAGACAGCAGGGAATCAAATGCAATGATTGGCTGGTTGTTGGGCGTGGTTCTGTGCAGAGTGACGTGGGAGTCCATTGGACTGCTTGCTAGTGTGCACTGCAAAAGAGCTCCTAAGGCAGACAGCACACACAGCCTCCTGAGGACATACTTGATTTGTTCCACAGTCATTGCTCTTCGGTTTGAGCTGTATGAGAAATTAAAATAAAACAGATGGTTTAAAATGTAAACAATCCATTTATAAATATCTGAAAACAAAACAATGAATTAATATGCAATATGTCCCTCAGAAGAAAAATCTCCACATTAAAGCATTTGAATAATGCTAGTGATTACAGCACTGGCCTGTTTAATGACAGCAGCAAGACATGGATGTTATGATGTTCAACTTAATTTGTCATCAAAAATTTCAATTGCATAACATCATAATATTGATGAAATAGACAAGCAGAACCATTGCATTGGTGCAGTTTGAACAGGAAACAGTAAGAAAACTTGAATAACAGCATCATTTTTAGTTTTGTGACAAATGCAATTTGTCTTGGTTGACAATAATGCTACACAGCTCTTTCTAACCAAAAAAAAATCCAGTTCCCAACTTCCCATCAATGCATTCATAGACATATACTTGACCGTCTGCATGAAAACAATAGTTGCGACAGGTTGCAGGCAATTCCAGCCTTTATAACTGAGGTTGTAGTTAAAATTGCTATGAGAAACACATCAGTGTTTTAAAAGAACTAAAAGAAAATTCCCCCAACTTAGTTTAAAGCTGCCGATAGTTTTGAGCAACCCGCTCCTGTACTAGGCCACACCCATCCCCAGGCCCAGCGGCCTAGACCCTCTCCTCCCCGTTCGGCCCCAGCGCGTCCCGCTGGTCTTCCGTCACTTACTTTTATTTTACAAATTTTTAGAGTAACTACACGAACTAACATTAAAAATATACCAACAAAATGTACTTTCAATCAATAACTAGAATAAGAAGATCAAGTTTTGTACATTAACACACTAACTTACCAAATATACTTCTGGATCAAATCTAGCTTAGACTAGAGATACCTCTTCGGGCAGAAACTTTGCGTTGTTCAAAACACGAGTTTGTGCGCTAACAGTAACACTAACAGTACACGTACACACGTACACACAAGCATGAGCAGGTAAGTGAGGTTGGCACTTCCGGTGGGAAGATGGGGAACTCCCCCGGATCCGACCTTGATCCGACGGGCGCTGGATTCTCATTTAGGATGACAAGTGTGGACTTAAAATCGACCTTTCGACTTTGCAGTCATTCATCGTGTAACTTCAGGTGATTTGGCACATCGATGATATCTCAGTAGGACAGTTGATGAATCAATATACTCATGCAACCAGTGAGTTTGTGTACCTATATTAATTATTTACCTAGTACAGGACTATATCATGGATACAATTTCAGTGGGTTGAAATTTTTTCTTCTTCAAGCGCACTATCCACTCTCAACAGATCGGCTATATGGACCTCCACATTTCCCGAACGTGCCCCTCTGACACATTCTCCGTCACTGATCAGCCTCATCCACTCCTTCAATCCACCGCGAGTTCGTGGTCGGCCTCGTCCTCTCTTTCCATTAAACCCTCCTTCCAAAAGCACTCTTTGAAAACCATTCTTTCTTATGCCCGCATTTTCTTTTTTTTTTAATCGTATTGAGTAATTGTTGTTTAGTCTTCACATAATGTGTATGATTCCTTTGTTTTATGTTGTGTCTGCACTGCCTCACATCAGAATCCCCTCCCCCCCACCCCCCCCCCCCCCCCCCCAAACGCACCCCCCTTGAAAAAAGCTGGTGACGGCACTGGCGATTGTGATAGATTTTCCAGTCACAGCACAGCAGCCCCTCTGAAATGCCAGAGTCCAGGCTTTCATCAGCTAGGGAGCCGAATGTAGGACGATATCAAATTCTTGCAAGAAATAAACTAAAGATTGAACTGAAATTAGTCGCAATAACAAATATTCGGGTCGCTGGTTGGGTTTAGTCGATCATCGTGTGGGATAAAGGAGAGGGGGTATGGCCCCGGGGTATGGCCCCGGGGTATGGCCCCGGGAGTTGGCCTACCTGGCATGGCCCATCAACCAATCGCATTGGGCCCGCCATGCGAGGACAGCACTATTTTGCCGTACGTCTTACTGAAAGGGCAGCTATGGGGCCGCGGGGACACAATTTTATTCACGGGCCACGTGTCGTACGATGGAATGAACTGAACCATATTTTGCATTAGACCGCATGAGGAGGAAGATATTCCCAAGGGCACTTATATGCTTTTCACACTGGCAAAAATTTCCTTAGCCCCGTACTATAGGTGGGGCTAAGGGGGGCCTTAGCCCCACCTATAGTACGGGGCTAAGCTTAGACCACTTTCTGTTCACATTGGTTTTTACCAAAGTAGGCTAGCCCCACCAATAATCCGGGATTATTTGGCCCTGCAAAAAAGCAGGGCTAACACCGCAATTGCAGGGCCAAGCCGAATAGTCCGGGGCTAAGAGCGCCAGTGTGAAAAGAAACGAAAAATAGTACGGGGCTAAGGAAATGCGATGTCAGCTGTCAAGGCCGAAACGCCGAGACCAATCAGATAAGGCCCGACGGGCAAGTGACCTTGATGCGGAGTGGTAAAGAGCCGATGTGCAAGACGTACACTCATGAATATTCATAAGCTGTCGAGAAAGTCCGGGGTTAACGATTTCGAGTGAGAACAGTGTGAAAAGCTAGTCGGGTTTAAGAAATAGTACGGGGCTAAGAAATGCCAGTGTGAAAAGCTTCAAAAAATAGTACGGGGCTAGGGATAGTACGGGGCTAAGGATAGTACGGGGCTAATTTTTGCCAGTGTGAAAAGCATATTATTGTTACTGGGGTGTGTTTTCATTGCGGGAGCTTTAATTTCGCTCTGATCGATATCTGCGTGTTTTGTTTTTCTTTCTTTGAGACACCTTGTACCGGTACGTTGTATCATTATAAACATGATATGCTAGCTGCCTGCCCCACATACAGGTCATGTTTGCATGTTGCCACAGTGTGAACTCGATTCTGTGAATAAGTAATGCATATAGGCTGTATTAGTAGAAATTTACAACTTCACATTCGAATACCTAAACTGTTAGCGATTTTTGCGTGTTTTGAGGTATAAGCCTAGTTTCCAAGTTGTTTGACATTTCTAATCCAACTTGAATGAATTGAATGAATAAAATGAATTTAATAAACGAACCTAGCTGTGGTACACTTATCAATCTGTTCTCATTTACAGCTCATATAAACTTTGAATATGGCAATTGGATGAGAACTAAAACCATGGACCCTACCACGAAACCTCGCTTACAGTTTGGTTTAGAAAAGTTCAAACGCTTGAAAGCTAGGGTACGAAGGGTGCCGACCACTGAACTATACCACTACGTAGTGGTATAGTTCAGTGGTGCCGACCACTGATCTCCCCAGTGGTGCCGACGCAATACAGGTACTACATAGCACTACAGACGTATGGTAATGCTAAAATTGCGAACACGTGAGAATTGAGAAACTAGTGCTGGCTGTTATAACTTGCGTTCCATACTTACCGCCGAAATCGAAAGTAGGAAAAGGATTCATTGGAGGACTCACAAATCCATTTTCATAGTTGAGACTTGAAAATGGGTCGGAAACGGTAAGTAATATACATATCTATATCTTGGACTTGATGCTCCTGGCTGGCTGCCCGATGCGCGTTCGGCATTTCTAACGTAAACCTAGGCCGGTGCTCCGGGCGGGCTCCGCATAGTGCGTGGGAGGGACAGCCCTTGATATATTTTCAGTGATTGAGCTGAAGTACGATAAAATAATTCATGATTTTGGACGAATTAAACCGCGCAATTTGTAACAGTTAAATGTATTTTTTTAAAAATCAACAATGTAGCAAATTAGCGATGCATTTTTAAATGAACATGATGGAGTTAATGACAATTTAATGTTTTAGAGTGTTCTCTCTATTTTCATGATTTTCTAAAATTCTAGGAAAGGAGCCAGTCACAAGAAAGCTGAAGCACCGGAGTATGATTCTGACGACCCAAGAGCATATGAGAAAGAGAACACACCAAACCGTTCTTCTCAGGACTTTATTTATGATGAGGTAGACAACTTCCATGCTGGAGAAGAGAAGGTTTTATTGGAGGGCGGCCGGAGATTTGAACCCGCTGAAAGCTCTGATGAAGAGGTACGGCAATCCATTTCATATGTATGTAGAAGTTCAACTTCTATCACAAAGTGGTCAATGGCATTATGTGTTCTGTTTGTCTGTTTTTCCATCTGTATCTGTTTGTCCAACTTATTTATGTACTGATGTATCAGGACAATTAATTTATTAGATTTGAAGTTGGATGAGCTACATGTATCTCTGTGAATTTAGTGACTATGTAGACAAGAATAACCGTCTCATTCGGGGCATTCTTTAATCGAAATTACATTTTTGGACATACCCCCCAAAAAGAGACGGTATATCCACACTACACGCGCAATGGCGATCTTGCACACCGCACAAGTTCAATGCTTGAGTAGAAAGTTACCCGATTAGTAGAAAGTCTATGGGAAAATGGATTTTGAGATTATCACAGCTACTTCGTCTAAAATTTTAAAATCTCTCAAGCTACGATGCAACAAACCCACTTCAACAAAAATTAGATTCTAGGACTAAGATTCCCCCCAAATGTATAGAATCAGATTGTTCGACGGGTTGTTGGCTATGAATATTTAAATCGTCAATCGGTTTGACGGGAAAAAAATAGCACACAGAAAAAAAAGGGGGGGAAAAATGGGCGCATGCGTGAAATTACTTATGCATTAGCATTAGCGTTTTCATATTCAATATGGCGACCCGCATCGATCGCCATACAGCGTACAGGTGTAATGTTCAGTCTCTAGATAGGGCGCTCAGAGGAGCCAGATACAATCTCATCGGATCCAACGTCCTACAGAGACTGATTTTTCGGTCTAGTGACTATGGTAACTGACAAAGGTGATAAGCCTCATGACAGACTTTTCATTAAGTTGGTTTGAAGTATGAGCATCTGGAAAAGTGCCCTTGGAAGAGTTGTTCAAAACATGTTATATTGATTATATCATTACCATAGAAGCATTTTGTGTCAAATTGTAATGATTTGATAGTGTCAATATTGGATACTTACTTAGAGCTGACATCAGCATCTGTCTGACCGATATGTAGGAAGAAGTCCTTGGCTGGGGTGATGACGACGATGATGACGACGACAAAGTCGATGCCGATTTGAAGAAAAGACTTTCACAGTACAGGAGGCAGCAGCAGCTGGAGGAGATTGCCAGTGACCTGGAGGATGAAGAGGAGGACGATGAGGAAGGGGAAGTCGGTACCAAGGCCTGGGGGAAGAAGAAAAGCATCTACTATGATACTGATTATGTGGATGATGATTTGCCTGGTGAGTAGTGTGCTCTTGGTAGACAAAAGCAAATGAAAATTGAGTGTGTAAAGGTGTAACTTAAAATGATATCTATAGAAACTATTAACTCAATACTAATATTTAGAATTGAAGATGTTCCCCTCTTGTGATGAAAAAGCTGTCCACTATCTTTTCATTCCTCATTCCATAATTTATCTTGCCTTTCCTCTATTTGTAGTGATTATGATATTTTAAGCAGTTTCAACTTTGTTATTACTATCCAGATTTTACTCAGAATTCACTGATGTATATTTTTGTTTCCCCACATTTATGGAATACACTTTTTGGGGGTATGGATTGCTCATTGCTTCTACCATATGCAATCAATGTGCAATTTAAAGATGCATATTGTCCACTTTTTTCTATGTAGTAATAAGTCTTCCATGAAAATTGTGTGTGAAACTATAATACATGTCACACAAACATGAAACCCAATTCTGCCTTTGGGCTGCGATGTTGGATTTTGATAAAACCTTTCAATTCAATTCAATTCAATTTGATATTGTTAGTCTGATTAGATGCTGTTATAGCTGAAAAACAACCCAATCTTTAAACTTTGTCGTTGATATATATCTAAATCATCTGACACTGTCTGTGAGTATAAATGTTTGTTTTGTTTGAATTCCTATTAAATTTCTGCAGTGTTTTGTTTGTTTTGAAAATAGCGTTGATCAATATCCTTGTAAAAACACATGATTATCGCCAGTACCTAAAAGGATGACATGGAATGAAGAAAGTTTCATTGTCATTGACATTGACATTGTCATTATCATTGTCATTGACATTATCATTGTCATTGTCATTGTCATTGTCATTGTCATTGTTATTGACAATGCTTTGTGGTGTTGGCAGGGCTGGACCAGGCTGAGGAGACGGCTGAGCAGGAGGCTGAGGAGAAGGAAGCCCTGGCTATCCAGGCCAGGATGGCACAAGCTCTGCAGGATGAAGACTTTGGGCTTGACATCTTCAAGGTATAGTGGAATCTGTGTATAACGAGGGGGCAAAAATGTGTGGTTCATTATTCAAAACTCAAGAGTTCAACTTCTCGAGTGAAAGTGTCCAACCGGTTTCCATTATAGGGCCATTTGCATTTGACATCCATGGTTTCGACTTTCTAAAATGACAAACTATTGAAGAACAAATGATTGAAGTAGTGTAATGCTTTTCTGTCTGTTTTGATGATTTATACTTGTCCTTTTTCTGGTACAAATCTCATTGTGAATAGTTTATTCAAGTAATTATAGAATGTTAGTCTAAATGTATACTGAATGCATCTGTTCATCTGATTCTTTCAAGCAGCCTGCTGCCAAGCAACAGGACAAACAATCCAAAGAAGACCTTGATGCTCCAGAGAAGGTAACAAAGGATCTCAGCAAGCTGTCAAAGAGAGAAAAGTTAGAGGTAAGAATACGCCCTAGCTTGCCATTTTTTTTGCTTTGTAAGGCAGTATGTATGTGGCCTTTTTGCCTTTTGAAAATTTGATGTCGAGTTCGAGTTTGGATTGAGACCTGTATGCTCCGAAACTAAGAGCCGAACGCAAACATGACGTAATTCATGCAAGTTCAGCGGAAAGGGAAAGCTACTTTGTCTAAACCATGCTCAGTTGATAAAGCTTTTTGTTGTGTTATATTTGTTCCTTCATCAACAGCTCTTGAAGAAAGAATCTCCAGAGTTTTTGGAACTGATTGCAGATTTCAAATTGAAGGTAAGCCACTTTTTAACTCAAGTTGACTAAAATGATTTAAGTACCTCAAAACAAATTTGGGAATTTAGAATAGTTGATTGTATCAGTCTTGTTATTTATGTGATATGGTTTTCTTCATGATGATAATTAAATTGTTATGCTTGATTTACAAGGAGGGTGTGGGAATAAATATTGTTTGCAGGGCTTCTTTTTAAGAAGCAGACACCTAAAAATGGAATTAGCTCTTTGTGCTCGTACATGTCAAGTACAATCACTGACTGCAATAGAGTAGGAATGCATATATACCTTATATGATTTGATAATGGACTTGTTTATCCATCTGTTTCTTTGTGGGCAACGCTTACAAGACTAACTGCTCTTTTTTCGATGACCCCTCATTCTCAGAGAATGTCATATTTGTGTAAATCCTGATTCTTCATATATTTGTTCATGTTTATGTGTTTTTTTATGAAATATTCTTTACTATGTATATGTCTGATTTTATGCTGAATGAAATCAAATGAATTGAATTTACTTGATGTACATTTTGTTCTTGTGCAGATGAAAGTGTTGATTGATCAGCTGCAGCCCCTGGTCTCTCTCATCCAGCGAGGGGCCGTCAAGCTGAACCCTGAGGGTACGCAGTATGTTCACACAAGATACCAGCTCTATCTCAGGTAGGCAATATAATATAATATAATATAATATATATAATATGATGTAATGTAATTTAATGGAATGGAATGGAATGGAATGGAATGGAATGGAATGGAATGGAATGGAATGCAGTTAAACCTGCTTTCACAACCACCTGTCTATAAAGACCACAATACGTGTCTCCCTAGAATAATGTCCAAGAGCATTTTTTCAGACATCAAGTAAGGAAATTTTACCATGAGGGAATATGGAAAAACCAGTCGACACTGCAAAGTCAAATTTCATTTTTTTTTATTTTAAATGATGTGAACTATGTGTTTTATGCTATATTGTTCCTTAAGAAGTGAATAAAAAAATGTGTATTAACACATTGGTGGTATCATTTATAAACACATTGAATTGTTATCTACTCTGTACCTTTCAGTTACTGCATGAACATCAGCTTCTACATGATCCTGAAGGCAAAGCACATAGCAGTTACCAATCACCCAGTCATAGGGAGGATTCTAGCATTCAGAAAGGTAATGTCATTTCTTTATAAATCACTCTTTTGCCCTTCAAATTGGCACAATTATGGCTCTAAATTTTATGTTCATGACGTCATTCAATATACAGTGGCATGTTCATGAAAATTAAGGTGTAAACAAGTTTGTGCCAATTTGAAAGCCAAGTAATGATAATATCTGCCCTAAGAAAGTCCTGGGCATTGTTAAATAAAGAATTGAGATTGATCACAATTCTTAGTAAGACATGGCCCTTGTTAGGAATGAGTTAATCGTACAAATTCCTGTTTTGTGTGCAGCTTATTTCTGCATTGGAAGTGGCTGATGGTTGATCATGACTGGACTTGGGATTGATATAATGTAAATTAGCAATAGAGGATTGGTCTTATAATTGATTGAGATGAATATCAACTCTTATACTAAGTTGTGGCCGTTATTATGAGTGAGCTCATCATACCTTTTTCCTGATTTGTCCTCAGCTTATTTCTGAATTGGAAGCTACCGATGAGAAGCTGGAAGGAGAGATTGACTCTCTGCTCAGTAGAGCCACCAATACACAGCTGCAGCCCAGCAGTGGAGAAGAACAGGTAGACAAAGAGGAGGAAGCACAACTTCCTGTCCAGAAAACTACCAAGAAGAGTGAGTATAATAGCTCAGTTTATTTATTATTTTTATTTTATCGGTATTATTTACCCAGGGTAGCCCCTTCAGTGGTTGAACATTGTTCTACCAGGGGGTCCTGCTTTGACATATATCACAATATGGTTTACAAACATACAAACAAATAATATGTATAGTTCAGTGAGAAATAAACACCAGTTTGAAGTTGCAATGTACACATGAGCAGATAAAGCACTATAGACGTGGTTTTTCATTACGCGGACAAAATACTAAATGGACCCTTTGAAATTTTGTCCGCATTACAAAAGACCATGTTCATAGTGAAAGGTGGTACAAATGACTTTCTATCAGCAATACCGCCCACATAGTAATTTAGAAGTTCAATAGATGGTCGATCACATTTATATTGATAATCATGCAGATACAACAACAGCTTTTTAGTTCTGAGAAGGTACTCCAATACTCCAACGTCACTTTGCTCTTGAAAAGGAAGTCTAAGAGGCACTCCAAAGACATATGTATTTTGTGCAGTACAAACTTGGCCTGTATGTTGTACTTGTGGCTCATGAATTGCTGTGTTCTTGGACAAAATTGTTTTTAACTTTGTCTTTTTGCATTGCAGAAAAAAGGAAACTTGAAGACACCCAACCTGCAGAGACAGATCAAATGAAAGTGAGTGCATTTGCGAATATTCCCTCTATGGAGTTAAAATTATGAGTGCAATTCAAACATTTCAGATAAATGCATGATGAAAGAAAGACCTGTTGGATCCTTATTCTGTTAATGAGAAATAAATCTTCAGCACATTACTGTATGAGGAAAAATATAATTCATAGGGGCTCTTTGATTATTTTTAGGGGCTGGGGGGGGGGGGGTCACTCACCACTTAATATGCTACCCACTCGCGTCCACACACTTAAAAATTGGACCCTAAATGGCGTAAACCCCGCAGAAACCTGGTCGAAAAAACACACCCTAAATGGTATAAACTGGGTGAAAAATATACCCTAAATCACGTAAACCCCATGTAAAAATGGTAAAGAAATATACCCTTAATTGTAAGGGCTGAAAACAGATGCTTTTGTGGATGTGTGTACGTCGTATGTGATATGTTGAGTGGCTCCCGGGAACCGCCCATGAAGTCCCAACGAAGTTTTTTCACTGGTGTATACAATGAGCAAGTTTTTGTTCTCTTTTGACTTTGAAGAAGAAGAAGAGCCGTGAGAAGGAGTTGTCTGAAGATGAACTGCTCTTTTGTTTTCAAGATCACTTGATTAGCCTTTTGGTAACAATGAAGAAACATACATTCATAAGCCCAGGTCACAGCTGAATTACTGCTAAATGCAGGATGATACACAAACAGTTACAAAGAAAACATAATAAGATCCTTATGCAATAGATCAACATGTACAATGATAGAATCTTCTCCATTTATTATCTGAAGATTTTTACTGGGAAAATGTCACATGGAGGATATAATGAGTAAGTTCTCTATTCTCTTTGAAGAAGAAGATGAAGAAGAAGATGAAGATGAGCGATGAGAAGACAGTGCTATCTGCAGAGGAACTACAGGCTCTGGAATACTACCGCTCAATCGAAGCAGCACACATGGATAAGAAGAAGGCGCTGTCTCAGGATGGGTAAGTCATCTGACAATGAGCTCACATCCATGTACCCATTGCTTACGTTTAGATTTCTGGCTTCATGAACCCTGGGGGGTGTTTCACCAAGCTGCTCGTAAGTTACGAACGTTTTTACGAATGACTGGTGATCCCTTCTTGTGCTAAATCAGATTCTCAATGAATAGAGTGTGGTATCGTATTTAGCACAAGAAGAGATCACCAGTCGTTTGTAAAGTCGCTCGTAACTTACGAACAGCTTGGTGAAACACCCCCCCCCCCCCCCTGGTCCTGGCGGGTGTTTCACCAAGCTGTTCGTAAGTTACGAGCGACTTTACGAACGACTGGTGATCCCTTAGATTCCCATTGAACAAAGTGTGGTATCGCATTTAGCACAAGAAGGGATCACCAGTCGTTCGTAAAGTCGTTCATAACTTATGAACAGCTTGGTGAAACACCCTCCAGTAAGGATATCTTTTGCCATGAAACTGCAGTAACAAGTGAGGTGTGGCTTAATTGCACCGTAAAAGGTTTTTTAGTTATTCATAGTTTATCTTCTATTGTCTGTACAGCAGATTATGCAGGAATCATGCTACTTAGTATCTGAATTTTTAAAAAAAAAGCCAGTCTGCAACTACACAGGCTAAGTAAAGAATGGGTTAATAGTTTATAGTTAGGATTTGACAAACCCGATTGGTATCAACAGGACAAATTTTACACCTTGATCTGTGTATGTAACCATGGAGGTAACTGTTTTTTATTATCTCTGTTTTTTATGTCATGATATCTGTTCTTTCTTTAAAACTTATTACTTTTCACCTTTCACACAGAACATTTGCAGAAGAAATGGAGGAGGAGGAGGATGGAAAGAGAGGAATAACATACCAGGTTTGTAGTTGTTAGGGTCCTATATGTCTGAATTTATGAACATTTATTTTCACATTTGAATGAATAAGCCAAAATAGCCATTGGATTCTGTAGGGGGTAACAATTGATTTTTGTGAGAAGTAACTAAGAAATAATCTGGAATGTAAAGCACACCCTCCGTGATAAAGCTTTTTGTGATTAGGTATTATCAGATAACGTTTTCCTAAGTGACATTATTTTAATCATACAGATGTGTAGCGAATGCATTTTGACGCTCCAAAAATTAGATATTGTCCCTTGTCATTCATTTGGATTAGATTGTTACAAAAGTTGTCTGATGATGGTTTGGTTTGGCATCAAAGAGAACAAATGATTCAACTGCAAGGTGATGAAATCACACCATACAAATTCAATCAGATGTTCATAGAAGAGAACATTAAAAAATGAAGCAAGTTTGCCACCATTTTGCTAAATTTTTCCAAATGGAGTGTGATAATATCTATCTTTGAGTTTAGATCAATAGAAACATGATTTATACGCCTACCTGACATTGAAGTATTCTGAGCTTTTCACAGATATGAAACACTTTTATACATATCAAGCTTCATGCGAAGATGATATATGAGAGGGTTAAATGTTAAGTTTGGACATTTCTTATGTTTTCGCCCTAATTCAACATGAGAATATTGAGGATGTCTTTGTCATATTTATTCTTTCCCTTTGTAGATCTCCAAGAACAAGGGCCTGACCACCTATAAACGCAAAGAGCTGCGAAACCCACGGGTCAAGAACCGAATGAAGTTCAGGAAGGCAAAGATCAGGAGGAAAGGGCAGGTTAGAAAATTAAATGTGTTGATGTTAATTTTTGTCCATTACATTACCAGACATCCTATAGATAAGGACGGGCACATGGATTTCATTCCTTAAGTTGTATTTGTTGATAAGTGTAATGACTTTCCTCATACTACCCCAACAACAAGAAAATTGGGTGAATGTAGAACAATGAAACATGTGTTTCATACACAAGACCAAATATGCAAAGTAAATGCAATGCATGGGTCACCAAGCAGGTAACTTTCAGTTAAGCAAAGCTTGCATGTTGATTAAAGGCATGTGTCACATGCTCATCCTTCAAATTTGTAGCAAAACAATAATCAACACTTTTAATCACAAGACATTGAATGAAGGTGCCATATGTATAGCAAAGGCACACTCTATGCATGGTTAGACCCCATCTCACTTCATGGTTAAAGATGGCCAGTCCTTTTTACAAACATCTGCAAACTTCATGAAAGTTTGCACATATTTAGCATGTATCTTTGGGATACCAACTGTGAAATTTTAAGGTCAGACGTACTATAAATCCCGTAGAATAAATGAATATCTAACTAGTTTTCACTGAGATTTGACTATTTTCATGGTTCGAAAAAAGAAAGCTCGATCAATTATCGAAGATTATTTCCCCAAAACCGAATATTACGCTTTGTCGATTCCAGGGAAAGGTTATATAGCCACTCTCTCTCTCAAATGATGACAAAGTCAGGGAACTTTCAGAATTAGGTCTGCAAAAGGGACGGGCTACCTTTAAGGGCAAGGTGAAAACCCTGTGGAGTGGCCGGACAGCGTACACTGGAAAATAGATGAGAGATACCAACCCATAATGGTTCACCCAGAAGGCTATTTGGCCTACAGATGGTATCAAAGAGGGACAAGGAGTGCCATCAAAAATAGTGATAATCATATAAAGAATAAACCCATAGTTCACCAAGCCAAATCACTATTCTAAGGAATTACTTCGATGTCTTCAGTTTTCTCCGGGCAGTCATTACTTCACAGATTTTACACGGTTTTCGTTTATTTTCAAAATAAAGTTTTCTCCGGGCAGTCATTACTTCACAGATTTTACATGGTTTTTGTTTATTTTCAAAATAAAGTTTTCTCCGGGCAGTCATTACTTCACAGATTTTACATGGTTTTTGTTTATTTTCAAAATTAAGTTTTCTCCGGGCAGTCATTACGTCACAGATTTTACATGGTTTTTGTTTATTTTCAGGTCCGAGAAGCAAGAACTGAGCTCAAGCGTTACAGTGGAGAGGCTTCTGGTATCAGGACTAGTGTTATCAAGAGTGTCAAGATCAAGTGAAGGGAGAATTGAGCTGCGTCAGTACTATGGTGCGCCTTCAGTTTTCAGGGGGCTAGCCTTGTGTAGAGTGATATTAAACCGTTTTCATAATATATTTAAATTTATTCTAGTTTTTCCCCCTATCTGCTTAGAAACGCATTATTACATTCCCCTGTATCTAGGGATTCAGTGCCAATTCAGTAAATTTGCTCTGAATCTAATGTTGAAAGTCAGACAAACCTCGAACAAGCTTTGGGGTTTCCATCAGCAATGTATTGTTAGAGGGACATGCATAAAATTTGCATATGTAAAGAATTAAACGGGTTTATTGGCTTCATCTAAACATTCATAAAATTTTATGTGTAATGTTAAAAATCATGAGTGATAAGGGAGTCAAACAAACATGTTTAATATGTTTCGTACAATGAATGGAACTGTCCGAGTTAGTATCGAAAGTAATTAAGTAGCAGTAAATCTCTTCTCAGTTTAACTTTAATTCCATGTATGTCATGTGCATCGATCATGAACCGGGATATGCCGTCATAGGCACCGGTCTTTGCATGCATCTATTATGTTGATGATGTTCCTACTTGTGTTCCCACCTTCCCATCTTAAACAAATGTCAGGTTTTAGAGCGTCACCATGAGCATGGTCTTTTGTTACTGCGATAAAAATTTAAAAGGGACCCTTTGAAATTTTGTCTGTATAATGACTGACCATGTTCATAGTGCATGTAGATAAGAATTCCTTACCGTATCGACCGGTAGATGAGACGCCCCCGCACATAAGACGCACCCCGACTTTGAGCACGCAATTTGGAAAAAAAAAAAATCGGGCCTCACATACATGTTGATTGTTGTTGCACAATGCATAGTCCCATACATGTATATACGTGTTAGTTTGGAAGACCCAACTTTTGCTAACGCCGCGTATAAGACGCACCCGGACTTTGGCGTGATTTTCAAGGTAAAAAACATGCGTCTTATACTTTAGAATATACGGTATACGGCCCATATTCTAAACAAAGGCTTAACACAAAGAGTATACTAAGTTGAACTAACTTTGTGGGATGCCAAATAAATCATCTAATGCTGTCACAAATTTGTTTAAATTTCATCATAGAATCACAACAGTGGATGATATCAATTATCTCCTGGCAAAGTTGAACCCATCATTATGTTTTAAACAGCTTAGTATTGGTTTCAGATGGGGTAACTTGGTATTCTAGTAATTTAGTTAAACTCAAAATCAGGTTAAAGACACCTCTAATGTAAACTGCCCAAGGTCTTGTGATGTTGAAAATCATGTCGACTTCTGATGACATGTAATAGTATGTGTATCATAAACCTGCCTACTGGTCAAAGTTAATATGTATCATGTATATAATTGAATATTTTGTGCTAACTTTGTCTGCACCCTTCTAAGCCCGATTCACACCACGATTCGCAATGACATTTCTTTTCAGCCTCTTGATACATGGTAATGAAGTCAAATGGAAGATACCAATGTTGTAAACTACAATCTTTATGGTGCACTCTCTCCCAACCTCAGATTCATATCAGTATTTTCAAATAAAGTGTATGTAAAATAGTTTATTTTCCACGTACATGTACTTGAGAAATTCAATGCCATATTTGAAAAATGTTATTCTTACTCACTGGTATCAAAATAATCCGAAAGAAACCTTCACACGAGGCAATTATTCTTGAACAATAAATGATCATAAACGAAGTGTATCAAATTCACTGACCCGCTATGGAGACTGCTATATACGAGTGCCATATATGTGTGGTATACACTTAATATAGGCAACCTGAAAAATGTGTGTGTGTTTGTATGAGGCCAAGTGAGAATTTCATTTTTTGTTTGATGTGTGTGTATGTGTGTGTTACAGGTCCCATGGACATCACATCCAGGAATGTTGTGTAATGTTTCAGTGTATCTTTTGTTGAAATGCTTTAAAAACTGCATGTTATTTCTAGGTGATGCTTCATATGGCCGAAATATAACCAAAACCAAGGTTAACTCCCATGTGTGTGTATTTTGTCACCAATAATTCATAGACAGAGATGCCAGCATTCAAAAACCAAAAAGCGTATTCTAAGAGAGATAAAAACTGTATTTTTCACCAAAAAAAGTATTGTTAAAAATACATGTGCATGTAGTATATCCCATGCCGCCCTGTACTGCATGTGCGAAAATGTCTGTGTGCAATATACAAATATACCAAGCTGTGAGATTGTATAGTGGAAATTATCTATCTGAGGAGGGAGTGGCATAGAACTATTTTTTTCCGAGGGGCGAAGCCCCCGAGGAAAAAATAGTAACTTATGCCAGTCCCTCCGAAGATGGATGATTTTCACTATACTTTCGAACTCAATGCTTGGTATATTTGTTTTATATCCCTTTTGTAAAACAATAACAGAACAAAAATACTAATAAATACTATTTAGAAAATAGTAAAACTTTCGGTAACACCATGTGGTTGTATGTCGCCTTTTTTTTTCTCTCTGTCTCGATATCGGTAGGTTTATATAACTCTATGGTTCATCCCAGGTAAATGCGCAACACGCCGCGCACTGCATTCATGCGCGCACTAATTTACGCCCGCTCAGGTAGAGAGCATGCGCAGTAGTCCCAAGGAAGAAAATAGTAAATAGAGCATGCGCAGTCCTCCCCAGGAAAAAATAGTGAAAACTATCCGGAGCTCTTCGAGCATCAATTGACCAATCACGTTCCTAGAATACTCATGAATATTCATAGAAGGGATATAATGCTTTATATGCACGCATACAATGTATGGCCACATATATACATATACGCCAGCTATGTAATGCATGCACAAACACACAGAATATGTACATACTAAAAATGTCTCCAAAATTGTCTTACAAAAATGTAAAAATAAAAGAAAAAAGAGGGGAAAATATATATTTTCTCAGGAGAAAACAATATGCTGTATTTTGAGTGAAAAAAAAACAAAACATAACAAATATGGCAAAATACAAAAGTGTTGGCATCCCTGCATAGAGTATTTTGTCAGGCACTGGAAGGAGTTAAAGGGCATATACTGTACTGAGAAGACAAAAAACCTTCAAAAGGAGATCATGAGCAATCTTCTTGTCAATGGATTAAATTCATGTTTTGTCCATTTTAGAAACTTGCTGAAAGTTATTAGCCCTCTAATGATCCACATCTTTACTGATTAGGGATTAAATCCCAAATCCTGAAATTGTTCGGCCCGAACACTTTGAGAATTTGGAATTTAATCACTAATTACTCCAAATGTGGATCATTTGAGGGCAAATACCTTTCAGCAAGTTTCTAAAATGAACAATACATACATTTTAGACCATTGGCAAGAAGATTACTCATGATCCCCTTTTGAAGGCTTTTTTGTCTTCACAGTACAGTATATTCCCTTTAAGTGCAGACATCCTATAGAGAGAGTGAGAGGCCACACAACCTGAATACAGAACAGCTCTGGAATCTTCATACATTTACATCAATTTATTGAATATGCTCATAACGGCATACTAAAATATAAATGATAGCACTATATTTGATATATAACTACGGCCATAGATGTTGACATCGTTTATCTCTGGCGGTAACGTAACATGGTACCGTGATTACAGTTTCTGCCCCACATTTGAAACAAAGCATTGTCTGATTCAATGGACTCCATAAAATACTATTGTCACATTGAAAAAACACAGAGGCAAATATTGGTCCAACTTATACATGTATAACAAATGTTAATACCCGGTGTGTGCAAACAAGCTGTAGAAAAAAAATTACATTTGGTTTAAAAACACAATATTTCATGAAATCTTGATACCTACAAATCAATCATTAAAACAGGAGTAAACTCTGGAATGAACATAAACAACATCACAAAATAACATAAATAAGCTTCAATATTAAAAATCATTACTCGTACCTCATACATACTGTTGAATCGTCACCCAGAGCAGAACGGCTTGCATCTTTCCCTATTACATATACAGGTATGCCATTAACTCACATTTACACTTCAGGAGTGATTTCATGCTGAATAGTGAATTTGAATTTGCATATTGCAACCACTAACATGACCTGCTAACATCGTCAAGTACAAAGGCATGTGTCTATTTAAAAGGGGTCAGTCAGTACAAGTGTGATTGATTTGCCCGTACAGCGTGACAGTTAACAATGGCTTCTTGTAAGTCATTTGGCAGTGGATATGGCCATACAGGCCACCATAGACCGCACAATCCTATGAGAGACGTAGGACTCGGCCGGCGACTGGCTGAATCACATGATATGGATATGGGATTTGTGTTAGCAGATACATGTATCAAATTTCCAGTTACAGGCCCGTACAACTGCAAATTGTGGCAAAATTGTTTTTGTTTGCGGAGGATTTAAAGGTTTCTTCTCCCAGGAACATGAATGTGATCTATCATGATCAGCTCCAGTGGACTGTGAGATAAACTGCATAGTGATTGCCTTCAATGTTCCCAATGCATGAAGCTGGTTTTGTGATCAGGAATTGTGACTAATGTGTAACATGGAGCCGATTGCATTCAATTGCAATCACCATGCATTTTTTCTCGGTTTCCACTGTACTAAGGTTTGATTTTTAAAACACATGACCATGTTGATGGATAATAACTAAAAAAATAAAATTAGCATAATGAAATAACTCTTTATTCAGAATTTATTTGGATTTTTTCCTTATTGCATTTACGCTGAAATGGCTCAAATATTTTACACATCTCCTGTTGTATGGACGAGCCAGTATTACCAAAAATCCTTGATCACTCATGTTTTTATCTGGCTACAATCTTGTGGATAAGTAAATGCATTTTTGCTCTCTAAATTAATTATGTGATACATCCACATTGTTGGCTATTGATACATGTCTGTTAAAATTTGAAAATTTAATAAGAAACTTGAATGGTTATTTCAAGAATAAAAAAAAGATGTATCTAAACTTAACACATGTTTGAGTTATGATTAAAAATGTCACTTTTTCTTCACATCATATCATACATAGCAGGAAGATACAACACAAAAAGTAACAAACTTTTATTTCGAATACCACCCTCGGCAGGTACGACGTAATACTATGAAAATGTACCTTCAACAAATGTACAGGGCATGTTCTCACGTAGCGTTGATGAAACATCGTTGGTAAGCAGCGCTTGAGCACCGTGGGTCTCTAGTGGCAAAGCACATTGTCATGATGCCGTCAAGGTTTTGGAACCGAGAGTGACTTCGCAATTAGGCCCATCATTGCCTTATTCACATCGCCAGAGTTACTCCGAAGTTCGGCCAGGACTTGTTCTCGACTGAAGCCCATGTCAACCAGCTTCTTCACGTCTGCCTCGGGGAACATCCGTGAGGGCGCTGTGATGGTTGAAGAGGTAGTTGATGCTCCGGGCGCATTGCTCTGACTTGACATCGTAGACGTTGAGGGTCCTGGCAAATCAGTCAAGCATGGAGGAAACTGAGATTAGATAACCACGCCCATATTCTTCCATAGTAACACCATATCATATATATACATTTTAACATAAAGACAATTTGTATAATAGCAAGGTTGTCGTGAAAAGACTGTTCCTTCGTTCCAATCGAACAGAATTAGATACAATAAGAACCATTACAAGATTTGTGTTATTATGTAGACAATGTGTTCTGTTGTGTTTTTATGTACCAGGTTTCAATGCATGCGGCTTAGCAAACTGCATGTTGAGCACATGGCCTGAATAGCATGAATGCGTGCTCATCTCATACATACAGTTATAACACTACATGTACTGCACAAGATGCATGTACATTGTATCTATGTGTAACATGATAAGAAAGAAAGACAAAATCAGTAGATATTTAGCCCAAAGGGATGCATTTCTTATGTTTTTCAGTGTCATTGGGCCAACAGAATAAGCTTGTTGTAATCTTGTATCCATGCTTGATGTAAGCGGTTTGTCCGTATTTTTAAGTTGGGACCAAGATAATTTCCTGAGTACAACGAGCACAGATGCGATGTTTTGTCAAACAAGGAAATTCCTTTGAAAACACAACGCAATATCGCAATCTGTGCTTGTTATATCGAGAGAACAGCCTCTGCACTGTCCTACTCTGACAAAAGGACGCAAGTGACAAATCACTCAAATCTGGGTTATTGGTAGTCTTAGATTGTATCCAGCATTCCCTACATATGGCCAAAATCTGGACAAGAAATATTAATCTTAGTGCGAGATATTCAATCTAACATGACATGGTGTTGCACTGATGCCAATGCAAATGACAGACACATTTTGATCATTTACAAGAAAAGTCTCTTTTGTTAGTTGCTTCCTTTTGTCAGATTAGGGCAGCACAGCACATGTAGATTTGTAGTGGAACATACCTGCTTCTGCTGCAGACTTGGCAAGGGCCTCAGCTAGACTCTGGTCTTCTGCTTCCCGTATACGGTCCTCATCCATGGGCACAGCGGGGTTAGCGCGGTCTATCACCGGTATATCAGCCTCGCTCAGGAACGGTGTTTCTGTCCCTGTGGTTCCGATCACTAGGAGCCCTCTCTTCAGATCTATACAACACTGAGAATGATGGGACCAAGCATTAAGCACTAGTTAATTTCCAGGTTAATCAAATAATTCTTGTTGCCCTCCTCTGAAATTTTTGAAGATTAATCAAAATGTGTTTGATACCCAACAGAAAAAACGTTAAAGAGTCAATATAAGGGAGAGTTATGGTTGTGCATCGCATACGTAAGGCAATAATGAAGAAAATAGATACATACACATGTACATATATATCTATGTAAATACACACATACGTAGTTATACATACATACACACATACATACACATATACACACACACACACATACATACACACTTACATACATACATACATACATACATACATACACACATACACATATACATACACACATACACACACATACATACATACACATATACACAAACACATACATACATACACACTTACATACATACATACATACACACACACAAACATATATAAAGAGAGAAGGATGCAGAAACCCTAAGAAATTCGGTACCTGATGTCTTTTCAGCATGTCCAGGCCTAATAACATGTCCATCGGTTGGTCTTCCAGTATTGAAAAGGATGATTGCAGGAAATCATTGCCAATTTGAATTTGACCTAATGTGTAACAAAGAAAAAAAAAGAAAGAAAGGGAAAACTGTTCAACATATATTTTTTTCAGACCTGCTGGGCCTTAACCACAAAAAAATTCCCAATAGATCATACTACTGATATCAATCATAAATCTGTATCACAAAAAAAATGTTGCAATATAAATCAAACTTTTCATGTACCACTTACCGAGATGTACCCTGCCTAAGATCTTCTGAGTTCCAACGCCCTTAGCCACTCCGGCCCATCTACTGTCAACCAGTCTCATGATGGTGCAGCGTTCAGCACAGGCCTGGCTCATGATCGTCATTTGAGCACCTACAAAGCGGAGGGAAAGAATGAAGAATGAAGACTTCGTGTGCCAGGTGTGCATTTTGTCACCAACAAATCCCATTGACCATTATTGTGTATTATTCAGGTTAGTCTAATATTGATTACCGATTGGTTGAATACGGTCATGTGTCAGCAAGACAAATCGGTATGTTGCCCGCTGACATCATTTTGCCAGTCAACATAACCATGATAATGCCGATACTAACATTATGTTTCCGTTGGGAAACATTTTGCATGCAAGTGAACGCGCTGATAGACACACTGCGTTCATCCCCCTTGTTATGCACACTGTACTGGGCGTACTCTACCAGCGTGGCCTGTGTGTACTTGAGAAGTTGCATGCGTGTTTTAACCACACAGCTTCTTGGGTTTTTGCACTGCTGCTTCGGGAACAAATAAGTCTACCGCCTTTGGCTCGTGACCTTTTAACGTTACCCCAGCGCAGTGCAAATCCCTCAGTATGAACATTCTGTGATGTTTCCTCCAGCAGCAGCCAACATCTATATAATATGGCACAGGAAGGGCTCATAAACTAGATGAAAGCTACAGTGTGCCTGGTGCCGTTTGTTCACTTTTCTGCTATGGTTCTTGTACAGCTATTTTCCTTACACATTTTGTATCAAATGAAGAATTGGGTCTTGTCACATTTTTAAGGCCCGATTCAAGAGATTTCAGTACCTTGCCTACATGACGATATATCATAACAAGGGAAAAGTGTACATTTGTGTTTTGTCAACTGTGATGAATATTGGAGGGGCCTGTATATATTGACATAAAAATGTATTACAAAGATATGGACTCATGGTGAGAAGACTTCATAATTTGGCCTTTCATTCATTCATTGTTGTAGCAAAGCTAGACAATCGCTCCATATAGCGATCTTTACCAAGTCAATTAGCCACTTCGCTGGGGAAGAGAAACCTTCTAAAAGGTCTAATAACAGTGTCATTTTGGCACGCAGTAGCGTAAATCCACTTTTGTGTGAACACATCTTTATGGAGAAGATCTTGTCAACATTACCTAGATCCACAAAAGCCTTTTGTTTGAATGTACCTTAACCCTGTCAGTCCCACAGGCAAAGAAGTGCGTTGTAATTGATTGGGGGGTTACTGAATGGGCAAGGTCTTTTCACCATTACCTGAATCCACAAAAGCCTTGACCGGATAGCCGTTGACCCTGCAGTCAATGTACAGCATGACGACTTGACCAAAGCTCTCTGGGGCATGCTCCATCGCAGTCTCCATGTTAGCCTCAACATTTTGCAATCTACATAGAAATGGGTGGAAATTAGAGCTTTTTGGTCAACATATCATTTTCAGAAACAAATACAGTGTCCCTTTGCCTCCTTATTTTGTGCTGGTCACTTTGTGGCATGACCCATATTTAAACTGTATGTTTGTTACCAAATGTCACAAATTTAAGCACAAACTTAGACATGAAGCAGCTAAATTAAACTCTGTTAACCTACCTTATAGCTTCAGCAATCTTTGATTGTGCGTTGGGATCAAAGGGATCTGCATTCAGCATGAGGATCCTCTGTCTCTCCCTCTCAGCTTTCTCTCGACGCTGTCTCTCTAGCACTTCTGTGAATTTTTCTGCAATTTGAGATGTGAATAAGATACATTAAATTCCTGCATATGTTGACAAGTCACAGTTAATGTATTCAGGTATGCACTCAATCATATATATTTTTTAAGGTTACGATAGATGTACACATGTACCCAAGCTACAATCAATAACCAGTGTAAGTTATGATCAATATCTACTTATGAAATGGATGTATGATTAATATCGATCATAGGATCCATAGAGCGGTTGCATGATCGATCTATTGATCGCAATGGATGTATGATTAATATCGATCATATCGTTCATAGCATCCAACGAGCGGTTGCATGATCGATCTATTGATTGTAATGGCTGTACGATCAATATCGATCATATCGATCATTGGATCGATAGAGCGGTTGCATGATCGATCTATTGATCGTAATGGCTGTATGATTAATATCGATCATATCAATCATTGATCATTGATTGCAATTCTTTATGATATGGGGCCCAGGGCCCTGTCTTATAAAAAAATTGACATTGATCGTAACTTGACTAGCAATTGATATCAAAAGTAACTCCGTACATTAAAAATGTACTTGCCGGGCAGCGACAACATCTACCAGGCTAACTGCTTGGCTATTATGATGATGATACAATACTTATTCTGAGTTTGGTATTGTATGGGTAGAACCTAATTAGTGCAAAGGAACGCAAAGGAGTTTAAATCTAAAGTAGTTTGACTGTTTGATGATGGGATTGTAATTTCAACTTAAATCTGAAATATTATCATCATGTTTGGTGAAGAAATATTGACAATAAAGCACTGGGAGTGTGAGTTCAGCGACACCTAATGTGTGTCCTTTGTGCTGCCATTCCTCCCTGGGCTGTTGACACTCTCATTGATACAACTGGGTTAATTTTCACTTCTTCGGAACCTAATAGATGGATCTTGCTGGATATCTAGCCTTTGGAGTAAATGACTGGAATCTTCACTTCACTGTGTACTCTACAAGTATAACTGGTCCTTTTATGTGTCCTTTAAGCCAAATAATTCCTTTACATAATTAAGGTGCAGCATATTGTATGACAATGTTTATGTAGGCTTCCTTGCTCCAGAGTAGCATACAAGTATTACAGGGGGGTGTTTCACCAAGCTGTTCGTAAGTTACAAACGGTTTTACGAACAACTGGTGATCCCTTCTTGTGCTAAATGCGATACCATACTTTGCTCATTGAGAATCTGATTTAGCACAAGAAGGGATCACCAGTCGTTCGTAAAGTCGTTTGTAACTTACGAACGGCTTGGTGAAACACCCCCCAGGTCCTTTACGGTCCTTTATGCTAAATAATTCCTTTACATGTTTTAGGAGTGGCGTAGTGTATCACAATACTTATGTAGGCTTCCTGGCTCCAGAGTAGTATACAAGTATTATGGGTTGTTAACGGTCCTTTATGCTAAATAATTCCTTGACATGTTTTAGGAGTGGCGTAGTGTATAACAATACTTACGTAGGCTTCCTTACTCCAGAGTAGGAGTGGCGTAGTGTATGACAATACTTACGTAGGCTTCCTTGTTCCAGAGCTTCAGCTAGTGGTGGATTCCTCTCCTTGAGAATGGCCTTCTCCACCGGGTTAGACAGGAGCATCTGCATGAGCTTAGCAGGGTCCTCCTCAATAGGGGGTGGCCTTACTGAGGGGCCCGCTCCATGGGATGGGCCCCCATGACTGGGCCCGGCTCCAGAGGACCTGGGGATACGCACGTTACTGAAGTCTGGCATCTGGACTGTGGCAAAAGGGTACACAGGAATGACAGGATACAAATAGTCAGTTTCTCTCTTCTTTCTTCTTCTATTTTGAGATAATATGCCTACCGGTACTTGAACTATACACCGTGAGAATGGACCAGGGGCCATAATCATGAAACCTTACTAAGCCTAGATAGTTGCTTAAGTACATTTAGCTGCATGCATTGTTGGTAACTAACTAGGCTAGTAAGCTTTTAGGAATATGGCTCCGGTAGCCCAAAACTAATATAGACTCAAGGGCGCTATGAAATAATCCACAATAAAATTAGAAGGCAGTATAAATAAATATGGGTTACACTATTTTGATAAAACTTGTGGTACATAAGTGCATTTGCGTAGATAGACATGAACTTGACCCTAAACAATAAGCCTATACTAACAGGGTTGATTCTGCTGGCGAGCAGGCGGCATCATGACTGCAGGCTGAAGCAGAAGCACATCTCCATTCTGCACTCCATATCCCGCCAAGCTTTTCTTGGGGTCGGTCATAGGGCGGCCGTTGTACAGGATCACGCACTGCCCCGACCCCAACTCAGCCTCTGCCTCTACCAACACGCGGAAGTTCTCCAGCTCAATCTCTGGGCTGACTTCAAGGCTGAAGAGCGCCCCCTCCAGGTTGGCTACGCTCACTTTCATCTTGGTGTAAACGTAGAATTACCTCACGGTCTAAGTATCTCTGAAGGAAAAGAAGATGATACTTTTACCAGTAATCGACCTACACTTCACAGTTGATAACGAAGGTCCGTTGCACATCTTGTTCATTTGTCACATACCATCATTTCCAATATGAATCTCTGACAGGATGAATGCGTATCAAAATTGTCATTTTTCTTTGTTTAATAAATCTGTGCAGGATGGATTATGCTCATCAATATTTGATAAGCTGGATATACTACTTCAAAGTTGCAAAACAAAATCAGACTTTGTCATTGCTAAATGAATGTTACATTGCTAACAAATGTAATTCCCTTTAATTTTGACAACCCTAGCTCAAACAAAGTATTGGACATACTTTTTTTCTCTCCAAGACCTATTTGCCACGATTGGCGTGCGGCCGCAGCGCCAATATATTTTCTCACTCAAAAAAACTACTAGGGGATTGGCGTGCGGCCGCAGCGCGGCACTTTAAGAATAATACGTACATACGTAATAAATACTACTTACGTATGTAATAATACTATGTACATACGTACATGTACATAATGATACTACATACATACGTAATAATACCACATCTACGTAACGTAGTCAAAAATATCCGGTTTGGGGCCACGTACTTCGTACTAAACTCTAAAAATAAGACTGAAAATAGATCCCATCTTCGCATGTCTTGATCTTTATTCTTTTGTACTTTACAACAGTGAAACTTAAATTTCCAAACCACTAAATTGTGTCTTTGTTCATTCTACTCTTAACTTCAGTCGACCCAATTGTTACACAACCTAGTTACGGTCTTACTACTAAGCTTTACCTCACACTCAGTCAGTACAAAAAGCCGAAAGCTAAAACTTAATAATATGTTTTGTTGGTCGGGCGTTATCGGCCAACGCGGTGCATTAAAAACTTAATAAAGTACGCTCAAACCAGTTTATGTCAGTCCTGATGCCCTCAATTATACTATCTTACTTACTTTTGATTCTGATGTCAGATGGGAAGTTGCGAACGCTCAATCCTAAGCGAATCTGAGCAGTGAGATGGGCTGGTTAAACAGGTTGGGTGAATAACAATACACGTATGTGTACGCGCGCATGCACACTAGCATGATAATGCACTAGTGTTCGATAACGAATTTGCTTTGTTTGTTATGGTGTCCCTGAAGGGACACAGTCATGAGCGATTCAGCAAAGAGCGCGGCGATGAAAAATTAGGCGGCAAAAAGCACGCCAAATTCTAAAGCAAATTCCCTATAAATGGAAAACTTTCTGTATATATGCCTTAAGAAGATGAAAATCGGTTCCAATCATTAAATCGGTTTTCCTCACATTTCTATTCGATTAGTGGATTTTATGGGGGGGGGGGGGGGGAGGTTGGTAAATAAAGTAAGTTTCTTCCTTTGTAATGAGCAAATCACAATTTAGATTTTGACCGCACATTTTACGATGCTAGTTACATTTCAGCGCTCGATCAGTGTGCAATTTATTCTATTACCATCAAAATGAATGAAGAAGTTAGTCTATCACGATTTTCGTACCTTTAAAAATGTATCATTCTTTCGTATTTTGAGTGTCATGTTCGAGTTAATCTACTCTGACCAATCCACTTCTGCGTAAAATGGCACAATATAATTTCCCCACTATAGGCCACCGGGCTATATCCCGCCCAATCTCTAAAAGTGCTCTCATTTCAGTAGGGGGGGGGGGGGCAGGACCGAAAATAGTGGGGAGTCATTTAATATTCTGAGGGTACACGACCGAAAATAGTGGGGGGAAGTTGATATTGTGTCCCCCTCTTCGAATTGGTGGGTGCGGGTAGTGGTATGGTTCAGTGCCCCGACCCCCCGGCCCCCGGGATTTCCGCCCATGGATGTAGGAGGTGTCCCACTTCTCCCGCCTCCCAGTTCACTCCGGTCTCCCCGAGGCCTATACATTGAGAGAGCGATTGCAATGTTGGATCCCTGAGGAACTACGAAAGCATAGTATGTTGTTCTTTTCTTTTCTCTTCTTGATCTCTTTCTCCCTCAGTTTTTAGTTCATGTATCATACATGTCAAATTAAAACCAAAAAAAAAGGACACGACTGGTCAGCATGATCAACATTATATGCGCGCTGAAAATCATAAGAGGAAATGAAGTTAAATTAATTGTCAAATATTAAAATAAAATTAATCATAAATATCTAATGAACATGTAACTGTAACAAATTTCTTAATGTGGTTATTTCTTAATGTGTGGTTATTAAACACGCGCCTTAAATCAACCAGCAGCAGCAACAACAACAACAACAACAATAACGATAACCTTTTCTTTTTAGCGGATCACTTACTGATTTTGTAGATTTTTTTAATCTATAAACTGCCGGCGTGTATAATCGGGTGTGGTGATCAAATACGCGCCTTAAATCAACCAGCAACAACAGTGCTCAGCAACAACAACAACAACCTTTTCTTTTAAGCGGATCTCTTACTGCATACCATTTAACTAGTTTTGGCGACCACGGAAATTTCTTTTAGTTCCGTGTTGGCATGGTTGGCGACACTGATCTCTGGTTGATCAGAACAGAGATCAGTGATTGGCGACCAATAGTATTGGCAACCAAGAAGTTTGCATACTATTGGTCGCCAGTTTCAAGGAGCGGACTACGGTGCCTTTGAATGCTCAATGAGAAAAGAAATACAGTTAGCACTTTTCGTTGACGAATATCGGGAACTTTAGGGAGTGGGGCTATTTGGTTAGAATAATGGACACTGATCTTGTGCTCCTAGTTCTATAGCACTATCGTGGGCCTGTATTGTGTACTAAAATGCATGGTATCACTTTTTTTTTCACATTTCATAACATTTTCAGATGTAGGTTTAAAGAGGGGCGTTTCCGTAACATGTAGTAGCCTAGCTGCTTATCACTTATTATATAACGCTGAAACAAAATGATTGTCAACACTACATAGGGCCTATTTTCCTCAAACAATTTTTTGTTAAGGAGAGTTCATTTTGAATACCTTTCTATAGCGGGATTGAAATTGTTAAGGAGTGCATCGATGTCGTCATATGAGTATGTTGTCAAGACAATTGGTTTTAAACAAACTCACTCCAGTGAGAAGTTTAGCGGTCCGATTCTGTCTTTGGGCCAGTGTCGGGCATTCCCCATTACAGCCCCCGTTGTGATCACCACTGCTTGCTCTACCCGCATTGTTTGGAACCAGTTGTCTTGACAGTAATGCTGACATTACGTCACACTTCGGTACTCAATAATATACGTTTTTTTTTTACATGTTCATTCATTGTACACATCATGAAGTGTACGCGTTCCTGCTTCAAAATGTAAAACTTTTCTCCGAGAGCACTGCCACGGCATTGCATAAAAGTTACTGCTAACTTTCAAGGTAACATCGCTCGACAGCCAATGAAATTCAAGGTGTTCATAGAAATTTCCAGTGGTAGCACAATTACCATTAATTCATACAACAGGGCCCAAGTAATTTGAAGACTGAGGGAACACTCAGCACACAGTTCACGCTGCGCACCTGCAAGCTTATACATGTATGTCTCACCCCGGACCTTGGACCTTGGACCGCCAATGACCAATCATGATGCTAAAAATAGTCACATTACGTCATACGATACAATGTTGGCACATTGCCAAAATACAATGCTCATAGTCTTACATCAAGGCAATAGCAATTGTATCCAATCACCCAAAGCTCCTATGGTGAATCGTAAGTGCTACAATAATAAAGGTGCGTTTCCCGTTGAAATCAAGGACCACTCTCATTTTGTGTACTTGATCATGCAAAATGAATCCTCGAAATGCCGACAAAATACCCAACGTGCATAAAGTCGTTTGGATGTCCCTATACGATAATGTGACAACAGACCGTCATGATTAAGTCGTCAGTTCAGTTCGAATAACATCTGGACCTGTTGATGTGGAGGATGAGATTGGAAGGGGAGGGCGGAGAAGGGGAGTTGGGAAGGGGGCTATATAAGCTCAAACATAAATGATATAAGACCTGCGCAACAAGTTCTCGTATCAAATTGGGTTCTGTTGAAAGACTATTACGCATGGGTGAGTCATGGTTGAGAATACGACTCGGCAACGATTGTCTGAGCTCGAAGTTTCTTACGCAATAAATATGCGCAGGCGCAAAAGTAATATTGACACAAAATCCGATATAGGCTATTGTTACAACCCCTCTCATATTAATGGTATTGGCCTTAAATTCGTAAAAGCGGAAATTATTATGGCAAATACATATTAATCAATACCCGTTATCAGTCATGGCCTTTGATTTCATTCATATACTAAAATCTACACTTATTGCATCAGTCAAATACATGTAGATAACAGTAGCTATTTATACCCCCCGAAACGCCTGTTCCGCGCGTCTACATGAATCGCATGAGAAATCCAGAAGCTTATAAATAAGTTGAGCGCGGCGTTTACTGGTCAGAGTCGGACTCGAACTCGGCGCTGCAAAGATCGAGGGATGCACCGCAGTACTTCTGCAGAGGATGACCATTGGAGGCAAAGGGTTGGACCGCGCATTTCTGCACAATATATTTTAACGAGGAGCCTATAACATTGGTATTGGAAGATTTGGACATTGTTTCTGCTGTTCTGCTTAGAGATTATAATTAGTGTTATCTTCATCTCATCTGGCAGCTCAACTAGAGGAATTATTGGCACTTTACTTAATGAATAAATTTGTAATACTTGCCGGTTGAATTGTTATGAATGTATTTGAGCCATCTGGATAAAAATTTTTATTTTGGACTGACACCGATTGAGGAGCAAGGATCTTCGGCCCTGGGTGACTTCAGGTAAGGCGAACGAAGTTATACGTTCTGATTAATCTTCTCGAATTCCTCGATGGGATCAAATGCTTTGATATCTTTAAATGATTTAAAGAGACGAAGAAGAAACAAATGACAAATAAGCACTTAGTTTTCTTTGGAGAATTGTTATTTCAGAAAAAAATGTGCTATATATCACTCAGAATAAAACGTATGAGCGAACGCTATGATTAAAGACATTTAGTAGGCCCATACTAGAAATGCGCGGGTTTTCTAGTTGGCATTGTGGATGTATGATTTAGGTGTGATATAAGCAAAATTTGAGTTTGAGCTTGAAATTAGTGAAGAAACTTGACTTATGGTTGATAAGTTTATAAGATTGTTTTCATGTCTTGTAAGGTATTGCTTGATGACATGGCTAATCCAAGCCCCCTCCTCTACCCCCCCCCCCCCCCCCCCCGCGAAAATTGAATATGAAAATGCATCCTAGAAGTAATTACATGTAGTTAACACATCGGGCCTGCTATATCTTCTCGCTAATCCTCGTCGAAAGACATAAGAATAGCTGTACCGTATCTGTGATATCATTAAACCGAGAGAAAATGTGTCTTGACATAACAATGGGTCATTTCTTGGTTTAGAGTACGTACTTTGTACAGTACTTACCGCTAATTTATAATTTCCTTCTATACATTACGTTACGGTAATAAGCATGTGCGTCATTGTATTTATGGCCTTTCACTTGTATTCAATTCGAAACACAAAGCACTATGATATAAGTGAAAGGTACATTACTCATATTAGACTCCAACGCATTCACCTTATTGACCTGTCGTGTTACTCGGGGAATCTTGATACTGAATATAGATGATATTGTTTCGTACGAACTGTGTATACTTGCAATATATATTTACAGTGTGTAGAGCGTGGAAAGGGCGCCCCAAGTCAACTTATTGTTAATTATGTAGTGGGGGTGGGTGGGTGGGGGGGGGGATACATCTGTCTTTGTCAGACTATACGCTGCTCCAGTACGATTTGTACTGATAAAGGGTTTCCCGCTAGGCAACTGTTCAGCCAAATAACAAACAAAATAAGCTTATAATCGTATTCTGACCAGGGAGATATTATGTGGTCAGAAATGTTTGGTATGGGTGTTTCCGGCCGGGCCGGTCAAGTTCATGAGTGTACGAGTGAAATTATGAAAAGTACAAAAAACTATGTCAAACATAGCCATGAATTGACTATGAAATCAATAGTTTTACAATGGGATGCGTGATTTTACAAGAAAATCAATAGTGGAGGTTGTTCATATGGCCTACGCCTGTATTAAATTCGATTTACCGCCGTCGCCAAGCGACCATTCCTGACAAAATATCAAAATAAGAATGAAATCATGATTATTATACCAAACAGGGTTTCATCATGAAGGAACCGTAAATGCCAATGTCCACCGTGAAATTAATTTGATTTTAATTAAGCAGAAACATGAAAGAAACACATAAGTGGAGGATTGATGAAAATCCGTCAAAGGATAAGAAAGTTAGGTTGTTTAATTTTTATCAATTTGTGACGTCACATGCGAGATGTACTCCAATAATGTTGTGTACTCATACTTTTTAAAACGTCTAATTTCTCGTTTATTTTATTTGTGAATTTGATACATCATTAGAAAGATGTTTTTGCACACGAACCTCTATGAGAAAAAAATCCTTCATCAAAAAGAGAAAAGGCAATTTATTGAATCATATAGCACACAACATATGGGAGGGCAGCTCGCATGTGACGTCACAAAATCAACATGTTAAAAGATCATAACTCTCTTGTCCTTTGACGGATTTTCGTCAAACGTTCAGTGATATTTATCTTTCATGTTTCTGCTTTTATTCAAACCAACTTAACTTCAGGGTAGACTATCCCTTTAAGATTTCTTCATTTTATATTACTATATTGATAATCATGAAGGTAATGTTTTGAAAAGCGAAAAGTAGCAATAATAAATACCGACGACACGCAAACATTATCCAAATATTATGTATCCTTATCTGCCACCGTAGAGGGCACATCATGTTCTATTTATCGTTTAATTAAAATTTAATAATTGGGGGCTGCGCAGTGGTGGCCTCCCTACCAAGCCCCCCCCCCCCCCCCCCCCGCATCCCGTGTGGCACACCCTCCCTCCCTACCTCTCATCCCACCTACCTACGATAATGTGGAACTGCCCAAGATGATTTTGATTAGTATGGCAACATCATATATCTACCTATCTACCTACCTATCTATCTATCTATCTATCTATCTATCTATCTATCTATCTATCTATCTATCTGTTCATCTATCCATCTATTTACAGTGTATCTAAAAAAATCTATCTATCTCCCTCTCTCTGCATCTCTCTCTTTCTCTCTCTCTCTCTCTCTCTCTCTCTCTCTCTCTTTCTCTCTCTCTCTCTATCTATACATCTATTTATCTTTGTATCTACTTACTAGTATCTCATCATCTCTCTAAGTATCTATCTGCAGTGTATCTCAAAATCTATCTATCTATCTATCTATCTATCCTCCTATCTATCTATCTTTTTACATTTGTGTACCTGTCTATTTATCTATACATACATGTCTTTCTTTATGATATGTATATAATCATATCTATATATGTGTTTGCATATCATAAACATTTATGATATCAATCAATCTATCGAACTATCTATCTATTTTTCTTTCCATATAGCCACGTGTTATTGCCCTTTTTACATTCTCTCCTCTGTCACTTTAGACTATTCGAAATATGGACAAAATTATCATCATGAGAACATGCCAATATGCGTTACTTCCAAATAGCAGTTATTTTTACACCATCTAACCAAATCAAGAAATAGTTACACAACTTTGTGTGTTTACAAAGCGTTCTTGAACAGTTCTAAAACAAATTATTATTCGTATCTGTCGTAGTCTGGTATGTTTAGTTCAGGAATATCTTGACGACGTGAGTTAATGTATAACTCGAGAGGGAGCAGTATATTATTACGTAAAGAATAGACTTTGACTGTGTTTTCATAACGAGCGAGATGATGCTTTTAAGGTAAATTGGTTTGTATGCGGCTCCAAATATATAGACACCGGAAAGTGACTGCATAATCGTGGCACACTCGTGTTGTTTGTGGTTGTGTTTAGAAGATTGGGGGCTATCCACGTATCGATGAAAAACAGGAATAGAAAATGACTGCGATATTCAAGCTGCTTTGAAAACGTGCCTTCAATTCGTTGTTTCAATCCACCAGCACTATAGCACGGACTGGAAGGGCGACATTGTGATCGAAACACCGTGATCAACGACGTCGACCCGCTGGCAGGGGTGTTATCATTATGGGGAAGACTGATGACGTCATCGACAATGGCGATTTGGAGGTGGAGTTCAAAACGATGTCGTCCGGTAACGGCGTCAACGGAGCCGTGAACGGGAAAGAGGACCTCAATAAAAATGTAGCCACGACGTCAAAGGAAGTCGACGAGGGTGGGGAGAAACAGTGAGTATATTGTAGCTTGTTATGCGAAATGCTGGTCCTTGCAATGTAATAATAGAGTTAGCCTTCCTGATTTACATATTACCATGGTTACATTGATAAGGATTTAGTTTCGCGATCTATGTCCTTAGTCTTATCAAGTGCCGTTTTATAAAAAAAAAAAAAAAAAAAAAAAAGATTAATCCTATGTGTGGCCAAGAAATTGATGCTTTATGTGATTTCCTTGTTTGTTTGTTTGCTTGCTTGTTGTTATTGTTGTTTTGTTTGTTGTTGTTGTTTTTTTTTGGGGGGGTGGCAAGATGCATCAATGGCACTAAATGGGTTACACTTACGTCCTTTGTCGCTCAACTCCTCATAATCCAGTTTTAGTCATTTTTGTTTTTAGATATGATAATCATAACAATGATTAATACGGCACATTATGATAAAGTTAAATGAAAATTGTGATGATCTTGTTGGTTATGACGTATTTACGTGTCTCATTCTTTGATCGAACAGAGATGATGAAAAGGAGGAAGAGAAACCTAAGGTGCCTTTAACAAGACTGGTATGTAATTATCTTGTTTATATGTTTGCTTGAGGGGTTCCATTATGTTTGTTTGTTCATTTTTTGTAAATGCTAATTATTTCAGTTCATGTCATTAATTTTAGTCAGTCAGCCAGTCAGCCAGGTCTGCATTTATTTGTCTGCATCACGGAGAGAGACAGAGAAAAAGACTGAGAAAGAGAGAGAGACAGGGGGGTGCAGAGATATGACAGTCAGATAGATTGACAGAGAGAGGGAGAGAGAAAGAGAGAAAGAGAGAGAGAGAGAGAGAGAGAGAGAAGATGGTGAGGGGAAGATGGAGAGAGGGAAGATAATATGAAAACAGATGGAAGGAGAGAGGGGAAATAGAGAAAACAATCCTTGATAATGTTTTCTTCACTCACCTCGCCACGTCGTTGCCGCTCATTCACCCTAGTTCCGCTATGCGACCTCGGTGGACGGGCTCCTAATGATGATTGGGTCCCTAGCCGCCATCGTCCACGGCTCCGCCTGGCCCGTCATCAACGTCGTGATGGGCAACCTCATCGACGACTTCACGGAGTTTGCCCAGAATGGCACGAACACGTCGGGACCGACGCCGCCTCCTGAGGTCGATCCGATCGAGGAATTCGACAACCAGATGCGGCAGTATGCCATCATTTTCTCCCTGATCGGGGTCGCCACCATGTGCTTCGCCTATGTGCAGGTCAGCAAACTTTTCATATCACGTGGTATAAAGCTGGCCAATGACAACAGAGTACAGTGAACTAAGCATGATAGGTACCCACTGCCAAGCAGATCAATTGGATTAAGCCCATTATTTATTTGCATTAAGATAACTTATGAATTCTTAACTCATAACGATTATAACGACTATTCACAAGATGTTTTTTGGTGCATATGTATAATGTCATCAATGTTTTGGGTTTTTTACGTGCTTTGACATTCTTAGGATATATGTATCTCTTTATATTTGGACAATATAGCAAATTCTTAATTACAAACACAATGGTTGTTATGATTATCATACTCATTTACGAAATTAGTGTAATAAAAATATACCAAATTTATATTCCTTTTCTTTCTTTCTTTTTACACCAGAACTCCTTCTGGACACTCTCGTGTGAGCGGCAGATCTACAAGATTCGCCAATCATTTTTTGATGCGATTCTCTACCAGGAAATTGAATGGTTCGATGTGCACAAAAGCGGAGAGCTCACCACGAAATTAGCAGAGTAAGGAGAATGGTGATAAGGAATATGAAAGCATGTGCCGTGAATTCTCTCTCCCTCTCTCTCTCCTCTCCTCCTTCTCTCTCTCTCTCTCTCATTCCTCTCCTCTCCTCCTTCTCTCTCTCTCTCTCTCTCTCTCTCTCTCTCTCTCTCCACCCCCTTTCCCTCTGTCGCTCCCTCCCCTCCTCACTCTCTCTCTCTCTCTCTCTCTCCCTCTGTCTCTCCATCCCTCTTTCCTCCCTTTCCAACGCTCTTTCTCTCTCTCTCTCTCTCTCTCTTCTCTTTCTGTGAGTATAAACATTCTATCTCTCACCTTTCCTCTCCCATCCCTCACTGTACCATGGACAAGGGAATGTAAAAGGTGAAATATGCCATTTCCATGAAGTGTTGTGTGATCTATCACTGCTCTCGAGCTTGCTCTCCAATGCCTAACAATATTTGTCTGTCTATCTTTTGATTCAGTGATATGGAAAGGGTAAAGGAAGGTCTAGGAGACAAAATAGCCATCAGCTTACAGTATGTGGCCATGTTCTTTGCTGGTAAGTAACCAAGTATAATTATAGTCAAAGTTCACATTTCTCTATTCCACATTTTCTAGATTTTCATGACAATAATCATGGCTACTGATAATCGTAATTTAAACCCCTACTTACTACAATTTTGTATCACACCTGACGAAGAGTTGCAGCGGCGGACGGAACGTCGTGATCTTTTCGATTCCGTTCACCATACATTGCGAGACAAACGATTATCAGTAGCCATTTATCCGCAATGAGTAACATATTTAGCATTGTTGATAATAATCATGTTGCGCTGCATACGATGTTTCTGAGCGCATTAGAGAGAAAAGAAGAGCGATAAAGAACATGGTAGAAAAGGTACATGTATATATGAATTTACACTGTATGCCTAGAGGAATTAGTCTTGAGAGAGTCTTAACTCTTTGAGTGTCACATTATATCCACGAGTAATTTACACAATTCCCATATAGAAATTGTTTATATGGCACACATAAAAATAGCCATCAGCTTTATATTTTGAATACATTCTTTACTAAAAAAAATAACTCAAATTAGTTTATATCTATGTGACATGCTTAGATGCAAACAGACCCACTTAACATGCTTAAGACTCTGTTGAATATAACTCTTTTACTCTACCTCGATGAAATGATCATACTCCTGCCTACGTGGACGTAATCATATAAACTTTTCTGTTAAGATATACGTCGTGTACGACCTTTTCTTTACGACGTAATTATGAGCATTAAGGCTTGGACTTTGAACCCCGTTCGCTTTGAACAAGCTGTACAATCTATGGAATTAAGATTTACTAGAGATACTACAGATAGGAATTTCTCCGTGAGGTTGTGGACAATGCGTGTATACATTCCACAATATGATTATATGAACGGACGCTCTCTTCAGACCTGAAATATCATGTTGTATATCATGTTATAGTTACATAACAATATCAACACTTTTTATATGGTGATGTGGGCCAGCTCAAATACAGGATGTTTAAATGAATGTCATGACTTTCAGTCAGATCATTATCAACAAGATACCTAAAGTGAGGAATTACCAGCTGTTGTCATTTACTATTGATCGATTTTAATACTCCTTTATCAACTTCATTTCTTCCCACCACAAATTGATTATGTCATTCTCTTCTTCCCTTTCCGTCATTCATGATTGTGATGGCTTAGTTCGTTTTATTTTTCCACTCGATATACAAGACTTACTATCATAAAACAAACCACTGATAACAAAACAAAGGCATATAAAACAAATGTACACATTTGATTCCACGTCTAACATACAAAAACACTAAACAACGCCTGTAGTACAACTATTTTGAATGATTTGATTACACTCTCTGCGTACCAGATGTGAATTTATACACAAGTAATACACACACACACACACACACACACACACACATATATATATATATACATACACAAACATACACACACACAAAAACACACACACAAACACACACACACACACGCACACACACACACATACACACCCTCACATACACACACACAAACATACACACACACACACATACACACACTCACATACACACACATATACACACATACACACACATACACACACACATACACACCCTCACATACACACACACACATACACACATACACACATACACACACACACACGCACACACACTCACCTACACACACATACACACTTTTTTTCCATATTCTTTATTTGATTTCATTCCCATGATAAAATAAACAATTTCACTTTATAACATACAATAACAAATACATAAACGTAATATTTCTATTGATTCGATAAACACAATAAAGCATGATTTACCACTTGCATATAAATATGTGCATGTGCCATATTCCTCCTGAATATATATGCAACTTATAAATCATATTCCTCTAAAATAATAATCATCATAATACTAATAGATATGTATAAATGATGATAAAACAATTCCATAAGAATGAAATCTTTTCTGATACCTCTTCCCCCCCCCCCCCGAACATATCAACCCCCACACAAAACATGTAAGTCCAACCCCCCCCCCCCCCCCACACACACACACACACACAAACACACATACACACACACACACACACACATAGAGAGAGAGCCGAATGAGAAAGGGGAATCTCTTTAAAGTTTTGCTTGTTTGGTGCGATTTCTGATTGAATAAACGTACCAGTACTATGTACAAATGACATAATATTGCTTGGATACCATTTGTTTTTATATTCATGCATTTGTATTTTACTTTGATTCCATGCAGGCTTCGGTATTGCTTTCTGGAAGAGTTGGGAGCTCACACTAGTCTTGCTTTCCCTCACACCCCTCATCGCCGTGGCTGGAGGCTTCATGACATACGTGAGTTACCCTTAAACTTATATTAACCATTTATGTGACGCTATCAGGTTTCTGCACCGGTAGCACACGCAAGTTCTAAAGAGCAATCTATCATCAGGCTCGAAGTGATTAAGGTTTTTCCAAGGGTATCAGCTTTTTCCCGATTTTTTTTTCTCATAAAATACAGATGATTTTAACGAGATTTTGAGCAGTGAGATGTAGTCATGATAAGTGCGCCCTTTGCAGTAAATGGCAGCAAAACAAAAGGATACTTAAAAGAATCTTTCGGAGGGGTGATATTTGGATCGTCGTGTGACCACAGATATACATTGATGATACACCCACGCGTGCAGATAATGAATTTGCATTATACTTTGAGTATGTTATTATGGTGAATTTTATTTTGGCTCAATGTTTATACATGTACTGTACATACCTTCTCAACTGTCTCCCCCCACCCTCTCTCTCTCTCTCTCTCTCTTTCCCTTTCTCTCTGTCTCTGTCTATTTCGATCTCTTCTCATCCCTTTATATTGCTTTTACTTTTCTTAAGACCAAATACCGACTTTGTTCGAGGCCTATCTTTCTGAGCTGGTGGTTTCTAGGTGCAGATTGTCTTAGTTCAGCTTTAAATGAGAACCTTTGTTTAGAAGGGTAAAACACATTTTAAACAGGTGGTCGTTACAGTAGGATTCTGCAGTACAAATATCAAACATTGTTTTTATCATTTAGACAACATTTTCTCTTTTTATTTTCTCTAGGTGTTGTCGACTTTCTCGAAGAGAGAGCAGGAGGCTTATGGGGATGCGGGCAGCGTGGCTGAGGAGGTCTTGTCTTGTATCAGGACGGTCATCTCCTTCGGAGGAGAGCAGAAAGAAGTGGACAGGTGGGATAGACAGGGTTAACCCTTTTTTAAATCCTTGCTATGCGAATTGCGTTCATTTCTTGTGAAAAGGTCACTCCTGGCACTCAAAGAGTTAAGATTTAGACAGGTGGGTAAAAGAAGGGTTAATGAAAAGACGGTTACTTAACCATTGGTGTGCCAATGCAAACGTTCCTGTATGGGATTTGTGTGTATTACTTTTCGAAAAATGCGTGAATGATGCTTAAAGAGTTAACACAACATTACATGAGCGACAGTGGAATAAGAGTGAAAAGAGATGATAGAGATGGACAGGTATAGAAGCAGAAAGAGGGATACAGAACGAGATAAAAACAGACAGGATAACATATACGTATATGATATACATCGTACTTTATGAATATAAACTAATATATCCCACATGATTTGGAATGTATATTGGTTCCTTATGTGTTAAACGATTCACGATGGAATGTGCATTTTGATTCTATTGACATGGTGACACAGGTAATGTCAGAGATTTAAGAAAAAATACATGAGGGTATCTATGATAGTTGCCAAGACGGTAGGTAGATCTAATTGGATTTGTTCGTTTTCCGCCTTAGATACGAGAAAGAGCTGATTGGAGCCCGGAACCTCGGCGTGAAGAAAGGGGTAACCACGGGCTTCGGGATGGGTGTCACCATGTTCATTCTCTACGGCTCATACGGATTAGCCTTCTGGTAAGAGACGTTAATGACCAAGTCAGTGATTTATAATGTTCATAAACACTTAAAGTGGTGTGGTGTAGTGGAGCGTCCCTATGACTCTTCATCGGGAAGGTGAGGGTTCGAACCTAACAGCTGCCACTTTTGTCATTTAGCAATACATCTCCATCCACATAGCTGTTCGGTATCTTGGAGAGAAATAGGGACCGGGGGGGAGGGGTGTTTCACCAAGCTGATCGTAAGTTACGAACGACTTTACGAACGACTGGTGATCCCTTCTTGTGCTAAATCAGATCCTTAATGAATAACGTGTGGTATCGCATTTAGCACAAGAAAGGGATCACCAGTCGTTCGTAAAGTCGTTCGTTACTTACGATCAGCTTGGTGAAACACCCCATGGTTGGATCCTTTGATCCAGTGACTGTAAGGTAATAATATAGAGTATTCATGAAAACCTGTGCTATTACTGATGAGACCACCCTGGGTAAATAACACCATATTATTTTTTTTATATGCCATATTTATTTGGTCTACTCCAGTGAAACATGTTTCATGTCCACCTCTAGGTACGGGCCAACCTTGGTCGCGGAGGGTAAGTTGACGGGTGGTGAGGTCATCAGCGTGTTCTTCTGTGTCATGATTGGGTCGTTCTCAATCGGAAACATCACTCCCTCGCTCTCCGCCATCACCACGGCTAGGGGTGCGGCCTTCACCCTCTTCGACATCATTGATGCGGTAAGTCCATGGTAATTGTTCTTCCCCCGCCATTCTAGCACTCCACTCCTCGGGAAGGATGTGATTGGGGCAAAGTCTATGTTACCAGACATAGTTGTTAACAGACTGGGTCGTGTCCATGCACCTCACAGCCTAGTACCTAGGCTACGTCCGCATTTCTATGATGTTAAAAGCGCCATACAGCGTATTCACTAATCCCTTTATTACCACGGGCTTAATCGCTGTGTCAGTGATCTATCCATGCCTTTGTAGTTAGAGGTTTAACCCTCTCATAACCATGGGCTTATTCACTGTATTATAAGCCAATGGTCTCTTCATGTCTTGGTACTATAGGGTTAATCCTCTCATTACCATGGGCTTTATCACTGTGTCAGTGGTCTCTTCATGCCTTTGTACTAAGGGGTCTTAACCCTGTCATCACCATGATTTTATTCACTCCGTCATGAATCATTGGCATCTTCAAACCTTGGTATTCGGATGATTAACCTGTAAATATCAAACTTCGTGGACACTTCTCTGTCTTCAGACTCCAGTCATTGATGCCCGCTCCAAGAAAGGCAAGAAGCCCAAAGAGATGACGGGAAACATCGAGTTTCAAGGGGTGCATTTCTCGTACCCCACGAGGGCCGACGTACCCGTCCTGAAAGGGGTGGATCTTAGCATCCAGAAGGGGCAGACGGTAGCCTTAGTAGGATCGAGCGGGTGTGGCAAGTCCACCACCATCAACCTGCTGCTCAGGTTCTACGACAAGGCGGATGGGAAGGTGAGAGAAGATAGTCATGCAGTGTCAGAGCACGTTTCCGGTTCTGATTTACAATGTCTTCTAGGACGTATTCGTCCACCTTCATTCAATTGATTTGATTGTAACTTCGAAAATGACGTTTTATTTATTAAGTATTTAAGATGATTTATTCTGCAATAACCTACATCAAGCCACAATCTATAAAATGGTATGTTACACCTTCACCACGAATTCAACAAGCGAGAATGAGCCATCAGCATTAAAGCGTTTATTATGGTACCCCTTTTTGCTTCTACCCTAGTAAATCTGTTGAATGATGTGCCAGTTTGCCAAATAATGAAGATTTTGATACAACGGAGTGAAATCAACACCCGAATAAATGTTTGATTCTTAACTCCTCATTTTCCATCATGTTTTTCCAATTTCCCGCCGAAGATCCTGATCGACGGGCACGAGATCACAGACCTGAACCTGCGCTGGCTGCGGGAGAACATCGGCGTGGTGAGCCAGGAGCCGATCCTGTTTAACTGCTCCATCGAGCAGAACATCTCATACGGCAAAGAAGGAGTCACCAAGGAAGAAATCATCAAGGCAGCCAAGATGGCCAACGCACACGACTACATCTCCAAACTCCCAAAGGCGAGTAACGCGATTTGAAAATGTGCTATCATGAAACGGATTAACACAAGTCGGTACATTAGTTACCGCGAATGGCACAATTCTCAGAGACGTGATTAAAATTCCATGCGATGTTATGAAAAGGCAAACAAATGTTATAATTCTAAAAATGTTAACTTCGTCACCTTGCAGGGCTATGACACCATGGTAGGAGAGCGCGGGGCGCAGCTGTCCGGTGGTCAGAAGCAGAGAGTAGCCATCGCCAGAGCTCTGGTCAGAAACCCGCCCATTCTTCTTCTCGATGAAGCCACTTCAGCTCTGGACAGGGAGAGTGAGAAGGTCGTGCAACAAGCTCTCGATAAGGTAACTATGGTAACGTGGGCACATATAAGGTGGCACGGTTTGTTGTAAATATATGGATATGTGAATGACGTCAGATTTAACTAACGGATCCATCATACAGATTTGATGAAAATAAACAAAATGATTGTTGTTAAAAATCAATGCCTTGGCGTACACCAATAAATTCTTGATATTTGTTGAAAAACTTATAAATATAAAAGTAATTATCTCTTTCGACTCTTCTTTAAAGGCTTCAGAGGGACGGACCACGATCGTCATCGCCCATCGTTTGACAACTATCAAAGATGCCGACGTCATCTACGCATTCGATGAGGGGCGTGTTGTCGAGTCTGGCAATCACGACGAGCTGATGAAGAGAGACGGCGTCTACAAACAACTGGTGACCCTACAGACCTTAGACGGAGCAGGTAAAGTTGACGGAGTTCTTATGTTGCTCAAAGTGTGGAGGTTTCCAGGAATAGTGGTTGTGAACATATCGAGATCCCAGGTTCAATCCTATCCATGCCACTGTGCCCTTCAGCAACAGCATTTGGGTGGAATATATTGCATTGCGTTACTGACCCATAAACAAAAAAATGGCAAATTTGCAAACAGTTTATGAACGTGATGACCTGATGCATGTGTGTTCTTAAAATATCTTAAAATATGTTTTCTTTTCACTTTTGTCTTCTTTTATTTCTTATATCTAGCTTCATTTTCTAATGAGAAGTAATAGCACTGATATATAATATTTTGACATTTTGAGGCGGGAAAGTAGCCCAGCTCATAAACATCTATCTTAGATTTGAGTGTTGAAATTTGTATTTCGTCTTCTGTCCAGGAGAGTCCTCAGATGATACTTTAGACAAGAAGGGGTCGATCGCATCTCCAGCCCGTCAGGCGTCCCGTCAGGCATCCCGCCAGATGTCTCGCCAGATGTCCAGACAGCTGTCTCGGACAGCCTCCAATGCCAGTAGCCGAAAAGGCAAAGGCGGAGAAGAGGTCAGATTTGAGCGGGGTTTTTTTCGACAGACATTAGATGACACTCGATCATCTTTGTTTTGCTGTTAATCTCTGTAGTACTCCGATTGATAGATCAATCTGAAAAATAACAGAGAAAAATCAAATATGCATGGACTTAAACCTGCTATATCCTGCTTGTCGGGCAGTGACTCTATCCAGCAGGCTAACCGCTTGGCTTATGATAAAGACACCATACTTCGGAACCAAACACTATATAATGAAATACATGTCAAAATGTTTGATCCAACATTACTGTTATCATCATCAGTATAAGTATCATCATAATTGTAATTATCATTATCGTTATTATTGTAATTGATATCATCATTAAAACTATCATTATACATTCTTATCATGATAATTATTATCATCATTATCTATCCCCGGGCGCAAAGACTCAGAGGCTGTCTCGTACATCTGCTGTTTAGCATATATTGTTAATTCCCCCGCTCAGGTGGATGAGGAGGAGGAGGTGATCGAGGAGGAAGACGTAGCACCGGCAAGCTACATGGACATCCTAAGTCTGAATGCCCCTGAGTGGCACTACATCATGGTCGGCTGCTTCTTTGCCGGTGTCTTGGGTATCTCTATGCCTCTCTTCGCCATCTTCTTCAGCGAAGTCATCGCCGTGAGTCGATCTTAACGAATAAACCGTTTCCGTAATGTATTCACATCACCATCACTCCCCCTCCTAACTGCGTAGTATCACGTTATTGCATTCACCTGTTGTTAGTCGAATAAACCTCGGACAAGCTTTGTTGTTACCAATAGTAACATATTTTTTGAAAGCCTTGCACAACATGTGCATACGAAAAAGTATATACATGTACTCAGATGCAACATTTATCATGTCAGTACCAAGCAAGGAGAAGCCCATTGACTTACTTTACATTTCTTTCACCTGTGGTTCTGAGAGTTACGGGTAGGCTCTTTGTACTCTATCCGTGCTTCTGTACAATTAACATGTTTTGTTGAAGGTCTTCGGGTAGTGAATGCTCCTAAAATATTAAGCACAGCAGATGTTTGTATTTATTGGCCAATGAAATTAAACATAATGATAAGATAACTAACTCTTAAAACGAATTAAACAGCCATCATATGTTTTCATTTGAGATACATTAGGTTGCTAACTTTCTCCTAGGGTTTTGATTAGGGTTAGTTAGGACGTCTTAACCCGAACCTAATCCCTACCCTGACGTTAGTACCCTAAACTGATTTAGATCCTTTAAAACCAGCAATGACCAGGATTGTCTGGATTAACCTGAGACGTGTTCCCTTTTCCCATGGTTCCAGACCTTCAGCTTACCACCTGACGAGCTGAAGGAGGAAGCCACCTTCTGGGCTCTGATGTTTGTAGCTCTGGGCGGGGTGATGTTTGTGTCTCACAGCGCCACCGGGGTGTGCTTCGCCGTGTCTGGAGAGGATCTCACCCTCAGACTACGGCGGAAGGCCTTCTCAACCATGCTGCGACAGGTGCGTCCATATCTTACAACCTGTTCACACACACACGACCTTTCATCCGTAATCATCACTAAAGAATCATTACTAGCGAATCTTGACTAACGGATCACAACCGTTCACACTGTCATGTTTTTTAAAGACTCCCTTAATCATGATTAAAGAGAGAGCGCGCGCTTTCACGGATAGTGATTCGTTAGTCATGCCTAAATATTAAGACCTTCTCTTCACACACGGTTTGGGCGTAATTTACCGTGATTCTATAGTCAACTCTCGTACGAAACGCTGGTTTGACCAGCGTTTTGGTAATCATGGTCACCGATACGACGTATCGTTAGTTAGCGTTCAGACAGACTTTTTCGGTCGTAAAACTAACCAGATGTTGATTCTTTAACCATGCTTTAACCATGATAAAGGGCTTTAAAAATCGTGTGTTAACATCGGATTATTCGAGACCATTATAAACCCTGTCATTACCAAGCCAGGAAAATCCCATTGACTTGTTACACATGTCATGCACATATGGTATTGCAATGGTTAAGCACCATAAAATAATATCTGGTTTGAGAGCTGTGACTTTTGTTCAAATCTAGAAAATATTACAATGGGTATGAAAGAGCATTATGCGTATGTAAAAAAAAAAAAAAAAAAAAAAGGTTAACACTATCTCTAACAGCGTGTCCACACACAAAACAATTTATCCCGAAACTCTATAACGATACGTCGTATAATACCTAGTTCACACCGACGCCGAATTGATAGCGAATTAAATCGGCGAGCAAAGCGGCGGCAAAGCGTAACAAAGCTTAATTAAAGCGTCAAGACCGTAATAGAACGTGAGAAAGCTTTGACCAACTCGGAACATTCGGCAAGAGCGCCAAGAAATTTTAAACTGTTTAAAAATTTGAGGTGATCTCTCACGAATTGCGTAAAGCGTGGAGAGCGTATTAAAGCTTATCAAAGCGTCACAAAGCTTATCAAAGTTTTGCTCAAAGCGTAGGAAAGCTTGGTTCAAAGCGGTGACCCCACTTTGTATGCTCTGTCATCAATTTACACGCTTTGTGAGATTTTTTGAAAAGTAAACAAAAATGACGCCGAATTGATCGCCGATTTAAAGCGCGACATTCGACGTCGATGTGAACTAGGCATAAAGAATCAGCGTATAAATTCCAGAGTATCCACACACGTATAAAGAATCATTGTATCTTCGATCGGAAGCACGCTGAAAATTACACTTTTGCACTTCAAATTCTTGCTCTTGTGATGACACCACGTTTATAAATACAACAAAAATGCATTTAGTTTAAACTAATGGTTTTTTTTCGATACAAATCTGACTTTTTAGAAGATATTGTTGCCAATTTCCGTTAACCGTTTGTATACGTGTGTTGTTGTTGGGTTTTTTTGTCAGGATGTGGCGTACTTCGACGAGCCGTCGCACAGCACCGGCGCCTTGGCGACCAGACTGGCCTCTGATGCATCCAACGTGAAAGGAGTAAGAACACTAACTCAATTATTGCTTTCGATTTCATCATGAAGATGTTTGATATGTTACAGAGGACATGTTTCTGGATATTCAACAGTTCACAGACTTTCTGTTGCAATTTGTTGAAGGTAATATCAAATAATGCCTGGACTAGCTACTCACAATTTATTAATTTTAGCATGATTCATTTTTTTGGCTATTAGCAATTTGAGTGTCCTTTGATTTGAAATGCAGATAGTGGTTAGTTGGGTATCTTTGGAGTAGGCCCTATACCCAACTTTTTCCCACTGGGTCTGACGATGGTCCATATCACCATAGACCGGGACCGAGAATCATGTTACTGTGACTAAAGGGCCTTAATTAGTATGCTGTTTGACAGATCAATCTATACCATATTATCGCTTATGTTATTTCAATGGTATGAATAAAATTTAAACGCGAACCGTTTCTGATTTTCTCTCAGGCGACTGGTGTTCGCCTCAGTACCGTGATCCAGTCCCTTGTTACCATGGCAGCCGCCTTGGCCATCGGCTTCATCTTCGGCTGGAAGCTCGCTCTGCTGATCTTCGGTTGTCTGCCAGTTCTGGCCGGTGCGGGCGCTGTCCAGATGAAGGTTCTGCAGGGTGCTCAGGCGAGGGATCGCGCCCTCATCGAGGAGTCGGGGAAGGTAGAGCATGACGTCATTCTGTGACAAATGTGTACTAGCCACAAGTCTCATTGAGCTGGGGCGTTTTTCTGAAGTAAAAAAAAAAAAACGGACGGCAAAACCTGTGCTAATATGCCAATCTCACTTTATGGATCGTAGGCGACTCAAGTCGAAATTAAGTCCTGCCTTAGCTCGTTTTCACGATACTACCCCAGTCATTATGATGGCACAGGTGCTATTGATAAAACTTTGTTTTTGTTTGTAGGCCTAAGCATTTGTATTCAATTGAGAGAAACTCTTTTATGGCACGTTCCCAACCGCGGCTTGCCATAGCCCCAACTTTCTGAAGCCTTTCACTCACGTGTGCTTGCCCGTTGTGCTTCATGCAGTGTGAACGGACCTTTAAATGTCTGTCGCGCGCATAGGTTGCGCCATCGTATTTTGTAGTGTACATAAACCTGTAGTAGGCACGTTCTCACGGAATGTCGTTCTACTTGGCAACCATGCTATTACACACAGCCCATTTGTATTCCTTTCATAACCAATGTGATGAAGAGTTGAATCTTACCAGTTGAATATTTCTATCCCCAATTCATATCCCTCAGATCGCCGCAGAGTCTATAGAGAACGTCCGCACAGTAACAGCACTCAGCCTAGAGGACAGAATGATCAAAAACTACTCGGACCAGCTCGAAAGACCTTACAAGTAAATCAAGCTTCCATGGCAACAGTTATATTTTCCCCAATACCAAGACTGGGACTTGAGTTGGCCGGGAGCTGTAAATTATATATTACGTAATCATGATATTATGACCTACGATGTCCTGCTATGTCAACATGGTTAACCCTCTAAATACCAAGCCAGGAAAGCCCCATGGATTTATTACACATGTCATGCATCTGGGGCTTAAGAAGTACTTGATTTTTGAAGCAGAAAGTTAGATCAGAAAACATTTTAATATATACCATAGATTTAATACACCTAAACATGGCTTTGCCTGATATGATACACATAATCGCAACTTGTATTCAAACACAGAATTGATGATGTAAAGTAAGTGCTGACGTAATGTATGATCGCCAGGAAGTAAAAGTTGATTGCCCATCTGTCCGTCCGTTTGAATAGAGTGGGCCTGCTGTATACCAAATACAATGCTACCCTGAGGAGTTTGTATGTGTAACTTGTACACCAATGCATCGATGGCGCATAGCGGGTTAACCCTTTTATCACCATGAATGCATTTCTGTACAGCTAATGCAGTAGCAGTTGCTGGGGGGGGGGGGGGGGGGGGAGGAATTTGACGTTGTTTTCAATCGTCCCATGATGCACAAAAGCCACATTCAGATTTTGTTCGCAGTCATGTTTTCGGTCTAGTGAACTAGTGTATGAGACCGGAAGTGGACGTGACTCTAAAATTAACTCCGGATGTCGCCGCGCAGTGCATTATGGGACGCCTTTCTCCTGTATACGGTATGAAGAATTCAGTGTGATATTACCTACGCATGCGCATTGTCATCATGATCATATTATTTTTCACTATGCGAACCAGGCAAGGGTTGGTGAACAGCCAGGTGATTGGCCTGGGCTATGGTGTGTCTCAAGGAATGATTTTCTTCATCTACGCGGCTTCCTTCAGACTGGGTGGCTATCTGGTGTCCATAGGCGACATGGCGGGTGACGAGGTCTTCAAGTGAGTTCAGGATTATGCTTCAAGAGGAATGGTCTGTCACTGAGAGATGCAATCAATCGTAGGATCGATAGTCAACCGTACAATCGATCTATTGATCGAAAGATTGTTATCAATCGTAAATCTGTATTATTGATCAATTTCATAAAACCAAAGAATGAATGTCTTCTATGTTCACGTCAAATAAATAAGAGGCTGTCGGTTGGTGTTTTTTCCGATAAAGTAAACTGGTTTTGTGTGTCAGTTGTGTGCCACCCTATTCATACATGTAATCAATGTACACTGAACGCAATTCAGCCTTCAGGCTGCGATGTTTATCAAAGTAAACCTTCTAATTCAATATATTTGTACTACGCCCTCACCCCCATCCAGGGTGGTTTTCGGAGTCGCCTTTGCCGGTATCTCCCTCGGCCGCGCCATGGCGCTGTTGCCCGACTACGCCAAGGCCCGCCACTCAGCCGAGCTCCTCTTGCACCTGTTCTCTACCACACCCCTCATCGACAACTACTCCAAAGAAGGTCTCAAACCGGTTAGTTAACCGTGTCCACTAGACAACTACTTGTTGCTAGGATTCTATGGCAATGATAATGATAATCGCGGAAACGGGGGATGACAATGGAACACATGTAGTCATATTGCTTGCAACTTGCAATATGAGTGTGCCCAACAATTTGGCTACTGCCTCCTTCCCCCAACATCAAGAGAACAATTATTTAAAGACTCCACACTCGATCTGGAACACGCATTTCAAGGAACGCATTGAACAATTGAAATGTGTGTTGACTCCTTTTTAAGATCAAACAATATTCTCGGAGATTTCGGAGCAATTTTGAATATCGGCAATGCTTCATAGATGGCATGATGCTAACATCAGTGTGTAACAATAATGGTGGTAAGAAATATGAATATATTAATCATGAAGTCATATATTGATAAGAGATAAATTACCTCAAAACATTGTGCATTCGGAATGATTTATAGATGTCCCATTCATTTCATTTGAACCACGTTATAGAAATCTATAGAGGGCAATATCCAGTACCAGAATCTCAAGTTCACGTACCCGACTCGACCGGACATCACGATTCTGAAGGGTCTGAGCTTGACCATCCGTCCTGGTCAGACCGTGGCCCTGGTGGGGGAGAGTGGGTGTGGCAAGAGCACCCTGGTGTCACTCCTAGAGAGGTTTTATGACCCAGAAGAAGGATCAGTGGTAAGTCACCTGTCTGTATGTCTGTCTGTCTGTCTGTCTGTCTGTCTATCGATCTACCAGGTGGGGGATGAAGTGTGGCAAAAGCACCATCTTGCAACTCCTCAGAGAGTTCATGACCCAGAAAAGGGTAGAATCTGTCTGTCTGTCCGTCGGTTTTCCGATCATTTCTTTCACGGGGCGACTGAGGGTTGTCACTCGTATACAGAAGTTCCACCACTCTACCCCTTTATCTATCTATATATTGTTATGTAGCAGTTCTTCTACCTTTTTAATCCTTTTTAATTTTTACCTTTTCCCCACTTCCTTACCACCCAGTAGAATCTCAAGTGTTTACTCCTCCTAATTAAGGGATAGTTAATATGTGGCCGTCCTAAACCAAACAGACCACACGGACCGTCATTATCTTAAACATTTACAAACAACTTTAATAGCTTCTTTGTTAATACTTTGTTTAATACTCTGATGGACATATTACTATGGACCAATCAGAGCTTGCTTCTATTTTCTAATTCTAATTGTTAACGCCCCCAAACCTCATGAAGATGGAACTTCAGATCCATGCTACACCCCAAGAACTCTTTGTTGGAGAACTTCTACTTTTACACTTCGACCGGACAACACGTACTGCATGATTCTTGTATCCATAATTAACTTGCTGACGACATTGAGCTGAGTTTGGGACTCAGAAATAAAATATCATTTCACTCCAATTCCAACCTCATCTACTCTGATTCTCTCTATGAGAGAAGTATATACCTCATTCGTAGCCTTCTTTCATCACCTTATCTTTGGAATGTCAGACCGTTGACGGGAAAGGCATCAAGGAGTTGAACGTGCAGTGGCTGCGAGCCAACATGGCGATCGTGAGCCAGGAGCCGATCCTGTTCGCCTGCTCCATCAAGGAGAACATCCAGTACGGCGTGGAGGAGGCCATGGACATGGTCGACATCGAGCGCGTCGCCAAGATGGCTAACATCCACGACTTTATCGCCTCACTGCCTCTGGTAAGTCAATATTTTATAGACAGTCCCCTACTTTCTTTTCATTGCTACCCTTCTTGCACGCTTGTTTTTTCCCCATTATTTTCTACCCCTTTACTGTCTTTACTAATCATTGTTGTTTCATTATGATATATTCATGGTTGACTTGACGGCTCCTGCAGTAATCATGTAACAATATTCCAATGGAAATCGAAATATATTCAGAGAGAGGGGGGAGAGGGAAAGGAGTGGAAAATGCAGAGAGAAAAAAAAACACCGATGGGAGAGATTGAGAGACATTGAGGATGGGTAGGAGATAACTCTGTTTGTGGGCGCTTGGAGAGAGTCTTCAAACCAATTTGCTCAATTTGTGACTTATTTATTTGTATCTGTATAGGGCTACGGCACACTAGTTGGAGAGAAAGGCACCCAGCTGTCCGGTGGTCAGAAGCAGAGAGTGGCCATCGCCAGAGCTCTGGCCAGGAACCCACGCATCCTGCTGCTGGACGAAGCCACTTCAGCCCTGGACACCGAGAGCGAAAAGGTAACCATTGGAATTCAGATGTGTACTGAAGCATTTACCGCGATAACACCATTTATAACTATAGCTTTGATGCCTGTATGGGTTTATCTGATAATTGATGTATTTTTTTTTCTGCGACAGGTGGTCCAAGCAGCCCTGGATAACGCAATGAAGGACCGAACATCCATCATCATCGCCCACCGTTTGTCGACGATCCAGAACGCCGACGTGATCGCCGTGATCAGGGAAGGAGTGGTGGTGGAGAGCGGGTCGCACCAGGAGCTACTGCAAAAGAAGGGCCATTATTTCACCCTGGCTGGGGGTAGACAGGAATGAACAGAGGGGCATTGCTGCACCCTTGATGGGAGCAGACAGGAAGAAGCAGGGGGGCACTACTACACTCTTGATGGGGGTAGGTGGGAATTAGCAGGGGGCAGTATTGCACCCTGATTATGGGGGGGGGGGGGGCGAGGGCAAGTAGGAATGAACATTGGGCAGTACTGCACCCACGAGTAGGGTTGTTAACCCATTTTTCAAGTTTTCAAGTGCTATATATATGTCTTCCGTTAACAAATATTATCGTGTGAGTATGAGAGTGTATTATGTATTCTTACATGCGTGTGTGTGTGTGTCTACAAGGAGAGGGTGATAATGTTGATGATGGTGATGACGATGATGATGATGATGATGATGAGGTTGATTATGATGATGAGGATGATGAACAAAGTGGCGCAGAACAAAGAGAACAAAGACATTGAAAATAACAAAGGAAAGAGAACGTGATTAAGAAGTGAGTGAGGAGGAAGAAAGAAAAGTTGAAGAGGAAGCAAGGATGGAAGAAGGAGAAGAAGAAGAAGAAGAAGAAGAAGAAGAAGAAGAAGAAGACGGAGAAGAAGAAAAGGACATAGTAAGGGGAAAGGAAATGTAGAACATGTAGAAGGGAGGGGAAAAGAACAAGAAAATGAAGAATTGGGAAGAGAAGGAGAACCCGAAGAAGTTGAGGAAGAAGACAAAAGACGAGAAGATAAATATAACGAAGAAGAAGAAGACGAAGAAAGAGGAAGATGAGCAAGAACAGGCGCAGAAGGACAAAGAAGAGAAGAACACTCTGAAAGAAAAGGAGGAGGAGGAGAAGGAAGAAAATGAGGAGGTATTACAACAACAAAAAAAAATGGTAAAATAGAACGGAGAGACCTACGGGGTTAGGAGCGTAGAGACATTTTTTGACTAGTGATCAAGCAGTATACTTGGGTGAATTTATTAAGATGGTAATTCACTTACTAGACAAACAATGATATATACTGTCATTGAAAGGCATTACGTGTTTTAATAAAAGTAGCATTGTCATTAAGATGTGAAGAATTGCCACGGCCAGGTTCATTCATCTTTGTGTATTATGTGCATTGAATCTGTAAATGAAAAGTATCCTTTTACACAACATTTCATAAATCGTATTGAAATCATATTTGGTGCGTGTTCTGCACATGCTCCACCCTCCTCACGCTCTTTGTATCTTTCCCACTCTTCTTCCGCCTCTGTCCTTCTCTTTCTCTCTATGTCTCTGTCTGTCATCTTTTCTTCACTTCCTCCACCTTTCTCTTTCCCCCCCCCCTCCCCCCACTCTCTCTCTCTCTCTCTCTCCTTTACCTTCTTCTATCTTTCTCTCTTTTCTGTTTTTACCCCGATTGAATATGAATACATTACACAATATATATTCAAATCATACATAATACCTGTTGAATAGTAAATAAATAATTTCTCTAGGTACCCGTCGTAACATAGAAATAATACAATAATAACAATAAAAACAATGTAAATTCGATCATAATAAATCAGGACATCATAAAAATAACATTGAATCATTGAGTATTCTTGGATCGTAACTCTTGATTAAAGAGCAGAATTTGAGATTTCCTACACCGTAAGAGTGAACCCCTTTAAAGTGAATATTAAAAGCTGAGTGATAACAATGAATATGTGATTTCAAAATAAATGAGGAGTAGCTACCTATACACGTTCCTTTCAGTCATATGATTACATTATTTCTTGGGATTAACAGGGTGATGGTGAATGTGAACGTGGTGGGCATATATGAATATTGTATTCATTGTCATTGTACTATCATTACACTTTACAAGCCGTCGGCATTCTGGTGAAACCTTGAATTCATTGTTTAAGAATTTTTGTTTTGTTTTTTTTGTATGATGAATAACGAATTGAATTGACTTGAATTGAATACAGGAGTGATTGCGAAGACGGCGACAATGGAAGTGACGCCTCTGTTATGATATGGAATTGGTGATGGTGCTGTTAATAATAAAATTACGTCAGGTTAAATTATTGGATGATTATGATTATTTTAATGATTGTGAATATGAACGTGATGGACATGCATTGGAATCATTGTAACAGTGCAGTGGCGAGATTGAATTGTCTTATCAGATATTAAATTGTTCTTCATACAGAATGGTGAAGGTATTGTTAATGGGGCAAATTCCGTCCCCTCTCACTAATTTTTGTAGTAAACAGCCACTTAACATGGTCACGTAGTAGGATCGTGTTGTACATTATTTGTTGTAGTCGTCAAATTAATAAATATATCCTTATATCTGTACAGCTACAAAATGAGCAGTCATTTTCAATAAGTCCCACATATAGATTATGACGTGTCATGCTATGATCACATGGAGTTGGGTTGCCTCTGTAGCTCGATGCCTGTACTTTGATGTAAGGGTTTTCCCCGTCACGACCAATCATGCAATATCGCTTCATGTAACATTCTGTTGACACCAATACGATCAGCCGCTTCACCAGAGTGACAAAGCGCTCTAAAATGTGCAATAAGGGTTTACTTCTGACAAACTGAATCGGCAAACCAGTTTCATGTGAACATACCTTTATGCGGTAAAATCGCAAAAGATGAGAAGTTATGTAACTATCCCAGGTTGAGCTAGGTCTATTTCGTGGTTTTTGTCAGTTCTGGTTGGTGTTCCGTCCATTTGATTACGTGCCCTCTTTGCACATGTTATACACACAATTTCCGTGCGGCAGCAGTCTGGTAGGCACCCATGATGGTTTGAAACCGTTCTTATAACAGTGTTCATTAATCAAGTGAACTCGCCCCCTACGCTCTTCCTGGGTTCAACAGCACCTCCTTCTTATGTAACTTTGCACAAGTAATAGCCACCGCACACGGCACGATCCGACCAGTCGTACGACTCTGCGACTGGCTGAATCGCAGGACCCGGTCATTACATTCGTGCAAGAAGGTGACGTCACATTTCCAGTTGTCGGCCCTTACGACTACAGAATCGTGTCGTCTTCGGTGGCACACAAACACAAAACACACAAACACGAAAGAGCAGCAGTTAATCTGACACACAAGGAGTTAAGATACAGCTGAGAGCACATCCAACTTCTACACTCGTACGACAGCGGACAAAGACACTGAAACTGAAGCAACACGTTAACCCTCACATTACCACCCCTTGAAAACCTTATTTGCTTACTACACATCTTCATGCCAATGGTAATCAGAACATATCAAGTCCTTTTACGCCTTTTGGACCCCTTGCGCGCGCCAATGCTCAGCGCGCGGCGCACGCACAGTCGCGCAAGCGCAGCTCGGGTAGTAGGGCTATATACGCTAGGCGCGCGCGGCCACGGCCGGCCGGCCGCGCCGGCCACTGCACTGCATTTTGTTTTTGCTTTTTACAGCAAACTTGATGTGGACGTGACCTTGCCCAAAATCATACTGTAATTGCTGCCATAAATGTCTCCTAGATCTATTCCTTGAATTCCATAGCCCACTTAGCCTGACCAGAGCGTTGTACAGCATTCCACCAGAACCAGAATTAGATCTACATTAGATCTAGACCGATAATAATTGTCTAACCTCGCTCGCTATAGCTGCGCGCTGCAGTGCAATGCATAGCATTGCGTGCGGCCAGCGCGGCCGGCCGGCCCGGCCCGGGCCCGGCCGCGCCATGCATGGTGATATGCGTATTAGGTACAGTACTCGCCCGGCCCGAATATGACAACCTCTGCCATTGGCTTGTGGTCTGACACATGTGTATTTAAAGCTAAAACGCGAACGCAAAGTTTGACCAATGAACATAATTCTTACATCATCGGAAAGCTTAGAAAAAACTGCACAATGACTCATGGGAACTAAGCTGAACGATACCATCAAGCGAAATGGTTCGAGTGGGAAATCGTTTGGAGTGACATAAAGTAGGACTTTACGTTGAGTTTCATCCTATTTTTGATATGAAAGGGATATTTTTGACCCCAAAACGCGAATGCAATTAACATCCATGTAAAGATTTCAATTATTCAACGGAAATAATATGATATCATCAGCAATATATCATTGGAAGTAAGGATAAAAGTGTGAACTTTTTTCAGGAAAGACAAATTTGTTAACAAAACATGCAATTTCCAATGGTATTTCCATAGAGTGGTAGACACGCGCGGAAAGCACGCGCAGTTAGTGTCCCATAGGATTCGATATGAGTTAACCTTAGGTGGCCTAGGATGAAGCGCACTTGAGCGACGCCCACACGGACCGCAGGATACCGAGGACAGCTTCTCGAAATTGCTTGTCACGATAGCCGTAGACGACGGGGTTCAGGGCTGCGTTAAACGACGCCGCCAGAAATTGCGTTTCCGTAATCATTGCCCAATAGACATCTGAGTGTGTGGCACTCAGCAACTGTGCAAACATGTCGATTAAGAATGGCGCCCACGCTACGCAGAACAGCCCGACTATAATGGAGATGGTTTTTACCGCCTTGAGCCGACTTAAACAGTACAGATCCATCGCCGTCCAGCGTGGAGCGGTCCGTCATCACCCCGAGGAACAGGAGGGCCTAAAGGCGGATTCACACTGCATCCGACATTCCGACATACGACACGACATACGACTTTCCGACATTTGATCCGACAAAATAAAAATCGAAACAGTGCGAATCCAATGTGTCCATTCACACTGAGGCAACACGACAAAAAAAGTCGTGTCCGACACATTTTGTCGTATTAAAAAATCGGATCATGTAGCGATTTTTCAAGCACGACAATCCGACATTTAGCCGAAGACCAATCACAACGGCGGATTCCTATGACGTCACTTCATAAGTTTGGCTTGTCAAAAGACTTTTGCTTCGCGGAAAATCTCTGCGATGGCCTCACTTCAGTCCCATCTACTAAAATGTGTGTTGGACAATGTTTCCCTACGCATCATATCTTTATCATGTTTTGGTGAAGCATTTTGCCATCGTTTGTAAAGAAAGGTGGAGAAGAATGTGATTCCTTATTGATGGTAAGTTAATAAATGTATATTAATGTCAGCTAATAGCGAGTTAATCTCGGTATTCAGTGGTAATTGAGTTTTAAAGGCCTCGATTCAAGACAAGTCTAATGTTTACGTTCGAGGACTCGGAGTAGGTCTACGTAGTCGCGTATAAGTAAACGCTAAAAATTATACAGACCCAAGGCCAAGGGTCTACATGTAAAAAGTCAACGATGATTGATGGTGTATGCAACTGTTATATCTACCTGCATAAATGTCACCATTCTAACTTGAAAGTCTTGTGAGATCTAAATCGCACTTTAACTTTGAAAGGCCCCGACATGTACATGCAACATAAATATATCTAGTTTTAGAGGTCTGGACGGGTATAAAACGTTACGAATTGAGTATAACCTGTTTATGTTTGTACTCAGATTAGGCTCTAGTTTAGATCTACTAGAAAGCTGTTGCATATCCAACAGTTCAACATAAACAGCCGTGTTTACGCGTACTCTACTAGTCTAAACGCTAGTGCAGTTAATTGTAGTGTGTTCATTTACTCTGTTCGAATGTCAGAGTTTTAATAGATAGATCTAGATTTCATTTATGAATAAAACGGTCGATCTAAAGTTAAGTTACAGGTCTACAGTACAGCCTCGAGGTCAACATGGCTGTTAAAGGCTTTAAAATGTCATGAGATCGAAGTGAGATCTAACGACAAACGTATCATTGATCCAGATACACTTACTGCTACCACTAGTACCAGCCCGCTCACGCTCCCGCTGCGCGGGAGCAGTCCCGGGGCTACAGATACGCCAACTCATAACAACACAGATATCTATCTAGGGTGTAGGTCTAGTCTATTAATTAGAGTGTAGATTTCCCAGATCCAAAACAAATTTCTTTAGCAGCTAGTCTACTACTCACGTTTTCTTTTAGATCTGGACTCGACCGTACCTAGACCTGTAGTCATGGGTAGCCAGCAGGTCTATCCTGTTGTTATGATAAATCTAGCCAGCCGGCCGACCGGCCGGGCGTGCTCATGCGAATAGATCTAGGTCCACGGTGTGAATACTCGTATTAGATCTACTATTTTTATTAGAGAAATTAATTGACTGTTACATATATCTGACGTTGGTTCGCACTATAAATGTATGCAGTCTACCTCTAGAACTAGAATAGATAATTTGCTACACTCAGATTTACTGGTTTAGTTACAATTCGTACTAGTCAGCCGTCTATCAATATCATCAAGTAGAGTCTACTTCAATCACAGCAAGTTATCTGCTCGTCTAAATTCTACCAACATAACCAAATCTTAATTGTAGTGAGATCTGACTAACCAAAAATAGAGATGAATTGGCCTGTATTCATGGGTTTAAGTAACTGTTCTTTCGGGTTTAAAAGACTCTCAACTAAGTTTACGTGAGGAGCTAATGTAGATTCATATTTGTTCGTAGGGGGATGGTGACAGCTTTCTTCAACGTCAAAACTTCTTAACGTTAGTTTGTAGACTAAAAAAATAAGAAGTGTAACTATTTTTCTGGCAAAGTCACTGTTGGTGGAATGATTTAGTTCGTCAGTTAAATGATTACATGTAGAATGGCTGTAGATATGAGGGATGTTCCTAAAAAGAATACCAATATTCAAAATTTCTTTGCATGAATTTAAATAAATTTAATATCAAGAGTAGGCCTGTTCAACTGTTCACAATGTTTTATTCGATACTTTTCTTGCATCACGCACACTGACGTAAAAATGTAAAGTTTTTTGTTTTTTGTTTTGTTTTGATTTGTTTTTGTTTGTTTGGGTGTTTTTTTTTTTTGGTTTTTTTTGTGGGGGTGGGGGAGATGCCATTTCGAGGGTGCGGGAGAAGGATGTCTGAGAAGGATGTCTGAGAAGGGGGGGGGGCACCCCTCTTCCGATGTAGTTTCGTAGGATGATATTGTTTCTTGATCTTTAAAAAAGTTCTCATCGTGTATTTCAACAGTCTATACATAGCATAAATGATCGAATCTGTGAAAGGAAAATTAAGAAGGGGGTTTGAGGCTGAAAGAAATATGTACAGATGTAGCCCTAGATTAGAGGAGTTTGGTGCCGAGGGAGGATATGCCTATTCTGTGTTCATTAATGAGAGATGTGGACCGGGGGGGGGGGGGGGGGTAATTATGTTGTGTTGATGCAGATTTGTCAAAGCAGGATCTAACAGATAGATTTAGTTTGAACCGGACACTTAAATCACTGAATGGTACAAACTTGATAATTTTATATTTCTATTTGAGGAATCGTGATACCTGCAAACTATGTTGTACATGTATACAATGTCATGTTGTTGATATGATTTATACTGCATATGTCTGGTATAAAAAAAAAAACCCAAACATGCTTTAACGTCGGCATAGCGAATGAACTAGATAAAGACATGACCTACCCATCTTATTGTTATGATTGATGTAATAACGTAAATTCTCTCTCTTCACCATTGTGAAGAAGGATAGGGTGAGTGTGATTATGCCAACTTCCCCACACGAAATATTGATGCTGGTTTTCCTTTATTTGGATAAGTACGTATCTGTAACTTGATCTAGTATTGAGGCAAGAGCATGAGAATGAATAAGGAGACGTAATAGTAGAGGGAAGGAGAAGAAAGAGAGGGAAGCGAATGCGTGGAAGAGGAGGGAGATGGTGGAGAAGGAGGAAGACGATGATTATCTTTGTGTCCTTCGTCTTTTGTTTCTCCTCCTCATTCACCCTTCCTTCTTCTAATCATTCTCACTTGATTATTTTCCCTACTCCCCCCCTTTCATCCTTCCTTCCTTGCCGTACTGCTCCTCCTCCTCTTCTCCTCTATTCCTCACCATCAATCCACCCTCTTCTCCCCCTCCCTTGTTCCCTTTCTCGCGTTTCCTTCCCTCTCCCCCTCGTTTTATATTCCTTTCCACTTTTTTTCTATCTCTTCCTTCTTTCTTTCTTGCTCCTGTCTTCTACCACTCTAATAATCCTCCTCCCTTTTCTCCCGCCTTGGCCGTAAGTTCTTTCCTTTCTCATTCTTCCTTCTTCACCCCTACTTCTCGTCCTTCTCAGATCAATATTTTTCTTGTGTTTATGCTTGGTTATTGCATAAAGAACTTGATAATTGATTGACCTATAGCAAATGTCGTGTCATCCGACTTTTTGCACGACATTTTGAAAAGTCGTTGTCAGTGTGAACTGAAATGTCGTGTCGAAAGTCGTGTCGTGTGTCGGAATGTCGGATGTCGGATGCAGTGTGAATCCGCCTTAAGAGCGATCCTCAGTATCAGGACGTTGCATATGATGAGTGCAAAAACAGTTGCGATGTTTACCCAAAACATAAGCCATAACAAGGCACTATCTGCCTCTCGGTCGACAAAGCGTGCGAATGACATATAACTCATAAGCGTATACGAGCCCACCACTAAACCTACAACCAGCCAAAGAACCGCCAAGAAATAAGCAGTGCGGTTGGTAGTGACCAAGGCCGGATACCTCAGCGGTTGAGTTATCGCGATATAGCGGTCCAACGTCAATGTCAACGTATGAAAATACGATATCGTGGTTAAAAAGTATAACGGAAAACTTAACAAATGGTGTATGGGTCGGCATGTGTGACTGTCGATGAGGGTGTAGATGTTAAGAGGACTTGCGAAAGTTCCCAAAAGGAGATCGGCAATGGCGAGACTGGTAAGAATCAGATTTGTTGGAGTTCGCAGTCGGTGATTCTGATAAACTGCGACGATCACAAGCAGGTTCCCCACAATGGTGACCGGTACAAACATTGCGATGGGGATCGAGAACATCATCATGATGGCATTATTCGGCTCGATAGAGCAGTTAGACGTGTAGGACCCTCTTTGTCCCACAAACATATTTTCTCTTGATGAGTAATTAGCCATTATGAACACCGCTCAGACTTAAAACAAACGATTAAACGTTACACCGCATGTACAATGAGACTCCGACAACAGGGCACCTATATAAGAAAGTTGTATTTTCTTATTATAACGTAGTTTCCAGCTTGATCAGACACCCGGAACTGATCAATATACTTCCTTAGTTGCTCTTGCACTGGGTGCATGTGGATTGGTAGTGTCGATGGAGCCAGAATACGACTCACTATGACCAAGACGACGGGAAATGTCCAGAATGGATCAATCGGGAACAACTAGACATGTATTAGCTGCTCTCTTCTCTCATCACAAAATCCGTCTCAGTTTGAGCAGCGCAGGAATCATCTAGACATCTTAAGCCGCCTTCCTTCCTCGTGTTTGTTTGTGATGGGCGAAGTAGTATCAATTAGTATTCAAAGCACGCCCGACGTCGAGGCATTGATGAGGTTAAGAAGTGGTTGGCGGAGAGGGAGGGAGGGAGTGATGAGTCCGAGGTAAAGCGATCAAGGTGTCAGGAGACATTAAGGAGCGGTGTGGGTTTTACGGAGCTCACTACAGGGGCTTTGTCCCCCCCCCCCCCCCCCCCCCCCACCGCCATAATGTCCATTGAAAGCCCACCATTTAATCCACCGAATAAGCCCGTCCTGGCCCCACCCAAAGAGATTCATGACGCTTCTTGTGAGATGACGTAGCATTGATCCAAAAATGAAAAGACCTTTTTTAAATGATATCATTGGCCTCTGATGCAAACTCCCCGCAACCTCCCGTATCGATAACGAAATTAATGATGCCATGCGGGTTTTTCCCATCCTATCAATGAACCAGTTATATGTAAACTTGTTTGATTTCTTGCCTACAGCCTACCAATTATAGTTTTATTCATTTTGATGTACGTGCTAAACGAGCAAAAAATGTTGGCAAAGATGAAGTGGTTTTTATTTACACAGGGCCGATCATCTGGAACATGCATAAAGTGTAAATAGTATTCCTGCGTGGATTCGCATTCTGTCTTAAATAACCAAATTCAACGAAGAGATGTCGTTGCAATGATAAACCACTTTATACATCAATCATATTGCGAATTCTGAATTTCTGATATGTCATTGATATCCTTAAAAAGCACATCGATATTTTCATCATTATGATTTTAGAATTCATTCGAAGGAGGTATTTCAATGAGTAAGGTCCCGTTTATGCGTGTAGCCTACATGAACATTGTAGGTATGGTAGAAGTTGATCTGGATAAAAACAAAAGTCTAGCCATCAAATAGAATACAGATTAATTTCGGAATACAAGGGGCGCCAACATACACCTAAAGTCTAAAATGCTTAAGGCCACCGCGGATTACCAGATTTTGCCACGATTCTGCGATCGTAAGGTTCTACGACTGGAATTGCGACGTCACCATTTTGCACGAATCCATTGACCGCCGGATCCTTCGATTCAGTCGGTAGCGGAATCATAAGATCGTAAGCCGTGTCGCCAGCCGTGGTCTTTAGATGCTCTAGTACCATTAACAAATACCAAACGTTCACTGTTTAATATATGACCTACACCAAGATGTAGGCCTATCATTCAAATGTGAACACTTTGTGTGCAATTGATAGTTTTCGTACAAGTAATAAACACAAAAACAGTTTATCTGGCACACAAAGGGATAATCACCACAACAAGAAGTGGCGTGACGGGGAGTACGTTAATTTCGTTGAAACCATCTGCTTTGTGTTTCATCCCAATAATGCTTTTATTCAAACGTCCAGTTAACTATGCTGAGTCATTGTAGTTAGATTAGTCGATAGGTCCCCAAATGTTGAAGTGTTCTATAAATGTTATCACGACAAAGACATCCAAATGGAAACCAAGCAGGTAGCTGTATTCGCAACGACAGCTTGCATGTAACCTGATTATTCAGTGGTCACAACCGGCAGTGCATATTTTTTTACGTGCGCGCCCGCAGCTTGCGTTCCAACTTCTGCGATCCCTTGCGTGCGTCCTCCTGCGTGCTAATACGTGCCTGAAAAAAACCGCATAACCTCTTGCGTCCGACGCGAGGATTTTCTACGAAACCCCACGCAGACCACACGCAGAGAATTGCACGGCCGGTTGTGACCATGGCATAAGATCGAATTTAACATGGTTAAGGAGAAGCAAGACAGAGTTAAGTCTTACTTAAGTATATATGCGCAGAGAGTAACGATCATACACATACACAAGACAGCGGACAAACATACTACAGTATACGTGATACGCCCATCGTTAACCATTATATTACTACGCCTTGAATACCACATTGGCTTACTTCATATCTTCATGCCAATGGTAATGAAAGAGTTAATCAGATTACGGCGGGGTGCACGTGAACGAGGCCCAGACAGGGCGCAGGATACGGAGGAGAGCTTGACGGAATTCCCGCTCACGGTAGCCGTAGACGACGGGATCCAGGGCCGACTTAAACGCAAATATCATATATGACGTACCCGTGATCCATACGACATCTGAGAATGTGGAGTATGTGGTCGTCAGCCTTACAAACAAATCGATGAGAAATGGCACCCACGCTAAGCAGAACAGCCCGACTATAATGGAGATGGTTTTCACCGCCTTGAGCCGACTTAGGCCCTCCTGTTCCTCGGGGTGATGACGGACCGCTCCATGCTGGACGGCGATGGATCTGTACTGTTTAAGAGCAATTCTCAGGATCAGGACGTTGCATATGATGATTGTGAATGCGGTCAGGGTGGACAACACCAACAAAAGCCAATACAAAGGACTCACTGACTGTCCGACGAGAGACTCTCCAAGGCATGTGTCAGAACAGTCCACTATCATCGTGTAAGTAGCGAAGAACACTCCAAGAAACAGCCACACGAAAGCAAGGAAATATGCGACGCGGTTGATTGTGACCAAACCCGCGTACCTCAGCGGTCGTGTAACCGCCAGGTACCGGTCCAACGTGAGGATCACAACGTTCAAGAACGAAGCGGAGCCCAATACAGTAATAGGTATTGATGCCAGATTCAATTTAGATGTGCATGTGTGAATGTCATTGAGAATATAGATCCTCAGAGGATTGCCGAATGTTCCTGAAAGAAGATCGGCAATGGCGAGGCTAGTGAGAATCAGGTTGGTCGGAGTTCGGAGACGATAGTTCTGGTAAACTGCTGCGATCACAAGCATGTTCCCCACAATGATGAACGGGGTAACCACTGCTATCGGGATTGAAAATATCAAGACCAGTAAACGGTTCGGTGCTGTAGTCATGGTAGTGTTGAGCGAGTTGACTTCCGTAGATAGCATACTATTTCCCGATGTGTCCAAAGCCATGATGCATGGGCAAATGACGAAACATTTATGAGCAAATCTCAAAGAAATTTATCAACTCAGCTTACATTTACATGAATGAAACGCGTGGAGAACACAATTAATTTTAACCCGAGTGGTAAGTCAGGATATTAATTGACTGACATCTGAAAACACGTCATTCACACCTGCCTATCTCCGCCTGTTTATGTTTCTCGTTATGTGTAATGTGTGTATATATTCACAAACAATACACACGAATCCCATAGAGCTACATGTAGCCTAGCACTGACATGCTTAATGTTTTCAAGTGCACGCACGTACCTAAATGTACGTTTACCTATTGCTGACGGGCGGATCGTCCCCGCACTGGCGACAGAATAGGTGACAGTTTCTTGCCACGATTGGCACCTCATCAATATCTAATCCATTTCACTTATTGTCATTAAACGCGGGAGCCATGTCAAAATCTCAGGATATTAAACCCGCCCGATGTGTGACTTTCACTACAAACGCTTAATTTTCCGTCAATCAGAACAAAAGGATCGTGTCAATGGCAAGGAGGAGTGATATAGACATCCGACGGTGGTTAATATAGTCTGAGAAGTCTGAAATAAATTGAGCAAGCTGTCAGGAGACATCGGAGGTCGGAGGAGAAGATGTTTTACGGAGCTAACCACATGGGTATTGTGGGTAATATAGGAGCGTATTAAAAAGAATCCTGACGCGTTTTATGAAGTCAAGAATTACAGAGACACCATTTAATAGCAAGCGTATTCTCCATCGAAAAAAAACGACATGATATAATTCTGAAACACGACAAGCAACTGAACTATATGATAACATGTTACAAGGAAAAACACAACTGTAATACTTTATCTATAAGTAATGACTTAGAAATAGCTGAAATGTATATTTTAACACTATTTCAAGTATCGAATTCAGAACGTTGCTTATTTATCACTCGTATCAATCTTGCGAATAAATCTATTTTGTCACTAATCTGGAAATGACGCCAAATGCAGTAAATTTAAAATAAAAGTAATTTACATTAAAAGTAAATTTAAATACGTATTTGTCAATTTATAACCTTTATGCCATCTAGTAAATCATCATATCGTTTACAATTTACATTTTCCTTTTTAAAATATATATACACGTTTAAATCATTTTAATTTTATGACATCGTTATGTTTGAATCATATATGAAACCTCATATCAAAATGAATGAGTTCGAGAGTTTAATTGAAACGTTTCTTAGAGGTGTCCGTTGTAAGAATACGAAAGATACCGACTGTTAGGTTTCGTATGTCAGGAAAAACATCAATGGCGACTTTCATCTTGGAGCATGAAAACGAAACAAGGAATCGACACCGCGAGGTGCTCGAGTAACGCAGATATGAAATTCTTGATTGATTTGATCTGAGCCAGCAGATATTTCGGTATCGCAGACAAAAATACAAACGTAAATACCAATTACATTTTATTTAATGATAAATATTTTTCGCATCAAATTTGTTCAAGTAACGCATATGTACAATAGGTCGTATATGACTTTGTGTTAACTTGGGAATCAAACAAATGTTCAAAATTAAACAAAGTATCGACAAATATGCGAAAGTCAACACTTTCGCTGACATATTACATGCTTCGTCTACCTCTAAATAAGATTGGCTTATACAAAAGTTTTACACAACAAAGAAAATGTTATAGTGTATGCACATTGATATAAACTTCATTAATCTGTAAATTGAGAGAGAAATATGTGTGTGTGTGTGTGTGTGTGTGTGTGTGTGTGTGTGTGTGTGTGTGTATATATATATATATATATAGAGAGAGAGAGAGGGAGGGGTGAGGAAAGCTTCATGGTATTGATGTGCATCATCATTCTGTTTTTATCTAGGGATTAATATGATAAAGTATCATCACTAAGTGATTCACAAGATTACACCGGTCATCGGATGCTGGGAAGTCTTTGTGATACCTCTCCAATCCCAAGGGATCATTTAGAATCATGGCAACCACTAAGGCACACTTATTCCATCCCTACCGGGTACCCAATCAAACACCTGGGTGGAGAGCAGGAATGTGGATTTAGTATTTCTGCTTAAGTACAAAAGAAGCATGGATGGGCTTGAACTTGGAACCTCGAGAACTTCAGTCACAGTGCGCAACCACTTCACCACGAATTGCTAGAAATGTATGTGATTGGTGTGCATGTGTGTATGTTTGTGTATTGTGTGTGTACTTGTGTGTGTGCATGTGTGTGTGTGTGCGTGTATGTATGTGTGTGCATTTGTGTGTGTGTTTGTGCGTGTGTGTGTATGTGTACGTGTGTGCGTGTATGTGTGTATGTATGTGCGTATGTGTATGTGTGCGTGTGTGTGTATGTGTGTGCGTATGTGTGTTTGTGTGTGTATTTATGTGCGTGCGTGTGTGTGCGTATGTGTGTTTGTGTGCGTGATTGTGTGCGTGTATATGTGTGCGTGCGTGTGTGTGCGTATGTGTGTTTGTGTGCGTGAGTGTGTGTGTGTATGTGCGTGCGTGCGTGTGTTTGCGTATGTGTGTGTGTTATATGTAGATGTACGGGGTGTAGTTCGGTTCACCTTTGCCAGTTGACTGAAAACAAAATCGATTATTGTCCTTAAACATTAGTTATATATATCAAATGGGTCAATCAGTAGCGGTCTCCATAACCATTGTCCCCTCGACAACCTGTACATCTTCATCTGCACCAGTATTGACGTAATCAACGGGGGGAGAGGATCGGTACTTCCCATTATTCATAGTGCTCTTGTCGCCATCCTCATCATACTTGATGTCATTCCCTGGATCCCTCTCGTCGCGATTTTTGATGACAAACCGCTTGACCAGCCAGTAGACCAAAAACGTAATCACCGCGAGGAGGAACTGGAGCATCAGCCCGACGAAAGGAACACGCCCGGCGATATCAGCGTCCGGACTGGGGAACGTATTGGAGAGGATGATGAAGGCTATGATCCCGTTTTGGACTCCCGTTTCGAAAGCTATGGCGAATACCTGGGGTTTCTTCAAGCGAGCGATAAGTGCTAAGACGCCACCCGCCACGGCGCCGAAGAATGGTAGCAAGAGGCTGGAGATGTATACCTGCCATGGCGCATAAAACACATAGAGCTGAAAAGGTATCGAAACTGTTCCTGTGATTACAACGACAATAGCAACGATTGGTTTTACGATCCTCACGGCCTTCTTTTCGAGATCCGGCCACTTGAAGCGGCAGAGGCACCCAATCGCCAGCGGGAGAAACATGGTTGAGAGTTGGGTGGCAATTTGATCGTAAGGAATCTCGAAGCCGGAATCGGTGATAAAGCGCGCGTAGACGAAGATGTTCATGGGCATCATTCCAAGGGCGAGAAACGTCGAGCATGCCGTCATCGTGATGCTCAGGGTAGAGTCCGCGTCAACCAAGATGCTGAGGTCATTGCTCAGCCTCCCCCCTGGACAACAACCAACCAGGAATAGCCCAATCGCGCTAGGAGCGTCCAGTTGGAACATCCGTCCAATGCCGAAGGCCATTGCAGGCATAAGTGTGAATTGGCAGAAAAAGCCGATGAAAACCGCCCAAGGACGCTTAAAAGTCTCCCGCACGACTATGATATCTAGCGTGAGGCCCATCAAGAAGTATATAACCATGATTGGTACGTAGAGTACATAGCCGATCACTTCCTGGAAGGGATTCCTGGGTAGGAGGACATTAACCGTCACTTCTGCCACCAGAGTAGACTCGTTAGTTCCCACCGCTGCCACCATAACTTGCAGGGTCGTCACGTACAGGTTCTTACCACGCACCCTCACAGTGTAGGTCTGGGGGAACGCCGTGTTCTCACCGATGTAAGCAGAAGAGGCTGATGCATTGACGACTTCGAACGCGAACTCGTTTGAGCTTCGGAAAGATATTATGCTATCGAGAAGGGATGAACCGACTACCGTCACGTTAACATCTGCTTCTTCATTCTCGGTGACGTAAACATCTGTCATGTTACCAAACGTAATGTCTATTGTTGCCGCAGAAGACTGAGCGAACGGAATGAACATCACCAGCAGACGGAGAACACTGCCACCAAACATTGTGCTCGATATCTGATTAATAAATGATAAAAAAATATAGAAACACAACCAATACAGCTATATATGCGCTACAAATAATATTGCTTGAATCTGATAGGGACATGTGCTTGATCCATAAAATACCCGTTCCTTCTTTTATATCTCCTTTTAAGTTTGTTCTAAATCAAAGTCAAATGACATCTCAACCTTGAACTAGTTACAAATTCTTATGTGGACATTGAATATTAATGTCATTAATTTTCTTTAATGACGTTGTAAAGAGAATGAGATGCACGTATGACTTGTCCACTTCTGTTTGTTTTTTTTAAATTAACCCTCTACGTAAATACACGATTACGCCCAACAATCAACATGTTCTATTGAAATTGAAATCGGGACTTTGGTCTACGATTTTCATAAAGTAAGAATTGTCACTGCCACCGTTCCTTATTGATAGAGCGAATGAATATAAACAGTAGGCCTACATAGGGTAAACAAAGATACAAAAGAAGAGTTTGTGCTACAAAAAATGGTTTCTTTGTGAAAAATAAGAACGGGGCATATATACTCTTTGTCTGGGTTAATGTTTATTTGAATTACGCATTGCCGACGACAGGAACATAGGAATATTATACTTCGCATAAACCGACACACCCATTTATTTCAATATTATTGTTCACAGCTGACACGCTTAATCTGATCGTACTAGCTTGCCCCTCCTCCTTTTTTTTCCACAAAACCATTACAACGCATTCCACCAGAAAATCGTCTATATATATATATTATATATATATATATATATATATATATATATATATATATATATATATATATAATTTTAAAGATAAATGTAAGAAGGGCGTACTGACTTGGTCTTGATAACAAGAAACGCGTTCTCCCAAGTAATTTGGAATAATAATTGTATTTGGTAGTTTGAATAATCTCCTTGTAATTAAAAAAAAATCACGTATACTGAGAGGCTGCGCACATATTTTAGCTGAAGTCTCCGAGTCCCTGTGTAGCAATTGACATGGGTCCACAAACATGACAAATAAATAATTCTGGGAAGGTTAGTAGCACTTTCCTTCTGCTAAGCCTAGTATCCAAATATTATTACGAAATACACAGACATCCATTGTCAATGATTGCTGTGCATGTTTCATCTAACTTCAATTGGTATTCACGTTCGAAAGAAGTTTCTTAAATGTTAGGCACCAACTATTATTAAGACATTTTATGAAGTAGTGCTTAGATATGGCAAGGATGTTTCACCAATGGATATCCAGCTGCCGTTTAATCAATGCAGATTAATTGTACTCTCCTTCTAGTCACAAAAAAACGCTTGGCAAAGATTTTCTCTTTGATCCCCCATGTTCGAAGTCGAAGATTCTCTGTATGATTTTTGCCTGGATTTGACGTATCAAAAAAATCGGATGCGCAGAAGAATTTGGGGAAATATCCTCACCCCATATGCTTGCACAGTTGTGACATGTAATACCTACGATGCCTCTACAAAGATTCAATCGAGGAATAGTGTTACAGTATGGCAAAAAGGCTTTAAACCTGATATCAAGTTGCAGTATAAAAGTCTCAAATTCACAATGTTCCGCATCATATTCCATTAAAAAATTGCATGAAACGTTACTTTCAGATATTTTCCTTTCAGACAAGTAACATGAAAAACGTACCCAGCCGCGCCCAAGCTAGTATTTCCAACTCAAAAAGTATCAAATTTCTTATTTGCTTGTCCTTATTAACTACATAAAAAGCACTTAGTGACAAAATTAAAAGTTCAGCAGCGAAAGCTGAAATGTATGCATGTATAGGAATGCGCATGACCTATATTATAAAATCCAGGTGAACGTGACGCAATCGCGTATGCATCATATTGTTGAGAACAGCTGCTAATCATGAATATTAAGTGGCGGCATCAAACCTTGTTCAAAGCGATGTATATCCATGTGCTTAAACATCCTTGGATATCGCATACAATGAGGAAATATATCAATTCGTGAGACTCACCAGATCGGTAATACTCTGCAGATATAGTTTTTGGGTGTGAAGTTTTAAGCCTGCTTCCTAACTCAATTCACAACACGTCTCTATAAAGTGATGGTCTCACAATTGTATGATTCGATATGAACTCTATCCGAAATGAAAAAACAACATACTGAAACGTTACACAACCTGGTGCAGACCTCGTGCTGTTTCGTGTTTTGTATGTAAACACAAACGCACCACATGTAGAAAGGTGTAGGAAGACTGAATCGACAATGAGAGATTTTATTTGAAGGGCCGTGACTGTGGCATGTATGATATTTGCTGATGCTCTGAACCAAATATACACACGAGGACAATATAAAAACGAGAGATTAAACGGAAAGGTACAAAAGAACTTAATCGACGTTCTTGAAAGTAAATACCCAGGTGTACACCATGTCGAGTATAGTGTATACCAATGTGTCAACACAATGTCCATGTCGATCAGACGTCTATGAAAGATATATAATGGGCAAGAAAACTGCAGGGATTCTACAAACAAGCCTTTCTCTGTCTAATCCCCTTTCTGTAAACCTCTATCTGTTTGTCTCTGTCTGTGGTTGTTTATATCTGTTCACACATAAACTTTAAAACTGCATGTGTCAAAAAATATACGCCCTAGGTGTGTTAGTTTAGGAGAAAGTGTGCGAGAGGGGGAAGAGGGAGGAAGACAGAGAGAATAAAGAGAAAGAAAGAGAATGGGAGAGTGAAGAGAGATGAAGGGTAAGACAGAGTGAACAGAAACAGATAGAAGGAGAGAGAAAGAATGAGAATGGGAGAGGTAAGAGAGATTGAGAGTGGGACAGAATGAAAAAGAACAGATAGAAGGAGAGAGAAAGAAACAGAATGGGAGAGTGAAGAGAGGTTGGGGGTGAGACAGAGTGAAAAGGAACAGAAAGAAGGAGAGAGAAAGAAAGAGATGGGGAGAGGGAAGAGAGATTGAGGGTGAGAGAGAGTGAAAAGGAACAGAAAGAAGGAGAGAGAAAGAAAGAGAATGGGAGAGGGAAGAGAGATTGAGGGTGAGAGAGCGTGAAGGAGAGATAAAGAGAGAGAATGGGAGAGGGAAGAGAGATTGAGGGTGAAAAAGAACAGATAGAAGGAGAGAGAGAGAAAGAGAAGGGGAGAGGGAAGAGAGATGAAGGGTGAGAGAGGGTGAAAAGGGACAGATAGAAGGAGAGAGAAAGAACGAGAATGGAAACAGATGGAAAGAGAGAGAAAGAGAGAAGGGGAGAGGGAAGAGAGATTGATTGTGAGAGAGTGAAAAGAAGCAGATAGAAGGAGAGAGAGAGAAGGGGAGAGTGAAGAGGGATGAGACAGAGTGAAAAGAAACAGAGAGAAGGAGAGAGAGAAAGAAATAGAAGGGGAGAGTGACGAGAGGTTGAGGGTGAGACAGAGTGAGAAGGAACAGATAGGAGAAATAAAGAGAGAGAGAATGGGAGAGGGAAGAGATATAGAGTGTGAGACAGAGTGAAAAGAAACAGATTGAAGGAGAGAGAAAGATGTGGGGGTTTAAAGTTAAGGGGGTAAGGCTCGTTTGTTGCCCTGTCAACTCCTCTTCTTGGTTTCGTTCGCATCACTTTACGCATTAGGTGTTAAAAAGAACTTCTTAAACTTTTGAAAAATAATCAAAAATAATTTAGAACTCGATTCAAACTGAATTGAACACATAATAAATTCAGGGGACGTCAAATGTTTTAGAAGTAAATTTTGTGACATTTCATCAATTACTTTTCTTGAAATATTTTTGGATAAGATTTCCACTTTTGGACAAATTTGGATCTAAAAATTCGTGTGTAACAGATAATTTATTCAGAATACAACAATGGCCATTGTGCATCACACATGTCTATCCACAACCTTTTTTTGCCGGAAGCATCATGCATCATTAATGACACGGTGGTGGAGTTTGCTTGTGGTTTAACATGTTTATTACACAATGGTCATTGTTAGGTTGTAAATAAATCATCTCATACACACACATTTTTTATCCAAATTTGTTCAAAAGTGAAAATCTTATTGAATATTCCAGTTATTCAAAAAACAAAAACAAAAGGAATTGACGAAATGTCACACGGCTTGATTCGAGTTGCAATTTTTTGTAAAATTATTTTTTAAAAATGCAAAAAAAAATATTTGCAATGAAAATAATGCAATGCAGCACGAAAAACTCGAAATAAATACCTAAAAACATAATGGAAGGACGAAAATTCACGCCCCGCCCCCGCCCCAGCCACTACCACCTTTGTGATCCCATATAAGCTAATGTATGATGTTTACTAGTAGACCTTTTCCCCCTAAGACCACAGACTTACCCCCCCCCCCCCTCTACCCCTCCCTTATCATCCACCACATCACGCCCACATCTCGCTATGTATCTACTACTAGGTGTTTAAACAAAACTCACTTTGCGCCAGATGTTAGTTACCGGAAGAAAGTTTTTCAAAATCTTGTTTCTTGTAAGTGCTTGCAATACCACTGTCAATCTAGAAACATGAAGAAGCGTATTAACGTGCTTTTTTGAATTGCTTAACGACAACTGTAATGGTCTAAAGTTAGGGTTTTGTTCTTCTGCTAGTATCATCGTTGTGATTATTTATGTGTTAATCTTCGTTCCTATTATGATTATAATATCCCCGATATGTTTACGATGTACATAATGATATCAATTATGAAATATAATAGGCATATATTAAATGAAAATCACACTCCAACACATTTCACCAGAATCTAGCGAACGGAAATTGAATTGCCGAGGTAATCGATATTTACATATTAACAGATGATTGTATTTTTCATCATAGAAAAATATGGGAAAAACACTCCCTACAAAAAAAATCCATCACTACCCTCCCCCCCCCCCCCCCCCCCACCTTAGGGAAGCGATTTCCGCTCATGATAACAGGTAACAACTATTAGAAAACTACCTGTAAGACTAAGTAGGTAAAGTAAAAATATATTTGAAGGTAGGAGTTATGACAATATCAATATAAGTATCAAAACATAATTTTGCAACGAAGCATTCATAAGAATGGGCTCCATAGAGCTGCCAACATTATTTAATTGATAACTGGTGTTAGAGTCAGTATTAAGCAAATCATTATGGATTTGAATTTATCAAGCGGATAAAGTGGGGGCTCGGAGATTGTTTAAACCGGTCTGTTCTCAATCGGGGAATGGTGAGCTGAGAGGAGTTTCGCAGGAAACGTCCAGATTCCATTAGTCGTGTTTCAGGTGAGAGATGGCAATGACGTGTTGAGGTAAGTATTGATTGTGGAAACCTTTAACAAAGTACAGACCGCCTTGAGAATAAGCTTTGCAACATTGAGAGAGTCAAGAAGTTCCGCATAGGATATTTTATCTGGAAATGTCCCTGATATTATCCGTAATGCTCTCTTCCGGACGCGCTCAATGCTGTCTGCCTGCGCAACGGTAAGACTTCATGCCCAAACCGGTGCAACAAATTTGAGACATGGAACAATATACATTGCATAGAGCAATGTTAAACCACATGTGTTTACACCATTATTTTTGCTCAGTATGAAGAGTTTACCAGATGCGTTTGATGGCTCGTCGGTGCAGGAAAGTATGCCGGCAGGGATGTCATTTCCTTTCGTTTCATTTTTGTTGGCACTTTCAATTTCCTCTAAACCTTATTCCTTACGGTATGACAAGTATGTTATTTTGTGTGTGAGTGTCAATACATTAGTTGATGGACCTTCGAACACTGTCAGTCATCCACGGTTTATCATTGGATCATAGTTTGATTGTAACAATGCCAAACAATTGCCGGTATTTAGCATCAGTAGGCTGGAGGCAAGTGTGTTTCCATCAGATGGTTCACTGCAAGTAGACCAGTCCATTCGTGTTATCCATCGACCAAATGCACAGATAGAGGACTCGCGAAACGGACGGAAGAACTTTCTGGCACTTCTAATAGGAACGCGGAGTCTATTGAAGGTAAGTAACCACAGAATGGTCGCTTGAAGCAATGGGAGCTGAGATGAAAGGTACTTCATAGTCGTCATTGAGATCAGTCAGCAGCTCATCTAAGATAGCTGTTCCTCTTGTTGGTTGGTTGACTGTGTGGGAAAGAAGCTTATGTTTACCGCTGTGCTCAGTGTTTAAATCGTTGAAATCCCCCATGATGAGGAAAGATGCATTTGTATCCACCATGGCTATGACATGCTCATGAGTTGGCCTTTGTGTGGCCTGGGTGGTGAGTATAGTACACATGAACGCACACATGAACGATCTCTCGAACGTCAGTGCATAGTGCGACTAGTTGAAATACATACTAATGATAATAATGCTTGATACACTGTAGATTCACAGCACTGGGTGTGGGTTTTAATTATACGCTGTAATTATCTTGTGGACAAACTTAATATACTATAGTGATTCCGAGGACAAAATTAATTATACTGAAGCAATAAAACTGCTCATGTTGTGTTATTAGGCGTCACTTGAAGTTAGTCCAGGTGGAGTACAAGTATTATAAGCAGACCTACCAAGTCTCATGCCGTGAGAGTCACGCAACTGTGCCAGACAGATAAACAAATGCGGTAATGATTGCCCAGTTGGACAAGAAAATGTGATGATTTATTGTTCAACGTTTGCAAATGATCGCATAACTCCCCCCGAAAATGTTTCATGTTCTCGGTTCTCGCTGTACCCAGAATACCCCCCCCCCCCCCCCCACCCCCTCTTTCCTCACTTCAGCAAATGTTCACATCTTCACATGACGCGACCGGTTTGAAATAGGTCGCGGTCGGTTTTGAAATGGGTCGCGGTCATATGAGCTATATAGCTCTATGGTCGCAGTCGGTTTTGAAATAGGTCACGACCGTAGACCGCCTGTCCCGCCCAGCGCTCAAAATCTCACTAGTCTCTGACCTTAGTATCTCTGATTAACTTAAGTCACCGTTGTGAAGACGGGTCACAAAGTTTGTTCTGAAGTAGCCACATGCTTCTTTTTTTCTACTTTTCATAAACCAGAGAAACGTCCAACGACATTAGATAACACTTCGACCAGCACTCGTGCATCGGAACAAAAGCAGCCTCCCTTTAATACCGCGGAAGCCTTCGTTTTCGTTATCGATTTCTTTCTTGAAGTCGTATAACGTTTTACTATCTCCTTCAAACGAAGACTGAAGACTGAATAGGCAACGCCGTGGGCAGTGGACGGTAGCGAGCCCGCACATACATACACACACAACACGCACACACACTTTCTCTCCCTCTCTCTCTGCATTACACAATTCAACATTCTCGTGGATGCATTAGTTAACCAAGCGAGAAGCACGGAGTTATACATATCTGTATATGTTTGGCCAAACGATGTGACACGCATAAGGGAATTGAAGCCGAATACCAGGGTGTAATGTGAATTGATAACTTAACTGGCCTTAGCTCTCACGATCAATCTATCGGATCATCATCGATATCTTCTACTCCTGCTTTCTGATCGCCATAGTCGGGAGGGCAGAGCGCAGCACGTAGTTCGCCACGTCTAGCCCGCTTGAGAAGGGGAGAGGAGGGGAGGGTCGTGTCAGGATCGAGGAGCTGCCTCGCTGTCTGGGAGATTCCATCAAAGTCTTCTACTTTTTGATGTGGGAGCTGGTCAGGTGTCATTGATATAAAAACAAGAACAGGTAAAAGACGTCATTTGAACCATTTACACCTCTCCGACTTTGTTCAGCCGTGATTAAAATATGGTAGGAAGGCGAATTATCTCATCCGCTGATTACGTGTTACATCTCCCCTAGTTCCATGTTGTGCCTTAATATTAATGTTAAACCCTGTATTTCCCATTAATTCATTATGGCACAAATAATGGACATAATTGACACGTGCCAATCAAAACGCTTGAGGGTCAATTAATGTATTAGATCAGTAAGGCTACACGCATCTACATGCCGATTAAGAAAACTATGTTGTATATTCATCTATATTTTCAGCGCCATCGCAACCTCCCATAATATATGTATGTATATATATTACCAGTGTACTGAACTCTACACTACGTAGTGTAGAGTTCAGTGGTCTATACAAGATGTAGGCCCACATTCACAAAGGTTGTTTAACCAAGGATGTTTAGATTACGTGGAGTACCATCAGGCGTTTCGTTAATGCACATTTATTGCACTTTTCTTCTAGTCACAAAATAATGCTTTACAAAGATTTTCTCTTTGATCCCATGTTCTAAGCCTCCGATTATCTGATTTCTGAACGTGATTTCAAGTTACAATCTCGATTTCACACCATATTCCATAAAAAGATTGCTGGAAACGTTACTATAAGATTGTTGCCTTTCGGACAAGCAACATTAAAAATGTGCCAAGCTGCACCAAATTTAGTATTTTCATCTCGGAAAGTATCTTTGTCGTATAACTATATAACGAACACTTTGTGACAAAATTAAGAGTTCATCAGCAAAAGCTAAAATGTATTCATGTTTAGGAATATGCATGACCTAATGTAAAATCCAGGTAGACATGACACAATCACGTATACATCATAAGAACACCTGTCAGTCATGGATATAGAGTGACGGATTCAAACATTGTTCAAAGGGATGGATTTCCATTTCTTTAAACATCCTTAGTTTAAATTAACGTGTGTAGAAAAACCTGGCCTAAATGTATGGGAGGCCAAATAAAACAACATGAATCATTATTGATTCGATATACATGTAATTGAATTATCCTGAGAATCAAGCAGTGGTTTATATAGACGTGTAAATGATGGTCATTCGTGCTATTGTCATGATTGTGTGATTATACCTCTTAGGAATTCTTTTCTTATGCCAAGATTATCTTCTTCTTAAATATTTGCTCAGCCCGTTGTCTAAATCTCGCCCGTCTGAGAGAAAAACTTCCTCCCATTTTGGCTTGGCTCGTGTGTGACTGGTCTAATGATATCAAGCCAGTTTTGTTGACCCTTCATGTGCCAGATAAATTGCTGTCCAATCTAATAGAAATTCTGTGTCCTTGCAAATGTTTCTCAAAACTACGTTGTGATTTGAATTATTGTTCTCCCACATACAGTCTAATGACTGAAACATGTTAAACGAAATTAAATTATTTTCATTTGAATTCACATATTATTAATAGATTATTCATAGTATTACATAGAAACAGTCATAAGTTTAATATCATTAGACGCTCAAATATGTTGTAGATTAAATTTTACTATATTACTTGATTATATTATATTATTTGATTGAATAACGGCAATACATTATTACTAATAGATTATTCATAGTATTACATAGAAACAGTCATAAGTTTAATATCATTAGACGCTCAAATACGTTGTAGATTAAATTTTACTATATTACTTGATTATATTATATTATTTGATTGAATAACGGCAATACACAAATTGGCCAGTACAAATACATACATTGCAATGAGCACATATGGACGATCTTAAGGATGGTAATATGCGCTTTAGAAAGTTATAAAATGCTGATTAATATCATTGTGATAATTGTATTATTTGATTGTTAGCATTATTAGGGCTTTGTTCTAACCTAGGCGTATTTATTGTTAATGTTCCTCTTGTTTCGTTCACAGCAGAATGAAAAACCGCACCAAGCTCGCCTCCTTTCTTGTCGTCTCCCTCCTGTGTCTTCTGGGCTACATCGTGACCCATGTCCGAGTGGACGAGTCCTCTCTCCTGGCCAATCAGCGGCCTGGACCACTGCGACAAAAGAAGGGTGGCACAAACGGTGCGTTTCGGCGAACGATGCCACATCTATAAAAGGGCAATTCTTGTCCGAAATTGGCTGCACTCAGCAGAGGCAGACATTTCAGAGAAACAAATCAAAAGTTGGAGGAAGATCGCCATTTAATCAAACAAATTGGCAACTCGCTTATGAGGCTATGGTGTCATAACTTCACATCTCTCTTTCTATTTTGTACATATACATTTATTTAGGGTTGGGGGCAGATATGATTGCATTGAAGCAAATGTACGACATAGTTAAGTTTATTTAATTCCACACGATATTTGGAAAGGGAACGATTTTTATTAAGAAAAAAAAATAGTGGTTTATGATATACTGTTGGTTTCATTCCTTCTAATCCCAGGCGATCCTAAGCCAGAGTCCAGCCCGCTCGTTTCACCAGAATCACCCCCAGACAAAGTCTCGATCTCAAGAATCCTCGCGCCTGAAAAGCCAGAAGAACGTAACCACGATGTGACGGACGGAGCAGGTGTTGGCAAGTCACCCAGGATGCTAAACCTCTCCGCCTTACCCCCAGACCTCTACCAGTATGGCAAATCGGTGAGAATGCTCAAACTTCTTCCAGTTTTTCGACCATCTTCATGATTCGTACCTGCTACACTACATGAGTTTGTATTGGAAGTGATCGGGGCGCCTACAGTGTCTATCTTAGTAAAGCGTATAACGAATTTCTACTTCCAGATTTTCGACCACCTCCCCTATTCATACCTGCTGGGCAACAAGAGTCTGTGCATGTCGCATACATGCTTATAACAAATCCCTACTTTCATTTTTTGACCACTTTCCTGATTCGTTACCGGGCTACAAGAGTTTGTGTCTGTTGTAGCAATTATTATAACGAGTTCCTTCTTCAAGTTTTTTCCACCACCTCCCTGATTCGTACCTGCTAGGTTCGTGTAGGAAGGGGCCGGGCCGCCTGCGGTACTTGTCGTATTAATACTTGAAACGAATTTCTACTTCCAGGTTTTCGACCACCTCCCTGATTCGTACCTGCCAGGTTACAAGAGTTCGTGTTGGAAGGTGTCAGGGCGCCTGCGATGTCTGCCCTACTTCTACCTGGCCGGAATGCCCAAATCGGGCACCACTGACCTGTGGGATAAGATGGTCAAACACCCCGACATCAAGTGGGCGGGAAAAGAGCCGCACTGGTGGACGAGACACAGACTGAGTGAGTAGCAAGGAAAACAAACATAAGCAGAATCAAACTGATCTTGAACATGATAACAATGATAAGAAATATGATCATAATGCTCACTACATGTACAAATTCACAGCTACAAATACTACTTCAACTGTAGTCCAGATACTGGCCGTATTTTATCGTCCGCCTCTTCTCCCACACACATTACGCCACTGATAGTACGCACACCGCGCCAGACCACTGATTGCGCGACTCCACGAATCTGTCCGCCCGAAAAAAATCAGGGTGAAAATTTTTTGTATGTGATGCGCCGTTGTCGGCGGATTGCTAAATATAGTCCAGGGGGTGGACTACTTCAACTGCTCTACACGTGATGGATACATAATTATATGCAATGACCAATACACGATAGAAATCAAAAAGGAAATAAATAAATTTTAGATAGGTTGATCATGTCTCCCTCTATCTGGAGATAAAATATGAATAAAAATAAACAATTGCTGTTACTACTTCTTACTACTTCTTTTATACTACTACTACTACTATTATACTACTACTACTACGACTACTTCTGCTTCCTTTTCTGTCACTATTAATACCCCAACTACTAGAAAGAGAGAGAGAGAGTGTGAGAGAGAGATAACAAAAATAATGACTTACAAGTGCATGTATCACACATAGCGCAAATCGATTTTTCTGATTCATTGAATCATAAGTATTCTCTATACATGTAGATATAGATATAGATATAGATATAGAGAGATCTTATAAAGAGTGGGTGACAGCTAGGAAGGAGAGAGCCTATCCGCTATGCCTCGCGCATACCGGATAGGTTAAGAAGGGGATGGATGGCGGCAAAGCGGGATGGAAGGGTTGGAGGCGATGAAGATCAAAGGAATAGTTCACCCTGAAGTTAAAGTGGCTTCAATAAAGGCAGAATCATGAAAGAAACATATTATTATTGAAGTTTTTTTTTATGAAAATCCGATTGTTTACAGTTTTGATATTGTGACGTCACATGCGAGGTGCTCTCCCATATGCTGTGCACTAGTTTTGTTGAAAATGTCGATTTTCTCCAAAGGACGTACACTATTTTACCTGTGCATTTGACACAACTTTAGAAACTCGTTTTTACCCGCATGCCTCTACGGGAAAAAAATCCTTGATCAAAAATATAAAAAGAGCAATTTATGGAATCATACAATTATGGAAGAGCACATCGCACGTGACGTCACAAAATCAAAATGTTTAAAGATCATAACTTTCTTACTGTTGTGACGGATTTTCGACGAACCTTTAATAATGGTTTTTTTTTCATGTTTCTGCTTTTATTAAAACCAACTGAAGTTCAGGGTGGACTATCAGTGTAAGCCGATAGAAGAGACGAAGGTGGGGATGAGCACAGAAATAAGACTTAATATCAATCTTTCTATTTTCCCTTATCCCTGACACCAGAATTGAAGTACTTAAGGGCAACGGATGAGCGCTACTCCGGGACGCCTCTGGGCAAGTATCTCGACGTCCGCTGTAAGGTCCTGAGTCACCAGCTGCAGTCTAACCCAGCAGGGAGGGCGTTCTTCATAGTAGGTGAGTCTGCCTCGAACCGGTCTAAACCGGTCTGGTATCCACGAGCAAAAGAAACACTTTAAGCCTATCAGTCCCATTTGACAAGTAGATGTATTGTAATTGACACTTTATCATTGCTTGGTACTGGCAGGGCTTAAAAGAAATTATGCCCAGTTGATATGATTTCTTTCATGATATTTCGATGCGTAATGAATACAGTTCAACATGAAATAAAAGCGCACTCTTAAAGACAGAGTGTCCCTTTCGCAGGTCAAATGATAAGATATAAAGACCACGGAAAATGAAAGAAGATACTTCCCTCCCAATGATAGAACTGGAACCTGACTTAAGGCGAAATAGCTTAGAAAGGGGACGTGATAGTGCATGCGTTCGATCATAGCATGCCCGCGGTTCGCGGCGCATCACGCACTGACAGGGAAAATACACTAGGTTCTAAATGTAAACATCGATAGTTTTTAATTTTTCCTGAAAATGCTTGTGGGCTTTGATTTTTGCAAGTGGGACGTCCTGTCTTTAAACTCTCAACACTTCCTCTCAGGTGACGGGTCAGCTTCCACCTTCTGGGATAACTCCCGCTGGCTGGACTGGACAGGCGACCGCTACGAAGGACCAAAATACGTCACTGCTGACGTCATACACGCTGCCCAACCAAACGCCAGGCAGATCGTCATTCTTCGCGACCCGGTTACCAGGTAACACGACAGATTCACACATTCTTCTTCCGTTGCTGCTTCTTAGCTAATTTTGTATTGATTGTCATGATCGTAATGAAGACATTAGAATAATGATTACTGATGGCCCGTCCCTTTTACAAATATCTGCAAACAAGAAAGTTTGCACATATTTAGCACGTATCTTTCGGATACTAACTGTGAACTTTTCAGATCAAAGGTACAATAACTCCCATAGAATAAATGAAAATCTCGATTTGATTGTTTGAAATTACGACTATTTTCGTGGTACTAATAAAGAAAGCTCGATCTATTATCGAAGATTATTTCCTCAAAACCGAATATTGGGCATTGTCGATTCCAGGGACAGTTTATAGAGCCACTCTCTCTTAAATGATGACAAAGTCAGGGGACTTTCAGAATTAGGTCTGCAAAAGGGACGGGCTACCTTTAAAAGGATATCAATACACTATGGATATGGTCTTTTGTTATGATGACAACATTTCAAAGGGTCGCTTTTAAATTTTGTCCGCGTAATAGTGATGATGATGGCGCGCTGAATGGTGCTAGTGGTAATAATGGTAGCGTTCTTAATCACATTTCTGTGTTTATATCTGCTTTGTCGCCAGGGCGTACTCCGGCTTCATGTATTTCAACCGTCAGAGGTCTTTAAACCCGCAACGCTTTCACGCCGCGGTTGTCACAAGCATCGATCGGTTCAACAAATGTCTCGAGACGTTAAGTTTCAGAGCATGCACATACAGCACTCACTTGGTCCAGCCAGATACGCTGTTGGTGGTGAGTGTTGACTTGATAAATTTGTCCTTTTACAGAAATGTTCAAAGTCTTTGAACAGCGATGTACACTAATCCCAGAGGAGAGTATTTCATCTGGCACAAGCGATAACCAGGGTATGATAACTATCCTTTTGTAGGCCTAAATAACATTTTAGATATTATCTGTCATGCTCGTTTGTTTAAATTAATGATGAATACAATTTACTTTGAAAAAAAATCAGGCAAACTCAATAGCAAGGGCTTGTCGACCAAATTGAAAATGAATGAGCAAACAGTCAAAAGAAAAGAAAGACAATTGAACCTGCATCTGCAGCATACCGGGAAGCAACTTTACTCCCGGTGTATTCCTTGTCGACGGAAAGGGCACGATGATATAGTCACAAAACCTAGCGGTTTAATTCATTTTGACTCATTACTCTTCAGAAGTCAGCCATAAGGACAATTCGGCAAGACTTCAGAGAAAGGGCTTGATGTGGTAATTTTAATTGATTTCAATCAAACACCCAGTAGTAATACCGCCCTCTATCATGTGAACTTACAGTTTAAGGACGCCATGTATGATGGACAGCATAACGTGAATATTGTCTGTTCACTCGATATCATTGTTGTTGATGATTTTTAATGCTTGAGTAGGGTTGCTTTCATTGGAAAGTAATTAGTATGGCTTGGTGTGAGGGTGATGATCGGCCCTAGGTGTGTGTAACCCAGAGATATTCCTCTTGAACTGAATTAATTAATAAAGAACCTCTGACACGAGGAGAAAAAAATATTCCTCTTGAAGGAGGTTACCGAGAGTATCTGGGGAGAAGTCTAGATTTATGTTACATCCACCATAGACAGAGGTAACGAAGTTAATATCTGTGAGCAAACTGGAAATGAACAAACCAAGAGACTAAGAAATACAAGTAGCTCTCACATAATCGCGAGTGATAGCAGTGATCAGAAGATAATCCGATGAAGTTGGTGTGGGATAATAACTGATTCATGTTTAAATTGTATCGTTGGTTGCGATTTCCTACACAGCGCATTCTGCTTGGCCTGTACTACGTGTATCTCGAGGATTGGCTGAGAGTGTTCCCACGTGACCAAATTAAGGTCTACCGATTGGAGGACTGGCATTCCAACTGTACAGGAATCTTACAAGATGTATTCAACTTCTTAGGATTACGTAAGTATACATGCTTCGCGACGTATATGAAGCATCTCTCGCCACTGTAGTTAAGGCATATATAATATTCACTTCACCTGGATATAATAGCATTGACTACTTTGCCGCGGTTTAACGGCATTGGAAGGAATTAAATAACCCCCTCCTCACTATCTCGAGTTAATTTAACCTGTACTCGTTTACCCAGTATGAAAATGCCCATGATTTATTATCCTACACATAAATGCGAAACTGCTTTCGTTGTGATGAATAGAAAAAAACAATTGAATTTTATCCTTATCTTATTCAGGTAAGCGGCGGAAGGAAGAGATCACCAACTACTGTAAAACCAAAGTAAGCAACTCTAACAAGGCCAAGTCAAGTCAGGTCGGGGATATGCTGCCCGCTACGAGGAAACTCTTACAGGACTTTTACAGCGAGCCCAATAAACGTTTAAGCCAAATCCTAGGGGACGATGCGTACCTTTGGCGTCCGTGACGGAGACTATACAGTGCAATCATTTACATTCATATACATTCTTCTACGTTTATATGCAATCATAGATATTGATAAGAGCTGCAAATTATAAGTTTTTAGTGCATTTTAAAAGATTACGTAGAATGCAATACATGACTAAAACAGGCATGGAGATGACACTACTGACCCGACGCGGTTCTAAGTAAAGGACATCTTAAATTACACGCGAAGTCTCCTTCACTGAGGACGTTTACCGATAATGTGGCGATGACTGATATTGTGAGCAAGGACCTCTCTCGGGGATATTTGCCGACAATGTGTCGATAGCTGGTGACAAGAGCAAACAATTTTCCCGGCGACGTCTGCCGACAATTTGGCGACAATTTGGCAACAATTGGCGACAATTTGGCAACAATTGACATCGTAAGCAAAGGCCTTTCTCGGGGATATTTGCCGACAGCGTCTCCGTAACTGACGTCAGGAGCGAACGCCTTTCTCGGGGATGTTAATCACTTCTGAGGATACACAAAATTTTTGTTAAACTATTTATATAAATCTTCTAAACACTGTTATTCATGTGATTTATTTCAAAGTAAGACTATTTTAATAATGCGCAATGAATTTCAAATATGTACTAGTATACGGCATGATTGACAAACGGAACTTCACTTAACATTATGAACAACCGCGACCCGTGAAAAATATACCGGAGAATTTGAATATAGGTTTAGAAACAGTGGTTTCATCAAGGATATTCGGACTTAGATCTATCCCGTTCCACTGTCTAACCCAAATTGAGTTCTTAAGTCTCAGCAAGTCAATCAATGATGCTAATGCTGGAAGTCTCGGAACCCTAAAATGCATGGTTCCATACGCTGTTAAGCTTAAGTGGGTCATGTTGCACATAGGTTTTCAATTATTATAACTTACAATCAATGGTAACTACTAAGATAGCAATATGTGCAATAATGAGATCTCATTGGCTGTCATGGCCTTTCATGGAAATACCTGGATATGTTTTTGAACAAATCCCGGACCCAGGGAGAGTGTTACTTGTCGACTGGTCTCGTGGACAGTTCAATGATTCTGATCAATTTTAAACTAAAAATAAAGTAACGTTTTCATGAACATTTCGAAGGAACTGTAAAAACTTCCTTCCACTCAAAAGATGCTCTAGGTAAATTGATTTTCTTTCATAGATTCGAACTTTGATAATGTTTTTAACACATTTTACGACTGTACATGTATTTACACATTTTCGAAACTTTACATCACTTATCATTATAAAGATGTTCTTATGGATAAATTGTGTTGGGACTTGTTTTTTTTTTATACCACGTTTCCATTTCATTGGAATGGCCCAAGTGAGAAAATAAAACTTTTAACAGTTAAAATGTATTATTATTATTGATTTAACCATAAAAGTAAGATTACATAACACATCATAAGAAGAGAAAACACGGATAATAGAACAAAGGACATCATACAATAGAATATATAAATGACAGAATGAGACAGCATGTGGGTCAGGGTCCACAAAAGTGAAGTAATTCACTGTTGCCCTGTATCTATTATTTAGTCGAGATTTCAGAATGCAACATGTTTAAGCGCATAATAAATTGTTTTCGAAATATGTAAATATACATGTGAATCACAAAACTTCAATAACTTATCATTATATATGTATATATAATATATATATGTGTGTGTGTGTGTGTGTGTGTGCGTGTGTGCTTGTATGAGATAAGTAATTCAGAACACAACCATGACCAATGCGTATCACACATGTTAATCCACTAGCAACTGCCATCACAATGTTATTACATGTAATAATGCACGATGCTTCTGGCAGAAAAGAAGTTGTGGGTTGGCATGTGCGGTGCACAATGACCATTAATTTTATGTGTTCTGAACTAATTTGACATCCCTAGACTTTATAGAGTACTGAAGTGGTGTCTTCATTATCCATTGTTATGCAGGTTGCTGGTTCTAAACAACATCACTCAAGTGAGAGTTCCACTGGTCCGACATTGTCTAGCAGGCTAGTTTCGGGCACTCCCAAAGAGAGTCCCCGCTATGAGCACAGATGTTTACTCTACTCATGCACTTGTAGTTTATAACCAGTTGTCTTGACTTTATGGTCACATGACGTCGCACTTCGGTACTCTACGATTTGTACATTTCAGATTGATTCGAGTTGAAACTGATTTTAATCACTTTTTAAAAATGTCGAAAGTTTTTGTTAACACTTAGTATAAAATGAGGGAGAGGCAGCACGACAGCCGTGGCGGTATACGGCTTTGGTCACAAACACCGTCACGTGGTCATTGCAGGTCTATATATATCAAGCTTTATGAGTTCATTAATCATGTTCACAAACAGAGTTTGGCCAACTCTGTTTCAATAGGGATCAACATGGTGCGTGTTTCTTTGTTGGGCAGATAAGCAGATATCAAAAGAATATGCGCCATGTTGCTTCTTTTGCAAAAATATTTCGAATCGAGTTGGCCAAAATCTGGGTTTATATAAAAAGCTCTGAATCATTCACCCTAGGGCTTCCTCTCCGCACTACCACGCCAATATGACTACGTCCCTATGTGTACAGAGTTGTGAACGGGGCGTTCTTTGAATAACAACCATGCAATGGTACTTAGTCCATCACCATGATCACGTGATCAAGTAAACGTGAGAGTGGTGAGACCTACAAGATGTCAAGATGATTCCCGCACTGCTCATACTGAAACGTGAGTAGAGTAATCAATACACGTCTGCTTAATATACCTGATTAAATAGTGAGGGAGGTTTCGTACCATAATGTGCACGCAACCTTTGATTAGCACTTAGTACTTCTCAGTCAATCACGGCTTGACATGATAGCAGGACAACGTAAATGATGTTAAAATCATTCATGGGCTGCTTATACTGAAACGAATGTCAAGAGCAGAGCGAATAATGCGCATCTACTTGATGTACCCGATTAATTAGTGACGAAGATTTCGACCGTGATGTCAAACTTTGATTAACAATTAGAACTTAGTCGATTACGGCTGGGCATGGGAGTAGAATAAAGTAAACGATGTTAAGATGATCGATTCTTGCGCTGCTTATTATACTGATATGAATCAATACATGTCTACTTGAACCCAATTTATTCTTGAAGATTTCTCATTTAGATGTTCCAAGTGAAAGGCCAATCACGTACTTTCTTTAAGATGCTGGTTGCTTTATCATAGAGTGATGTGATTTAGTTCAGAGATTGCAATGTATGTGAGAGACAGTCTGGATTAGATGTAAAGATCGTACTTAACCTGCGGATTAAACAAAGCAGAAACATCAGGAATTGACATGATGTTTGCAGAATACAATGCTACACACATGCCTAACAACACTATCGGACCAAACAGTTTATTTATGTTGATATTTTCGGTTCCCATAGCGATTTCTATGCCTTTCGTCATTGTTGGAAACATATTAGTGATCGTCGCAATTTATCAGAATCACCGTCTGCGTACTCCAACCAACCTGATTCTCGCCAGCCTTGCCATTGCCGGTCTCTTTTCAGGATTGTTTGCAAGTCCTCTATCCATTTACACCCTCGACGATATTTTCAGATGCCAACTTGAGACCCAATTTGCTAACTTACCTGCGAATGTCTTCGGCGGAGTCTCCAGTGCACACTCCTTAATGCTGACGTTGGATCGGTACATCGCGGTAAGTCGACCGTTGCGGTACACGGATTTGGTCACTAACGCCCGTGTCATTTGTTGCATCGTGGGACTGTGGATTGTCACTGGCGTGATTGCAATTGGAAATACAGTGATTCTCCAACAGATCAATCAGTGCTTTAACGATCCCTTCGAGGGAAAGGTGGCCATCAGTCTAAACTGGTTTACAGCTGTGTATATCGTCGTCTGTTTTTTCACGCTTATCACGTGCAATGTTCTGATCCTGAGAATTGCTCTCAAACAGTACAGATCCATCGCCGTCCAGCGTGGAGCGGTCCGTCATCACCCCGAGGAACAGGACGGCCAGAGAAAGTTCAAGGCGGTGAAAACTACCAGTATCATAGTCGGACTGTTCTGCATCTCGTGGATACCATCTACAATGGCTATATTTCTAGCGCTGACGACGAAATATTCCGACGTTGTTCGAGCTACCGCAGCGGGACTCTCGTTTCTGTTTATATCGTTCAATTCCGCTATGAATCCCGTCGTGTACGGATATCGTGATCCGCAATTCCGTCAAGCTTTCCTTAGCATTCTACGGTCTGTCTTATCTATGTTTAGGTGTTCCTCGACCTAATCACGTCATTCTGAATGACGCCTGGTCTAATGGATCGGTTTACTGACTTTCAACCCGGAAGGTAACAGGTGTGAACCATGCTCATCGCGTTCTTCAGCAAGGACGTTAAGAAGTTGCTGGTCAGTGACTGGAGAGAGAAACACGGACCGGCCAGGATTTAAAAATCGATCAGAACAGATCTCTAAATTCTGAGAGGGGAGGGGTGTTTATCTTTAATCACCATTTTGTCTCTAGCAACTTCGTTTCTTAGCACATTACTTTGTATTTTTCGAGGAAGTTACGGGCAACACCATTAACGATCCAATGCTCAGTATTTTCCTAAAGGATTAAAGAATGACGAATAAACGGACATAATAAAATACTTTCATTACTTACCAAATTGACTAATTTCTTTACTCTCCGGATTTTTGTGCGATTGTGAAATTCAATCCTTGTCAAAATGATAGCTTAAGATGTGTATTACCATTATTAGTGTTTGCGTGCGTTTACGTGCAGCTGAGCAATTCATTTATTTTTTTACAAATATATGTTATGCTCATTACAAGTTAAATGAGACTCTACATACTGTGTTCTTTCTGATAGACTGTTGCCGCACAATTATGTTAGTGCTTGTTAAAACACATGAAAAGCACATTTATAGAACAAATAACTTTTCGTTGCGTCGAGTATGGGTTCAAAAAAGGAGGTTTATTCATATATCCTTCCATAACAGTATTCCCAAGTATGCATTCTTGTCCACTCCCCGTACCCATTTCCAGCTTTAAACTCTGTTCGATGCAACATATTCTCTTTACAGACCTCTCAGATAGTTTCTGTATCATGGAACTTGAACAACTATTCATATTGATATTGATTGATTGATATCGCAATTTATTGTCCAATTGGAAATTTCATTTTCACTGGTTTACAAAGATGATACATTGATACATATAAGGAATGTTACATCAAACAAGTTACATATAAACAGAAAGACATATGCAATTATTAGACAGTAGATATATGATGTTGACATTAGCTTAGTTCCCTGTTATACTGAACTTGCAGAGGGTGCAAAACACCTGTGATAGGCTTATGTTTGTTTGTATGGAGAAAAAAAAAGAACACGCATCACACCAATACTAAGAAACCTATTAACGTATGTCATGAACCCTGAAGACTTTTAAAGGATGGTAAATCGTAGTAAGTCTGTACTTGGAATATGTAAAATGTTGATGGGATTTCTGAATGTATCAATAAAGAAATATAATTGATGTAAAACTTATAAAAGTGAGTTATCGATATCAATGGCGTTCTTTATTGAATCCCGTCGTGACAGGGCCGTCATGTTCACTCTTCAGAGCTGCATGACCTGCGAGATGATCGGAGCTGCTTACTCACCTGCCATGAACTAACACATCGTGCTGGTTTTCATGATATGCACGGGGAGTGCTTGGCATAATAACCAGTGGTACTTAGTCCATCACAGGTAAACATGAGAGTGAAGAGCCGTATGAGATGTCAAGATCATTCCCGCGTTGCTCATACTGAAACGTGAGTAGAGAAATCAATACACGTCTGCTTAATATACCTGATTAAATAGTGAGGGAGGTTTCGCACCACAATGTGCCCGCAACCTTTGATAAGCACTTAGTACTTCTCAGTCAATCACGGCTTGACATGATAACGGGACAACGTAAATGATGTCAAGCTAGTTCATGGGCTGCCCATACTGAAACGAATGTCAAGAGCAGAGCGAATAATGCGCATCTACTTGATGTACCCGATTAATTAGTGAGGGAGATTTCGACCGTGGTGTCAAACTTTGATCAACAATTATTAGAACTCAGTCGATTACGGCTGGGCATGGGAGTAGAATAAAGTAAACGGTGTTAAGATGATCGATTCTTGCGCTGCTCATTTTACTGATATGAATCAATACATGTCTACTTGAACACACTTTATCCTTGAAGATTTTTCATTTCGATGTTCCAAGTGAAAGGCCAATCACGTACTTTCTTTAAGATGCTGGTTGCTTTATCATAGAGTGATGTGATGCGGACATTGCAATGTATGTGAGAGACAGTCTAGATTAGATAGAAAGATCGTACTTAAGCTGCGGATTAATAAGTGTTTATCATAGCTGCTTACACAGCAGAAACATCAGGAATTGACATGATGTTTGCAGAATACAATGCTACACACATGCCTAACAACACAATCGGACAAAACAGTTTATTTATGTTGATATTTTCGGTTCCCATAGCGATTTCTATGCCTTTCATCATTGTTGGAAACATATTAGTAATCGTCGCAATTTATCAGAATCACCGTCTGCGTACTCCAACCAATCTGATTCTCGCCAGCCTTGCCATTGCCGGTCTCTTTTCAGGAATGTTTGCAAGTCCTCTATCCATTTACATCCTCGACGACATTTTCAGATGCCAATCTGAGACCCGATTTGTTAGCTTACCTGCGAATGTCTTCGGCGGAGTCTCCGCTGTGCACTCCGTAATACTGACGTTGGATCGGTACATCGCGGTAAGTCGACCGTTGCGGTACACGGATTTGGTCACTAACGCCCGTGTCATTTATTGCATCGTGGGACTGTGGACTGTCACTGGCGTGATTGCAAGTGTAAACATTGTGATTGTCCAACAGACCAATCAGTGCTATGATGATCCTTACGAGGGGAGAGTGGCCATCAGTCTAAACTGGTTTATAGCTGTGAATGCCGTCGTCTGTTTTTTCACGCTTATCACGTGCAATGTTCTGATCCTGAGAATTGCTCTCAAACAGTACAGATCCATCGAGGTCCAGCGTGGAGCGGTCCGTCATCACCTCGAGGAACAGGACGGCCAGAGAAAGTTCAAGGCGGTGAAAACTACCAGTATCATAGTCGGACTGTTCTGCATCTCGTGGATACCATCTACAGTAGCTATATTTCTAGCGCTGACGACGAAATATTCCGACGTTGTTCGAGCTACCGCAGCGGGACTCTCGTTTCTGTTTATATCGTTCAATTCCGCCATGAATCCCGTCGTCTACGGATATCGTGATCCGCAATTCCGTCAAGCTTTCCTTAGCATTCTACGGTCTGTCTTATCTATGTTTAGGTGTTCCTCGACCTAATCACGTCATTCTGGATGACGCCTGGTCTAGTGGATCGGTTTATTGACTTTCAACCCGGAAGGTAACAAGTTCGAACTATGCTCATCGCGTTCTTCAGCAAGGACGTTAAGATGTTGCTGGTCAGTGACTGGAGAGAGAAACACGGACCGGCAAGGATTTCAAAATCGATCAGAACAGATCTCTAAATTCTGAGAGTGGAGGGGTGTTTATCTTTAATCACCATTTTGTCTCTAGAAGCTTCGTTTCTTATTACATTACTTTGTAATTTTCGAGGAAGTTACGGGCAACACCATTAACGATCCAATGCTCAGTATTTTTCTAAAAGATTAAAGAATGATGAATAAACGGACATAATAAAATACTTTCATTACTTACCAGATAGACTAATTTCTTTACTCTCCGTATTTTTGTGCGATTGTGGAATTCAATCCTTGTCAAAATGATAGCTTAAGATGGGTATTATCATTATTATTGTTTGCGTGCGTTTACGTGCAGCTGAGCTATTCATTTATTTTTTACAAATATATGTCATGCTCATTACAAGTTAAATGAGACTCTACATATTGTGTTCTTTCTGAGAGACTGTTGCCGCACAATCATGTTAGTAATTGTTAAAACACATGAAAAGCACATGTATAGAACACATAACTTTTCGTTGCGTCGAGTATGGGTTCAAAAAAAGGAGGTTTATTCATATATCCTTCCATAACAGTATTCCCAACTATGCATTCTTGTCCACTCCCCGTACCCATTTCCAGCTTTAAACTCTGTTCGATGCAGCATATTCTCTTTTAAAGACTTCTCAGATATTTTCTGTATCATGGAACTTGAACAGCTATTGATATTGATATTGATTGATTGATATTGCAATTTATTGTCCAATTGGAAATTTCATTTTCACTGGTTTACAAAGATGATACATTGATATAAATAAGGAATGTTACATCAAACAAGTTACATATAAATAGAAAGACATATGCAATTATTAGACAGTAGATATGTGATGTTGACATTAGCTTAGTTCCCTGTTTTACAAATACTGAACTTGCAGAGGGTGCAAAACACCTGTGATAGGCTTATGTTTGTTTGTACGGAGAAAAAAAAAGAACACGCATCACACCAATACTAAGAAACCTATTGACGTATGTCATGAACCCTGACGACTTTTAAAGGATGGTAAATCGTAGTAAGTCTGTACTTGGAATATGTAAAATGTTGATGGGATTTCTGAACGTATCAATAAACAAGTATAATTGATGTAAAACTTATAAAAGTTAGTTATCGATATCAATGGCGTTCTTTATTGAATCCCGTCGTGACAGGGCAGTCATGTCCACCCTTCAGAGCTGCATGATCTGCGAGATGATCGGAGCTGCTTACTCACCTGCCATGAACTAACACATCGTGCTGGTTTTCATAATATGCACGGGTAGTGCTTGGCATAATAACCAGTGGTACTTAGTCCATCACAGGTAAACATGAGAGTGAGTAGCCGTATAAGATGTCAAGATCATTCCCACACTGCTCGTACTGAAACGTGTGTTAAGAGCAGAGTAATCAATACACGTCTGCTTAATATACCTAATTAAATAGTGAGGGAGGTTTCGCACCACAATGTGCACACAACCTTTGATTAGCACTTAGTACATCTCAGTCAATCACGGCTTGACATGATAGCGGGACAACGTAAATGATGTCAAGACAATTCATGGGCTGCTCATTCTGGAACGAATGTTAAGAGCAGAGCGAATAATGCGCATCTACTTGATGTACCCGATTAATTAGTGAGGGAGATTTCGACCGTGATGTCAAACTTTGATTAACAATTATTAGAACTTAGTCGATTACAGCTTGGCATGGGAGTAGAGTAAAGTAAACGATGTTAAGATGATCGATTCTTGCGCTGTTCATTATACTGATATGAATCAATACATGTCTACTTGAACACACTTTATTCTTGAAGATTTTTCATTTAGATGTTCCAAGTGAAAGGCCAATCACGTACTTCCTTTAAGATGCTGGTTGCTTTATCATAGAGTGATGTGATTTAGTTCAGACATTGCAATGTATGTGAGAGACAGTCTGGATTAGATGTAAAGATCGTACTTAACCTGCGGATTAAACAAAGCAGAAACATCAGGAATTGACATGATGTTTGCAGAATACAATGCTACACACGTGCCTAACAACACTATCGGACCAAACAGTTTATTTATGTTGATATTTTCGGTTCCCATAGCGATTTCTATGCCTTTCATCATTGTTGGAAACATATTAGTGATCGTCGCAATTTATCAGAATCACCGTCTGCGTACTCCAACCAACCTGATTCTCGCCAGCCTTGCCATTGCCGGTCTCTTTTCAGGAATGTTTGCAAGTCCTCTATCCATTTACATCCTCGACGACATTTTCAGATGCCAATTTGAGACCTAATTTGTTAGCTTACCTGCGAATGTCTTCGGCGGAGTCTCCGCTGCGCACTCCGTAATACGACGTTGGATCGGTACATCGCGGTAAGTCGACCGTTGCGGTACACGGATTTGGTCACTAACGCCCGTGTCATTTATTGCATCGTGGGACTGTGGATTGTCACTGGCGTGATTGCAAGTGTAAATATTGTGATTGTCCAACAGACCAATCAGTGCTATGATGATCCTTACGAGGGGAGAGTGGCCATCAGTCTAAACTGGTTTGTAGCTATGAATACCGTCGTCTGTTTTTTCACGCTTATCACGTGCAATGTTCTGATCCTGAGAATTGCTCTCAAACAGTATAGATCCATCGCCGTCCAGCGTGGAGCGGTCCGTCATCACCTCGAGGAACAGGACGGCCAGAGAAAGTTCAAGGCGGTGAAAACTACCAGTATCATAGTCGGACTGTTCTGCATCTCGTGGATACCATCTACAATAACTATATTTCTCGCGCTGACAACGAAATATTCCAACGTTCTTCGAGCTACCGTAGTGGGACTCTCATTTCTGTTTATATCGTTCAATTCCGCCATGAATCCCGTCGTCTACGGATATCGTGATCCGCAATTCCGTCAAGCTTTCCTTAGCATTCTACGGTCTGTCTTATCTATGTTTAGGTGTTCCTCGACCTAAACACGTCATTCTGAATGACGCCTGGTCTAGTGGATCGGTTTATTGACTTTCAACCCGGAAGGTAACAGGTTCGAACCATGCTCATCGCGTTCTTCAGCAAGGACGTTAAGATTTTGCTGGTCAGTGACTGGAGAGAGAAACGCGGACCGGCAAGGATTTCAAAATCCATATGATCAGAACAGCTCTCTAAATTCTGAGAGGGGAGGGATGAGTGTTTATCTTTACTCACCATTTTGTCTTTAGAAGCGTCGTTTCTTATCACATTACTTTGTAATTTTCGAGGAAGTTACGGGCAACACCATTAAAAATCCAATGCTCAGTATTCTTCTAAAGGATTAAAGAATGATGGATAAACGGACTTAATGAAATATTTTCATTGCTCACCAAATTGACTAATTTCTTTACTTTCCGGATTTTTGTGCGATTGTGGAATTCAATCCTTGTCAAAATGATAGCTTAAGATGTGTATTATCATTATTATTTTTTGCGTGCGTTTACGTGCAGTTGAGCTATTCATTCATTCTTTTTTACAAATATATGTTATGCTCATTCCAACTTAAATGAGACTCTACATATTGTGTTCTTTCTGAGAGACTGTTGCCGCACAATCATGTTAGTAATTGTTAAAACACATGAAAAGCACATGTATAGAACAAATAACTTTTCTTTGCGTCGAGTATGGGTTCAAAAAAGGAGGTTTATTCATATATCCTTCCATAACAGTATTCCCAACTATGCATTCTTGTCCACTCCCCATACCCATTTGCAGCTTTAAACTCTGTTCGATGCAACATATTCTCTTTTACAGACCTCTCAGATAGTTTCTGTATCATGGAACTTGAACAACTATTGATATTGATATTGACTGATTGATATTGCAATTTCTTGTCCAGTTGGAAATTTCATTTTCACTGGTTTACAAAGATGATACATTGATACAAGTAAGGAATGTTACGTCAAAAAAAATACATATAAACAGGAAGACATATACAATTATTAGACAGTAGATATATGATGTTGACATTAGCATAGTTCCCTGTTATACTGAACTTGCAGAGGGTGCAGAACACCTGTGATAGGCTTATGTTTGTTTGTACGGAGAAAAAAAAAGAACACGCATCACACCAATACTAAGAAACCTATTGACGTATGTCATGAACCCTGACGACTTTTAAAGGATGGTAAATCGTAGTAAGTCTGTACTTGGAATATGTAAAATGTTGATGGGATTTCTGAACGTATCAATAAACAAGTATAATTGATGTAAAACTTATAAAAGTTAGTTATCGATATCAATGGCGTTCTTTATTGAATCCCGTCGTGACAGGGCAGTCATGTCCACCCTTCAGAGCTGCATGATCTGCGAGATGATCGGAGCTGCTTACTCACCTGCCATGAACTAACACATCGTGCTGGTTTTCATAATATGCACGGGTAGTGCTTGGCATAATAACCAGTGGTACTTAGTCCATCACAGGTAAACATGAGAGTGAGTAGCCGTATAAGATGTCAAGATCATTCCCACACTGCTCGTACTGAAACGTGTGTTAAGAGCAGAGTAATCAATACACGTCTGCTTAATATACCTAATTAAATAGTGAGGGAGGTTTCGCACCACAATGTGCACACAACCTTTGATTAGCACTTAGTACATCTCAGTCAATCACGGCTTGACATGATAGCGGGACAACGTAAATGATGTCAAGACAATTCATGGGCTGCTCATTCTGGAACGAATGTTAAGAGCAGAGCGAATAATGCGCATCTACTTGATGTACCCGATTAATGAGTGAGGGAGATTTCGACCGTGATGTCAAACTTTGATTAACAATTATTAGAACTTAGTCGATTACAGCTTGGCATGGGAGTAGAGTAAAGTAAACGATGTTAAGATGATCGATTCTTGCGCTGTTCATTATACTGATATGAATCAATACATGTCTACTTGAACACACTTTATTCTTGAAGATTTTTCATTTAGATGTTCCAAGTGAAAGGCCAATCACGTACTTTCTTTAAGATGCTGGTTGCTTTATCATAGAGTGATGTGATTTAGTTCAGACATTGCAATGTATGTGAGAGACAGTCTGGATTAGATGTAAAGATCGTACTTAACCTGCGGATTAAACAAAGCAGAAACATCAGGAATTGACATGATGTTTGCAGAATACAATGCTACACACGTGCCTAACAACACTATCGGACCAAACAGTTTATTTATGTTGATATTTTCGGTTCCCATAGCGATTTCTATGCCTTTCATCATTGTTGGAAACATATTAGTGATCGTCGCAATTTATCAGAATCACCGTCTGCGTACTCCAACCAACCTGATTCTCGCCAGCCTTGCCATTGCCGGTCTCTTTTCAGGAATGTTTGCAAGTCCTCTATCCATTTACATCCTCGACGACATTTTCAGATGCCAATTTGAGACCTAATTTGTTAGCTTACCTGCGAATGTCTTCGGCGGAGTCTCCGCTGCGCACTCCGTAATACGACGTTGGATCGGTACATCGCGGTAAGTCGACCGTTGCGGTACACGGATTTGGTCACTAACGCCCGTGTCATTTATTGCATCGTGGGACTGTGGATTGTCACTGGCGTGATTGCAAGTGTAAATATTGTGATTGTCCAACAGACCAATCAGTGCTATGATGATCCTTACGAGGGGAGAGTGGCCATCAGTCTAAACTGGTTTGTAGCTATGAATACCGTCGTCTGTTTTTTCACGCTTATCACGTGCAATGTTCTGATCCTGAGAATTGCTCTCAAACAGTATAGATCCATCGCCGTCCAGCGTGGAGCGGTCCGTCATCACCTCGAGGAACAGGACGGCCAGAGAAAGTTCAAGGCGGTGAAAACTACCAGTATCATAGTCGGACTGTTCTGCATCTCGTGGATACCATCTACAATAACTATATTTCTCGCGCTGACAACGAAATATTCCAACGTTCTTCGAGCTACCGTAGTGGGACTCTCATTTCTGTTTATATCGTTCAATTCCGCCATGAATCCCGTCGTCTACGGATATCGTGATCCGCAATTCCGTCAAGCTTTCCTTAGCATTCTACGGTCTGTCTTATCTATGTTTAGGTGTTCCTCGACCTAAACACGTCATTCTGAATGACGCCTGGTCTAGTGGATCGGTTTATTGACTTTCAACCCGGAAGGTAACAGGTTCGAACCATGCTCATCGCGTTCTTCAGCAAGGACGTTAAGATGTTGCTGGTCAGTGACTGGAGAGAGAAACGCGGACCGGCAAGGATTTCAAAATCCATATGATCAGAACAGCTCTCTAAATTCTGAGAGGGGAGGGATGAGTGTTTATCTTTACTCACCATTTTGTCTTTAGAAGCGTCGTTTCTTATCACATTACTTTGTAATTTTCGAGGAAGTTACGGGCAACACCATTAAAAATCCAATGCTCAGTATTCTTCTAAAGGATTAAAGAATGATGGATAAACGGACTTAATGAAATATTTTCATTGCTCACCAAATTGACTAATTTCTTTACTTTCCGGATTTTTGTGCGATTGTGGAATTCAATCCTTGTCAAAATGATAGCTTAAGATGTGTATTATCATTATTATTTTTTGCGTGCGTTTACGTGCAGTTGAGCTATTCATTCATTCTTTTTTACAAATATATGTTATGCTCATTCCAACTTAAATGAGACTCTACATATTGTGTTCTTTCTGAGAGACTGTTGCCGCACAATCATGTTAGTAATTGTTAAAACACATGAAAAGCACATGTATAGAACAAATAACTTTTCTTTGCGTCGAGTATGGGTTCAAAAAAGGAGGTTTATTCATATATCCTTCCATAACAGTATTCCCAACTATGCATTCTTGTCCACTCCCCATACCCATTTGCAGCTTTAAACTCTGTTCGATGCAACATATTCTCTTTTACAGACCTCTCAGATAGTTTCTGTATCATGGAACTTGAACAACTATTGATATTGATATTGACTGATTGATATTGCAATTTCTTGTCCAGTTGGAAATTTCATTTTCACTGGTTTACAAAGATGATACATTGATACAAGTAAGGAATGTTACGTCAAAAAAAATACATATAAACAGGAAGACATATACAATTATTAGACAGTAGATATATGATGTTGACATTAGCTTAGTTCCCTGTTATACTGAACTTGCAGAGGGTGCAGAACACCTGTGATAGGCTTATGTTTGTTTGTACGGAGAAAAAAAAAGAACACGCATCACACCAATACTAAGAAACCTATTGACGTATGTTATGAACCCTGACGACTTTTAAAGGATGGTAAATCGTAGTAAGTCTGCACTTTGAATATTCAAAATGTTGATGGGATTTCTGAACGCATCAATAAAGAAATATAATTGATGTAAACTTATAAAAGTGAGTTATCGATATCAATGGCGTTCTTTATTGAATCCCGTCGTGACAGAGCAGTCATGTCCACTCGTCAGAGCTGCATGACCTGCGAGATGATCGGAGCTGCTTACTCACCTGCCATGAACTAACACATCGTGCTGGTTTTCATAATATGCACGGGTAGTGCTTGGCATAATAACCAGTGGTACTTAGTCCATCACAAGTAAACATGAGAGTGAGTAGCCGTATAAGATGTCAAGATCATTCCCACACTGCTCGTACTGAAACGTGTGTTAAGAGCAGAGTAATCAATACACGTCTGCTTAATATACCTAATTAAATAGTGAGGGAGGTTTCGCACCACAATGTGCACACAACCTTTGATTAGCACTTAGTACATCTCAGTCAATCACGGCTTGACATGATAGCGGGACAACGTAAATGATGTCAAGACAATTCATGGGCTGCTCATTCTGGAACGAATGTTAAGAGCAGAGCGAATAATGCGCATCTACTTGATGTACCCGATTAATTAGTGAGGGAGATTTCGACCGTGATGTCAAACTTTGATTAACAATTATTAGAACTTAGTCGATTACAGCTTGGCATGGGAGTAGAATAAAGTAAACGATGTTAAGATGATCGATTCTTGCGCTGTTCATTATACTGATATGAATCAATACATGTCTACTTGAACACACTTTATTCTTGAAGATTTTTCATTTAGATGTTCCAAGTGAAAGGCCAATCACGTACTTTCTTTAAGATGCTGGTTGCTTTATCATAGAGTGATGTGATTTAGTTCAGACATTGCAATGTATGTGAGAGACAGTCTGGATTAGATGTAAAGATCGTACTTAACCTGCGGATTAAACAAAGCAGAAACATCAGGAATTGACATGATGTTTGCAGAATACAATGCTACACACGTGCCTAACAACACTATCGGACCAAACAGTTTATTTATGTTGATATTTTCGGTTCCCATAGCGATTTCTATGCCTTTCATCATTGTTGGAAACATATTAGTGATCGTCGCAATTTATCAGAATCACCGTCTGCGTACTCCAACCAACCTGATTCTCGCCAGCCTTGCCATTGCCGGTCTCTTTTCAGGAATGTTTGCAAGTCCTCTATCCATTTACATCCTCGACGACATTTTCAGATGCCAACTTGAGACCCAATTTGCTAACTTACCTGCGAATGTCTTCGGCGGAGTCTCCGCTGCGCACTCCTTAATGCTGACGTTGGATCGGTACATCGCTGTAAGTCGACCGTTGCGGTACACGGATTTGGTCACTAACGCCCGTGTCATTTGTTGCATCGTGGGACTGTGGATTGTCACTGGCGTGATTGCAATTGGAAATACAGTGATTCTCCAACAGACCAATCAGTGCTTTAACGATCCCTTCGCGGGAAAGGTGGCCATCAGTCTAAACTGGTTTACAGCTGTGTATATCGTCGTCTGTTTTTTCACGCTTATCACGTGCAATGTTCTGATCCTGAGAATTGCTCTCAAACAGTACAGATCCATCGCCGTCCAGCGTGGAGCGGTCCGTCATCACCCCGAGGAACAGGACGGCCAGAGAAAGTTCAAGGCGGTGAAAACTACCAGTATCATAGTCGGACTGTTCTGCATCTCGTGGATACCATCTACAATGGCTATATTTCTAGCGCTGACGACGAAATATTCCGACGTTGTTCGAGCTACCGCAGCGGGACTCTCGTTTCTGTTTATATCGTTCAATTCCGCTATGAATCCCGTCGTCTACGGATATCGTGATCCGCAATTCCGTCAAGCTTTCCTTAGCATTCTACGGTCTGTCTTGTCTTTGTTTAGGTGTTCCTCGACCTAATCACGTCATTCTGGATGACGCCTGGTCTAGTGGATCGGTTTATTGACTTTCAACCCGGAAGGTAACAAGTTCGAACCATGCTCATCGCGTTCTTCAGCAAGGACGTTAAGATGTTGCTGGTCAGTGACTGGAGAGAGAAACACGGACCGGCCAGGATTTAAAAATCGATCAGAACAGATCTAAAAATTCTGAGAGGGGAGGGGTGTTTATCTTTAATCACCATTTTGTCTCTAGAAGCTTCGTTTCTTATCACTATTACTTTGTAATTTTTGAGGAAGTTACGGGCAACACCATTAACGATCCAATGCTCAGTATTTTTCTAAAGGATTAAAGAATGACGAATAAACGAACATAATTAAATACTTTCATTACTTACCAGATTGACTAATTTCTTAAATCTCCGGATTTTTGTGCGATTGTGGAATTCAATCCTTGTCAAAATGATAGCTTAAGATGTGTATTATCATTATTATTGTTTGCTTGCGTTTACGTGCAGCTAAGCTTTTCAATTATTTTTTACAAATATATGTTATGCTCATTACAAGTTAAATGAGAATCTACATATTGTGTTCTTTCTGAGAGACTGTTGCCGCACAATCATGTTAGTAATTGTTGAAACACATGAAAAGCACATGTATAGAACAAATATTTATTCGTTGCGTCGAGTATGGGTTAAAAAAGGAGGTTTATTCATATATCTTTCCATAACAGTATTCAAACTATGCATTCTTGTCCACTCCCCGTACCCATTTGCAGCTTTAAACTCTGTTCGATGCAACATATTCTCTTTTACAGACCTCTCAGATAGTTTCTGTATCATCGAACTTGAGCAACTATTGATGTTGATATTGATTTATTGATATTGCAATTTATTGTCCACTTGGAAATTTCATTTTCACTGGTTTACAAAGATGATACATTTGGTGCAAATAAGGAATGTTACATCAAACAAGTTACATATAAACAGAAAGACATATACAATTATTAGACAGTAGATATGTGATGTTGACATTAGCTTAGTTCCCTGTTTTACAAATACTGAACTTGCAGAGGATGCAAAACACCTGTCATAGGCTTATGTTTGTTTGTACGGAGAAAAAAGAGAACACGAATCACACCAATACTAAGAAACCTATTGACGTATGTTATGAGCCCCGAAGACTGTTAAAGGATGGTAAATCGTAGTAAATCTGTACTTGGAATATGTAAAATGTTGATGGGATTTCTGAACGTATCAATAAAGAAATATAATTGATGTAAAACTTATAAAAGTGAGTTTTCGATATCAATGGCGTTCTTTATTGAATCCCGTCGTGACAGGACAGTCATGTCCACTCGTCAGAGCTGCATGACCTTCGAGATGATCGGAGCTGCTTACTCACCTGCCATGAACTAACACATCGTGCTGGTTTTCATAATATGCACGGGGAGTGCTTGGCATAATAACCAGTGGTACTTAGTCCATCACAGGTAAACATGAGAGTGAAGAGCCGTATGAGATGTCAAGATCATTCCCGCACTGCTCGTACTGAAACGTGTGTCAAGAACAGAGTAATCAATACACGTGTGCTTAATATACCTGATGAAATAGTGAGGGAGGTTTCGTACCATAATGTGCACACAACCTTTGATTAGCACTTAGTACTTCTCAGCCAATCACGGCTTGACATGATAGCGGGACGACGTTAATGATGTTAAAATCATTCATGGGCTGCTTATACTGAAACGAATGTCAAGAGCAGAGTGAATAATGCGCATCTACTTGATGTACCCGATTGGTTAGTGAGGGAGATTTCGACCGTGATGTCAAACTTTGATTAACAATTATTAGAACTTAGTCGATTACGGCTGGGCATGGGAGTAGAATAAAGTAAACGATGTTAAGATGATCGATTCTTGCGCTGCTCATATGAATCAATACATGTCTACTTGAACCCACTTTATTCTTGAAGATTTCTCATTTAGATGTTCCAAGTGAAAGGCCAATCACGTACTTTCTTTAAGATGCTGGTTGCTTTATCATAGAGTGATGTGATATAGTTCAGACATTGCAATGTATGTGAGAGACAGTCTGGATTAGATGTAAAGATCGTACTTAACCTGCGGATTAAACAAAGCAGAAACATCGGGAATTGACATGATGTTTGCAGAATACAATGCTACACACATGCCTAACAACACTATCGGACCAAACAGTTTATTTATGTTGATACTTCGGTTCCCATAGCGATTTCTACGCCTTTCATCATTGTTGGAAACATATTAGTGATCGTCGCAATTTATCAGAATCACCGTCTGCGTACTCCAACCAACCTGATTCTCGCCAGCCTTGCCATTGCCGGTCTCTTTTCAGGATTGTTTGCAAGTCCTCTATCCATTTACATCCTCGACGACATTTTCAGATGCCAATTTGAGACCCAATTTGTTAGCTTACCTGCGAATGTCTTCGGCGGAGTCTCCGCTGCGCACTCCGTAATACTGACGTTGGATCGGTACATCGCGGTAAGTCGACCGTTGCGGTACACGGATTTGGTCACTAACGCCCGTGTCATTTGTTGCATCGTGGGACTGTGGATTGTCACTGGCGTGATTGCAATTGGAAATACAGTGATTCTCCAACAGACCAATCAGTGCTTTAACGATCCCTTCGAGGGAAAGGTGGCCATCAGTCTAAACTGGTTTACAGCTGTGTATATCATCGTCTGTTTTTTCACGCTTATCACGTGCAATGTTCCGGTCCTGAGAATTGCTCTCAAACAGTACAGATCCATCGCCGTCCAGCGTGGAGCGGTCCGTCATCACCCCGAGGAACAGGACGGCCAGAGAAAGTTCAAGGCGGTGAAAACTACCAGTATCATAGTCGGACTGTTCTGCATCTCGTGGATACCATCTACAATAGCTATATTTCTAGCGCTAACGACGAAATATTCCGACGTTGTTCGAGCTACCACAGCGGGACTCTCGGTTTTGTTTATATCGTTCAATTCCGCCATGAATCCCGTCGTCTACGGATATCGTGATCCGCAATTCCGTCAAGCTTTCCTTAGCATTCTACGGTCTGTCTTATCCATGTTTAGGTGTTCCTCGACCTAGTCACGTCATTCTGGATAACGCCTGATCTAGTGGATCGATTTATTGACTTTCAACCCGGAAGGTAACAGGTTTGAACCATGCTCATCGCGTTCTTCAGCAAGGACGTTAAGATGTTGCTGGTCAGTGACTGGAGAGAGAAACACGGACCGGCCAGGATTTCAAAATCGATCAGAGCAGATCTCTAAATTCTGAGAGGGGAGAGGTGTATATCTTTAATCACCATTTTGTCTCTAGAAGCTTTGTTTTTTATCACATTACTTTGTAATTTTCGAGGAAGTTACGGGCAACACAGACAATGCTCAGTATTTTTCTTAAGGATTAAAGAATGACGAATAAACGGACATAATAAAATACTTTCATTACTTACCAGATTGACTAATTTCTTTACTCCCCGGATTTTTGTACGATTGTGGAATTCAATCCTTCTTGAAATGATAGCTTAAGATGTGTATTACCATTATTAGTGTTTGCGTGCGTTTACGTGCAGCTGAGCTATTCATTTATTTTTTTACAAATATATATTATGCTCATTACAAGTTAAATGAGACTCTACATTGTGTTCTTTCTGAAAGGCTGTTGCCGCACAATCATGTTAGTAATTGTTAAAACACATGAAAAGCACATGTATAGAACAAATAACTTTTCGTTGCGTCGAGTATGGGTTCAAAAAAGGAGGTTTATTCATATATCCTTCCATAACAGTATTCCCAACTATGCATTCTTGTCCTCTCCCCGTACCCATTTGCAGCTTTAAACTTTGTTCGATGCAACATATTCTCTTTTAAATACTTCTCAGATAGTTTCTGTATCATGGAACTTGAACAACTATTGATATTGATATTGATTGATTGATATTGCAATTTATTATCCAATTGGAAATTTCATTTTCACTGGTTTACAAAGATGATACATTGATACAAATAAGGAATGTTACATCAAACAAGTTACATACAAACAGAAAGACATACAATTATCAGACAGTAGATATATGATGTTGACATTAGCTTAGTTCCCCGTTTTACAAATACTGAACTTGCAGAGGGTGCAAAACACCTGTGATAGGTTTATGTTTGTTTGTACGGAGAAAAAAAACACGCATCACACCAATACTAAGAAACCTATTCACGTATGTTCTGAACCCTGAAGACTTTTAAAGGAAGCTAAATCGTAGTAAGTCTGTACTTGGATTATGTAAAATGTTGATGGGATTTGTGAACGTATCAATAAACAAATATAATTGATGTAAAACTTATAAAAGTGAGTTATCGATATCAATGGCGTTCTTTATTGAATCCCGTCGTGACAGAGCAGTTATGTCCACACTTCAGAGCTGCATGACCTGCGAGATGATCGGAGCTGCTTACTCACCTGCCATGAACTAACACATCGTGCTGGTTTTCATAATATGCACGGGGAGTGTTTTGCATAATAACCAGTGGTACTTAGTCCATCACAGGTAAACATGAGAGTGAAGAGCCGTATAAGATGTCAAGATCATTCCCGCACTGCTCGTACTGAAACGTGTGTTAAGAGCAGAGTAATCAATACACGTCTGCTTAATATACCTGATTAAATAGTGAGGGAGGTTTCGTACCACAATGTGCACGCAACCTTTGATTAGCACTTAGTACTTCTCAGTCAATCACGGCTTGACATGATAGCGGGACAACGTAAATGATGTTAGAATCATTCATGGGCTGCTTATACTGAAACGAATGTCAAGAGTAGAGCGAATAATGCACATCTACTTGATGTACCCGATTAATTAGTGAGGGAGATTTCGACCGTGATGTCAAACTTTGATTAACAATTAGAACTTAGTCGATTACGGCTGGGCATGGGAGTAGAATAAAGTAAACGATGTTAAGATGATCGATTCTTGCGCTGCTCATTGTACTGATATGAATCAATACATGTCTACTTCAACACACTTTATCCTTGAAGATTTCTCATTTAGATGTTCCAAGTGAAAGGCCAATCACGTACTTTCTTTAAGATGTTGGTTGCTTTATCATAGAGTGATGTGATTTAGTTCATATATTGCAATGTATGTGAGAGTCGTGATTAGATGTAAAGATCGTACTTAAGCTGCGGATTAAACAAAGCAGAAACATCAGGAATTGACAAGATGTTTGCAGAATACAGTGCTACACACGTGCCTAACAACACAATCGGACCAAACAGTTTATTTATGTTGATATTTTCGGTTCCCATAGCGATTTCTATGCCTTTCATCATTGTTGGAAACATATTAGTGATCGTCGCAATTTATCAGAATCACCGTCTGCGTACTCCAACCAACCTGATTCTCGCCAGCCTTGCCATTGCCGGTCTCTTTTCAGGAATGTTTGCAAGTCCTCTATCCATTTACATCCTCGAGGACATTTTCAGATGCCAATTTGAGACCCAATTTGTTAGCTTACCTGCGAATGTCTTCGGCGGAGTCTCCGCTGCGCACTCCGTAATACTGACGTTGGATCGGTACATCGCGGTAAGTCGACCGTTGCGGTACACGGATTTGGTCACTAACGCCCGTGTCATTTGTTGCATCGTGGGACTGTGGATTGTCACTGGCGTGATTGCAATTGGAAATACAGTGATTCTCCAACAGACCAATCAGTGCTTTAATGATCCTTTCAAGGGAAAGGTGGCCATCAGTCTAAACTGGTTTACAGCTGTGTATATCGTCTTCTGTTTTTTCACGCTTATCACGTGCAATGTTCTGATCCTGAGAATTGCTCTCAAACAGTACAGATCCATCGCCGTCCAGCGTGGAGCGGTCCGTCATCACCCCGAGGAACAGGACGGCCAGAGAAAGTTCAAGGCGGTGAAAACTACCAGTATCATAGTCGGACTGTTCTGCATCTCGTGGATACCATCTACAATAACTATATTTCTAGCGCTGACAACGAAATATTCCGACGTTCTTCGAGCTACCGTAGTGGGACTCTCATTTCTGTTTATATCGTTCAATTCCGCCATGAATCCCGTCGTGTACGGATATCGTGATCCGCAATTCCGTCAAGCTTTCCTTAGCATTCTACGGTCTGTCTTATCTATGTTTAGGTGTTCCTCGACCTAATCACATCATTCTGGATGACGCCTGGTCTAGTGGATCGGATTATTGACTCTCAACCCGGAAGGTAGCAGGTTTGAACCATGCTCATCGCGTTCTTCAGCAAGGACGTTAAGATGTTGCTGGTCAGTGACTGGAAGGAAAACACGGACCGGCCAGGATTTCAAAATCCATATGATCAGAACAGATCTCTAAATTCTGAGAGGGGAGGGATGAATGTTCGGTCCCTTATGGTTTCATCCAATTATAAACGTCAAGGGTTATATCAAGAACAGAGCGAATGATGACCATCTACTGTAGTTGATGAATGAGGGAAATTTCTAACCACGATGCATAGGGCAAACTTTAATTACCAATTAGAACTTAGTCAATCACGGCTTAACATGAGAGTGGGAAGACGTAAAAAGATGATCGCTTTCTGCCCTGTACACACTGACATGAATGAATACATGTCTACTATACTTGATGTATCTGCGATGAAAATTGTATGTTGTGTTCGTTGACGAGGGTTTTAGATGTTCTGGGTGTAAGATAAACCACGTACTATATTCAATGTGATTATTGCTTTATCATAAAATGGTGTGAAGAACACTGTAGATTAGATGTAAGTAGGCTTAATCAAGGAAATTGTGACAAGTGAGTAGTTCATTATCGGTTTCAAACTACATTTACTTATTTTGCATTTTCATAACAATGGGAATAAGAAAGTAAAAGAAATAGTTCACCCTGAAATTTATTTGGCTTAAAAAAGGAGACACATTAAAGGAACATATCAGTGAAGGTTTGATGAAAATTGGTCAAAGGATAAGAAGGTTATGACCTTTTAAAGTTGTTATTTTGTGACGTCATGTGCGAGGTGTTCTCCCATATCTTGTGTACAAAATAATTCCATAAACTGCTCTTCTCCTGTTTTGGACAACGGAATGCTTTGTTTTTGTACAGGTACAGTATGTGTGCATAAACTTATTTCTTCAACCCGAACGTGGTTAGGCCGAGCTTTTCTGTTTAATCGTTTACAAATGTTGCCACGCTGGGTTTGGAGTGGCGTGGATGGAAAATGTAATTACTGTGTCTTCTTTTTCAAGGAGAACGAATACACTAGGGCCAGATAGAAGTACATTGTGTCCCAGAAAAAGGGAAAGCCGTTTTGTGAGGTCGATAACGTAATCATAATATATCATATTATTATAAACATGACACCAATATTGAGAGTAAAGTATCTTCTTTCGTTTGGTACCAAATTCACGTTGAATTGTTCACGCATAACTGATTCCATGCAATTACAAGTGCTCGATGTCAGAAACGTTTTGCGCAGAGTAATAAATGGTGTTTGCACTACGTCGATGCTTCCTATATAAATCTTGTCCATTTGTCCTGCGTAACTTGATTTTTAAAATTATTTTTTAAACACCTGTTGCTCCTCAACGCATGACTCTTATCTATCATGTGAGGTGTCAAATGAAAGAAGAAACACCGTGCTTTCTAATGATGTGTATAATATTCCATGATTTTTTCAGTCAATTAGAGAAATAACACAGAATCTCGGTTTCCCTTTTTCTGGGACATACTGTATAGAGAAATGACACAAACGATCTTAACCTTTGTGATTCTGAACATATTGATATACCAAGCAAAGCGTTCAGGTGTTCTTAATGAAGCACACGAGTAATTTAGATCAGATTGATAATTGAGTACCATGAAGAAAGCATTTGGGACCCTTCGGTCCATATTCTTGAAATCCCAACCATACCGACTTTCAAGTGTTAATCTAAGGCAAGCTGGACATTTTTTTGTGTGTGTTTCAATATGATTAGTGTAGAAGAAATACGTGTCTGTAATAAAAAAAAAAAAAGAATAATAAATGCACGAATGTTTATGTTGGGTGCGCTGCAAATAATTATAGTCCAGCGGGATAGCTGAATGATTGTTTTTCTAAGAGCTTGAAATTTGGCAAATATTGAGAATTAAAGTAAGCAAATTTGGACATCGAGCCTTCTTGAATATTGCCCAGGGAGGCAATGGCGGCCATTTTGAAAAAAAAATGCCGGCATGTTTCGCACTTTGCGCTTTTGATCTGTCAGGGTTGCATATCAATACATTTTCTTCACCATTAGGATGACCTATCCCTGTACAATATGTTGATACCGACCAAAGTAACTTGCGCTTTGCGAGAAAAATGGATACAATAGGTCCAAACTTGACACAAATGGCATGCAGACCCAATAAGCATCGTTGCGTGTTGACTGTATGACTGGGATGAAATGTATACAAATACTGATTAAGTAAGAATCAACGTATAAACTTTGGGGGAGCTATAACTATGCATTAAGTAAAGAAATAAACCCATTTTTTTTTTAAAGATTATTTGACACATATCCTGGCAGATTGTCAAAAAGCTTATATTCATAAGTAAGGCGAATTTTTTAAATAAATAAATGTATAATTTATGAAAATGCATACTTTGGGGAAAAGATGTTAAAAACCATAGTAGTTGCCCAAACGTGTCATGAAAATCACCCAAGAGTCTGCTAAATCTGATACCATTGTATAGTAGATTTAACCCTCTTTAATATGACTCCTTATATGACGTGATGATAATAGTTTACTAATACTCCTGTCGCCAGTGAAGTGGAAGAAGTAAATAGTACATTTTGGTCATTTGGGGCAAAATTCGAGAGGACTCAATATCCAAATTTGCATAAAATTAATAATTTTTTCGCTGGTGCTTGCTATCTTCCTTTTTTCCTCTGTAGCATGTCTCTCTTTACCTCTTTCACAATTCCTCTATACATGCCCTCGCCCCCCCCCCCCCCCCCCCCCCGCTCTCTCTCTCTCTCTCTCTCTCTCTCTCTCTATCTTTCTCCCCTCTCTCTCTCTCTCTCTCTCTCTCTCTATCTTTCTCCCCTCTCTCTCTCTCTCTCTCTCTCTCTCTCTCTCTCTTTCTATTTCCCTGTCTCTCTCTGCATCTCTCTCCCTCTCCTTGTCTCTCTCTGTATCTCTCTCTTCTCTCTCTCTGCATCGCTCTCTCTCCCTCTCTCTCTCTGCATCTCTCTTTCTCTCTCCCTCTCCCTGTCTCTCTCTGTATCTCTCTCTTCTCTCTCTCTCTCTCTCTCTCTCTGCATCTCTCTATCTCTCACACACACACACACTCTCTCTCTCTCTCTCTCTCTCTGCATCTCTCTATTTCTCACACACACACACACTCTCTCTCTCTCTCTCTCTCTCTCTCTCTCTCTCTCTCATCTCTATTATCAATTCCTCATTCTCTCTCATGTTTCTTTATACCATCCAGTTCTCTAAATGATGAACACATTCAAATCTCTTTGTCATATAATCATTATATTATATGCATTTATTACGAAAGACAATTGTTCATTTCTGAGTATAAAATGATTATAATACAGCCACTTCTCTCGGCATTGTATTAGACCTCTCCCTGACCGAGCCAAGCTCTAAGAATGAGCATGTTTGCTGCCCTCTACGTATACATAGCGTTATATTCTGTGGCACAAACATATAAACCCGGCGTTTCAATGCTTAATCAATTACGATATACCTGTATGCAAGAGGCTATAAGTATCATTTTACTTTGATAAACAAGGAGTGAATTGGGGGAATTACACCAATTGTAATGATTCGCTTCATGAAAATAAATCCGCAAGAGATGTTTATCATAGTTTATACTGTAGGAACAGTTCTTAAACACAATTCCATGTCTGTTTATTTGTCATTTACCCCATCCATTCCCACAAATTTGGTCTCCTTAACATGATTATGAAACAAAATACAAATCCAAATCCTGTAAATATAAACAAAAATGCTCTCTTGACTTTGGATGTATAGTAATATCTTCACCTGATAATCACAATTAATACACCATGAATCATTTCGCACACAGAGTTGTTCAACTCCATAGAACCCATAATATGAGCTAATCAAATAGCGCATTGAATAAGGAATATATATAAATGATCGATACATACATGAAAACTAAAAAGTAATGAAATATATTCGGGAATGACATTATAAAAAAAACATACACATTTCTCTAAGAAATAAGTCAATAACTATCTTCTTTATCTTACACAGCTGCAATATTTTCAAATTGATCATAAAATTCACAAAAACAACCCATAAGTATTTGCATACTATACCAGTAGTCCCCTTCAGTGTTATAAGATCAAAAATTTATTTGGTCGCATGATCATGAGTAATTCAACTTCAGAAGTGCTTGTCAATTTTTCATGCAGCTTCATGGGAAAATAGGGATCAACAACAATAAAAGAGGAAATAAACACTTCCTTTTATACTGTTGTCACTTGACACTTGTCATTTTATCATTTCAATATTTACATAAAAATACTTGTCTTTTGTTCATGCAATAATTATATAAACAAATTAAAAGTGGTCATTGAATTTGATTTTTTACACCACACCACATGCTATTGTTTTCAGAATTATTTTAATTTTTTTTTACAAAAAGGTATAAGTTATACAATCAAGAGCAGAAGTGTCACAATTATACATATTTACATGATAAATGAAGACGATACATCATAGGAATATGCAGAATGTAGACTGTAACTTTCCAGGGAAGATTATTTGGTATATAGCAATTCAAAGTTCTCTCTTTTAGAATATGCTTCATTACAGTGTAACCACCTCCCTATGTGTTCAAATGATATAAAAAAACATGGTCGGTTTACGTTCTTTATCTCCATCGGAAAAGGAAACAAACTTCTCTTTTAATATCATTAATCTTTTATGGTGGTCACTTCACAAACTGAGCCTTTGCTTGCCTGCAAATTCAATCCAATTCTTTTTCAGCTTTCTTTCTTCAAAATAGATAAGTCACTTGAGTCGGATACAAACTTTACTTCTGATGAATATCTTTTCTAGAGTGCATTGGCAGGTCATTGCACTCCTGTGAGAACTAATGTTTGACAAGTGTCTCTATTTTATTTTTCACAATGAAGAGCATCAATCCATATTTATTATCAAAACTGCTTTCATCTAAGCACTCACAAGAAAGTGAAGACTTTGCCCAATCAAATAAAGACAGTGTTAGATGTGTATGGATAAAGACAATGTGGTTTGATATCCATACACTTATACATGGAATGCACATGAATATCCAATCTCCACTCGGATTGAATCAAGGAAATTAGAAAAAAAAGAGCAAGTACGAGTTACACATTTTACGGTTTTGCCAGCCAACCATACATATATGATTAAAATTAAAGCAGGACTTTGAAACTAAAAATACAAAATCATTTAAATAAGTTTGGACTATAAATGATGAATGTAAATCTAGCATACAAAATTCAGTCTTTCTTGAGTTGATCGATATTTGACATGATTTGAAGTGGAAAAGCCATTCACAGATCTATACTATTTATAAGATAAAATTTTACTAGCAGATAAATTTCTTCAGTGAAGTATTTTGTTATCAGAGGCAATAGAAAGAGGCAATATAGAGAAGCAAATTATATCACATGAAATCAAAAATTAAATGTTGATCTTTTCTGTCACCACACTGCAGTGCGTATCTTACTTTGCAACCAATGAATCTTATTACAGACTCAATTTCCATGAAATTGTCATATTTTCCGACAGACCTGAACACACATTCATTTCTCGGTGTGAGAATGATGAGTAAACTGGCTGGCTATAGCTGAGCCACGATACACACTGTTTACAAAATTGTTTTGTCTGAAATATTGAAATTATTTCTTGTCTCTTTCTTTTCTTCTGGGGGTGATTTCAAAGATCTATAACTAGCCCTACAGAAAGTCTGTCCAGTCTCAGCAAAAGTTGAAAGGATATATATAAATAAATCACATATAAAGTGATTTTGTAACAAGAACTTGATAATGTGTCAATAATTACATTTCGATATCGTAGTTGTGCACACCCTTCACCAATAATCTACAGAACAAATTAATCATTTCAGTCCTGACTTTATATCATGTATATGTTTTTCATTTTTAAGTAAATATGTTAAATACAAAGTGTTTGAACCAATACAAACAAGACAAATCATATCAAATCAAATCATATACATTATCAGAAAGCAAACACCTTTCCTCTTGAATAAACTGTGCGACCAGCGCCCAGGGTTAACAAATTACACCTCAAAAACAAAATGAAGAGAAGAAAGGAAAAGTGAGAGGGCCTGATTGTAGTTTGTCTCAAGAGGAGAGGATTGTCAAAATGGAGAGCAATTCTACCTTCTCTTCAAAGGCTCATGCAAACAAGAAAAAAACATTTGCATTCCACCTCTTTTCTTGTGCTAGATTAGTTGGCTTTCTTCCACTCATTTTAACATCCTCATTCTTCCACATTTTACCACAACAGGATTGTCACCATACTTATCTATCTTCACACTGTTTATTTTCATTCTAGTTTTATTTTGAAAAAAAACTTATGTGAATCATTACTCCAAATACAATATCCTTCCTCAAAATATAATCCATGAATATCATGATTTACCCACATACTAGTTTCCCTTCTGCCTTAACACCAGAAAAGTCAGAATTTGCTTTTTACCAACTCTCTTGCAGAAAAACAAATTTGTGTTCAACTGTTTATTGCTGACACATGATGTCCATTTTAAAATGTTAGTAATGAACAACAATTTAATTCAAGCACCGAAAAATAATACAAAACAGACAAAAGAAATTTTCATTAAAAAAATACAATGAATTTGCATAGATTAGCCATGAACCAACGCATGTCACTTTACAAGATATGTCTTTGAATTTTGTTTATATATATGTATGTATATATATATATATATATATATATATATATTTATTCTTTGTTCATTCCAAGTAATAGATGTTTTGAGGAGATATAATAGATGTTTTACACAAAGACCACAACATTGATAATCTGTTGCCATTTTGAAGGAAAAAAAACACAGTTATGTCCAGCAACTACAGACCTACACACTACAAAATGTATGTATTGAATGTCTTGTACATCACCTGTATTCTATCATTTATTCATGCTATCAGTTTCCATTCACTTTTCTTCCTTTCTCCTATTTTGCTTTCTATATGTTACCATTCAATTTCCTATGCAAAGAACATGTCCTCACAGATAAGGTAAATACAATGCCAATTATACATTGGAACTCAATGCTTTTCCCACCACCACATTCAGATTTGTGTCTTTTCTCCAAGTGGACTATCAAGTACAAATTCTAGACAAGAACAACAACTACACTTTAAACTGAATGTACATCTGCCTCTGATAACTACGTGAACTGGAATGTTTCTATATTGACATGGCTTGTGTTTGGATGAAAGTTGGTAGGTGCAGGAAGACGCTTGGAGAATTTCACACTAGAACCTTTCCAATTTGTTTGAGATGGAAGTACGAAGCAATACCCGGGGATTCAGTGGATGAACATACATGGCAAGGACAAAATCTTGGAGATGTTCATTTTTAAAAAAAAAATAGTTTTCTTTATGTGGGTAGGTTAGTTGCCTTGTTGAAACATCTGTAACAGGAAAGGAAAAATAACAGAAACACAAATTTCATTTTCAACAAATTTGAATTTCATCATTGACAGTAACATACATTGTAACAAAACATCATGAATGTGGTTATTACATCAGAGCAGATACTGCTTGTCATGTCAAGTGGCTACCAAAATAAATAACAGGTTTGATAGTCTTTAAATAAAAAAGTGTTTGGTTAAGAAAAGAAATTGTGTCTGAAAAAGTAGAAACAGTTTGGGTAGTAGCATTCATAAATTCACTATAGAATTGTATTCGAAAAAAAGTGATCAAAAGTAATTATCAATAAATACATATACACGCAAGCATAAAATAAATGGATTAAAACCATAATCAATGCAACAGAAAATCATTCATTAGCATTAAATTCTCTGCAACAGTTACAGTGCTTATCAAATTCCAAGATATTATATTTTGAGATATGAATATGAGAGATACTTCAGTCTAGAGGTATTGCATTGCATGACACTGCCAGGACCTGGTTTATACCATTAATCCTGCCGATACCATCGATGCATGAAATGTGTAATAAGTCAACAAGGTTTTCTTGGCGTGGCTTGGCACTGAGAGGATTAGCCTTCTAGGGTGTTCCATGACTAGGGGTATCCCTCTATCTCAACACTTTCTACAAGAGCCTTACCTTCATTCTATCAGAGACGGTTCCTTTGCTGACCGTCTCTGTATCCGATGAAGAGATTTTGACTGAGCTGCTCTCTTGCCTTGTGCTCATCTTGTTGGCATTCTGTCAAATTGGCAGGACATATAATACCATATTAGATACCATTACTCTAAACTAGTCCTCATGAACAACTATTACTGGACGATAATACTTCCATATAACTTATGCACATTGATTGCGTCGTGGTACAAACAAAGGTGATGCACAGAACCAATAGATATCTTTGATTCGGTGAATTGCAGTAATCAATTGCATTGTTCTCAAATTACAGAAGCATAGCAGATCAAATAAAGGTATGATTGATAATAAATTTAAGTAACTAAACATGTGAGCATTTGTTTATCATGCCTGATGGTTCCCTTTAAGGTGGGTTCAGGTAACTTTAATCTATCCTTTTCTTCAACATAGACTAACTACACTAGATAATGTCATTGTTGGAGTACAACCATCTTGACCGATCTTGGATGTGGGTTTGGACCCTAGAAAGGCATTAAAGGGATAGTTCACCCTGAAATTAATTTGGTTTTTATAAAAGCAGAAATGTGGAAGAAAGATATAAATGAAGGTTTCATGAAAATCCATCAAAGGATAAAACAAGTTATGATTTCTTTACTTTATTATATGCATCACTTTACCTGTGCATTGATACATCATCAGAAACACAATAGCAACACATTTTTACACGCAAACCTCTGTGAAAAAAATCCACCATCAAAAACAGAAAAGGAGCAATTTATGGCAGAGCACCTCACATGTGACATCACAAAATAAAAACTGTTAAAATAGATAACTTTCTAATCCTTTGACAGATTTTCATCAAACCTTTACTAATGTTTCTTTAATGTTTCTACTTTTATATAAAAAAAAAATTGGGGTGGACTATCCCTTTAAAGACAGCCAGTCCCTTTTTCAGATCACCACATAACCATCTACACATTGGCAAAACATATAGAGAAGTGTTAGCAAGCTCTATATTCACAATTTGAAACTGATACGTAGTGTAAAATTCAAATAATGCACGTAAACAACGTCTGATTAATAGCCTTTACCTCAGGCTCTTAGCAGTTTGTGTTGAAATATCTACTTTATTGATTAATCTGTTTATTAAATTATAAAACGCATTATAAAAAAATTGTTCTATGGAAGGAATCATCTCCAAAGTTTGGAAGTTACTCATAAAATTAGGATTTCACACACGCATAATAACCACATAGATACTGTAACAAAGACTAATACTTTTTTCGTAGTACGAAAAAAGTCGGTTTGAAATTTAACGGCTGAAATTTTTTACATATACAGAAAGCTTCAACATGCTATATTCTTAGAAATGGTCTTGAATCACACTTTCTTCAATTTACGATCGTGATAGACAATTTCAAATTTTAAGCTTGCAAAAGGGACGGAAAATCTTTAAAGAAGTCACATAGAGAGGCACAAGCCCATGACTTATTCACAAGCCAACTTACAGTATCTTTCTTCTCCCCCGTGGCTCCCTCAATCTCGACGGAGATCTTGACGAGTTGCTTGTTGATCTCGGACCACTCGCTTTGGGCAGCATCCACCTGCTTCTTCAGTTTCTCCTTCTCTTGGGGATCAGACGTTGACATCATCTTCGCTCTGCAAAGACAAAAGACCAGATAATTTGAGATTTAATAAGAGTAATTATAGTACAGGCAACTCTCAATATAATGCATGGATACAATGAGGTTTAGTTAAAGCAAGGTGGAGCAAGTGAGGCACACGGCTGCATCGCGCAGCAGTGTGACCACAGCTTTCATTGCATATGATTAAGTAAAGCTATCTTTCTGAAAAAAAAACAATCTCTGCACATATGAAACTAATATATACAAAGTGGTAGGATGTCCAAATCTCTTTTATATCATGAAGGTATTTCTCAGACAGCTCTGTATATCCACCACACACAACAGAGGTCAAAAAACACACGATAAAAAAAACAAATTGTTTTGTTTTGTATCATTGTTAGTTTCATTAATTCAAAACAAGGTTTCATTATAAACAAAGTCTTGGGTATGGAGAAGCTGTGTGGATTAGAGACTCGATATAGGATGCGAGCTGTACCACTGCATTGAAGTAATCTTATCCTTTTCCACTTTCCCCTCCAAACTCCACTCATCTTTTCTTTTTTCTCACTTTCCTCCTGAGATCCATACCTGAGGTCTGCCTTCTTCTTGGAAGCCTCCTTCTTCTTAGTCTCCAGCTCCTTCCTGTCTTGCATCAGTTTGTCCTTCAGGATCAAATGGCTCATCTCAGAGTCCTTGAATTTGTTGAGTGCTGAGTGGGAAAAAAAATTCATTGAACAACATATTTAATTAGAACTATTAGTGCAATATTTCACACAAGCTGAGCGGGGGAAGGAAATAGGTGATTGACCAAGAGTATTGGTTTTCTTTCTTTAATTCCACATGATATTCTTGATCCATCTCTGAAGTTAGTAGATTTGTAAACTTTCATTTGCATAATTTTTTTTATATCAAACTCTCATTATAAAAGAAGGTTTTTCTTTAAGAGATCTTCTCATTTAATGCTTCCATTTGACTATTGCGGAGCTCTTATCATAACTAGTAGACTAACAGACACAGCAACCCTTCCTTCATAAAAAGTAGTAAGTAATGTTCCCATGACATTAGTACAATAGAGGCGTGCAGGAATGCAGAGATGCTGGGCCCTGTTGCATAAAACTTACCATTGATGGTAACTTTGCTTCCAATGGCAATTTCTATGGAAACCTTGAATTTCATTGGCTGTCATGCGATGTTCACATTGATGGCAGAGTTACCATCAATGGTAATGCTATCAAGCAATGTTGCCATTGAGGGCAGACTTACCATTAATGGTAAGTTTTATGCAACAGGGCCCAGATAAGTTGGGCTCTTCATAATATTATTGTTCTTTTGAAAGAACATGCAAATGACATCGAATCAAATCAAAGACGAGCAGACGGCAGATCATATCCTGTACCACTGTCCCGAACCTCCAACCCCTGACGGGATGACTGATCTGTTGTGCCCAAAAGACGCACAAGTCAACTGGCTTACGCAGCTCCAAGAAATAGCTTGATGTTCTACTACCTCACACAAAAGAAGAAGAAGAAATCAAAGACAAGTGCTCACCTGAGCTCTTCCTCTGTAAGCCTTGTGGTGGCTCCTCCTTCTTGACTTCCGTGACAGGTGTGTCCTTGGTCCTCAGGGGTGACGCAGGCACCGGTGGAGGGGTGTCCTCCTCTACCGGGGCCTTCACCTCCTCAGCAGCCTCCTTCTCTTTCTTCTTCCTCTTCTCCTCCTCTTTCTCCCTCTTCTTCTTCTCCTCTTTCTCCTTCTTCTTATCTTTCTTCTCCTTCTCTTTCTTCTCTTTCTCCTTCTTATCTTTCTTCTTCTCCTTTTCCACCTCCTTCCTGTCTGGTTTGGGGGAATCTGGAGGTGGGCTTGTGGCTTCTTTCTCGATGTCCTTGGATTTTTTGCCTTTGAAATTCTGATGGATAAAGTCAATGGAAATTGCTAATCAAAATCTGAGATAGACCATCATTCAATGGTTTTAAGAACTATTCTTTTAGTACTCAATCCAGAAATAAGACAAATGTACTACCAATTCATTATCTGAAATCCCTTTTGATTAAGTCCAATGTGTAAAAACCACTGACTTACATCATATTCATGATAGCATTGTGCATACATGTACCTATGTTTGTCTTTTTAAACTGCATTTATGATAGTTATGCTTCTAAATCAGCCAAAGAAATACTTCTAAAAATATTCTATTTTTTTAATGTAAAAAATTAATCACAGTTACAATAAATTGCAATCTAAATAACTTAAGTAATGGTATAAAACATTTGTATTAAAAAGTCTTCAGAAATAATTATAAAAGAGGTGTAATACCGTTATATCTGAAATACCTGAACCAATTTACATCTCATCATAGGACAGAGACTAGTAATATTAATATGCACTAGGAGAAGATACGAGATGTTTGAATATGATACAATCACCATGGCTACCATGCAGTAATATCAAAGGTAAGGCTAACATGCTAGTATATTAATATGCAACATGCAACATAAGCAAAATAACATTACAATTTCATGGAAACATAAAGATCAATGAAATATTATTGACACTGAATGGACAAATCATTAGTAACTGCATATATAATCATGTTGTATAGAAATATATAAATAAACATGTATGCTATTATATAAATAAATATGTATGTTATTATGTAAATATAAGCATATTTAAGAAAATACATGTTAGTGAAACAATCACAGGAATGGTGTTAAAAATACGTATAGTTCTCAATGATTGCATTGAAAGTTTCTAATACTACTTTACATCACAAATAAAAACGAAAGAATATGTTAATGGCAGATATGTAGATAAATATATACATAATGAAATAAAAGGAAAATAACAGAACATGCCAAGAAATTGAAAACAGTGGTAATATCAGCATGATAATTGCTTCACTACAACCAAAGGTGGTGTTAAGTGATTCGATAACAGGAAATATTTCCAGGACAACAACAAAAATGTGTTTTGAGAAAATGCTTCTTCTGTACAATCTGTAGTTGAAAATTGAACTGGCTATAAAAAAAAGCATATTTGATTTCATTTGGGACAACATTTGATGTTTAAAGATAGATATCAAAGTATGGATAAATGTCGTTCAAATGGCAATTTCTACTTAATCTCCCATTTTCATTGTACATAGGTCTTTCAAGCACGACATAATAGCAAATATCCAATGGTACATTGCACATCACAAATCATATATGCAGCTACATGTAGTTTAGAAATGAAAGACATCATAAGAACAGAAGAATTGTACACATCAAATACAGCAAGGACATATATATCAAACTATGTGATAGATACACAAGACAAGAGGTGTACATCTATGTGCCTGTCTGATGGAGAGCTCGTTTAGGAAAGGGCTGCAGTGACAAATATGTTTCAAACATGGACAAAATGATGCAAATGAACACTGGGAAAGAAAAAAAAAATCAGATTTCAGGACATCATGAATCTTTTGACAGAACTTGTAAAGCAGATGAGCGTAGATACACAGTAGCACTTGAACAGACAAAACACACAATCAGATCTCACACGCAGGTAACTTTCCATATCAACAAGGAGACTTAGAAAAAAAAACATATACACAGTATGATCAACAGGAATTATAGAGAATGTTGATGCAGTGACAAATGGCTTGTAATACATACATACATGTATCATGTACTGTACTGGTAAAATAAAGAACAAGAATCATATAGACAGCACAAAAAGTAGAATTTAGCAATAGTGATGCAGTTCAAAAGGGCTTGTAGTACTTCACTGGAAAACAAACGGATTTGATAGTGGTGAACGATGGATCAATGGAAGTAACGGATGAACAGATTTTGCTGTAATCTTGTCAATGATGTTCACATGATAACAGATATCAACACTTTACAAGGGCAGGGTATGGCTGGCTTCAATATATCTACATATACATTATGGAGCTATTGTGAGATATGCCACATATGCATCAATACATAATGTGCATACATAAAAATGATTAATGAAATATTAATCCTAAGGGAAAAAAAGGAATGTGTAATTGGTCCAAGGGAAACTAATAACATCCCGATTGACTTCATTGTAACAATTTAAACCTTTATTTTGGAGTTCAAGTGCAATAGTGGAGGGATAGAATTGATGATATTGCCTAAAATATAGTGAGTAGACACCAGGACAAGAGGGAAATGCATGCCAGCTTTAAAACTAGGCAGACTGGTTCTCTCTCCCTGTGATGGGTTTCAAGTTTGGAGTTCAGGGGCCACTACCACCTGACTTTATGTCCTAGCATCCCTTGAACAGTAGACTTGTCCCAACTGAGTCGTCAAACACATGGGAGGTAAAAGGTGGAATTCCTTGACATAGCTTCATTCCTGAGCCATCACACTTTCCATCAATGCAAGAAAATGAAAAATACATAACATTTATTGGCAAAATATGGGAGCAAAACGTGAGCCACTGAAGCTGACGATATACCTTTACATTACAGTGTCCTTCTATAGTTGTTGCAAGGTAAGAGAAGAATAGAGAAGTTTGATTGGTAATTATCAAAACAAAGATGAAGACAAACCGAACGCCCCACAACCAAGCCGCTATATAAAAGCAGAACAGTAAAAGCACATTGGGGAAAGACAAATATTTCATCTCCTAATCAGTAATTCAATTATCATAGGTTACGTCATCTTTCTGCACTAATTCATATCACTCACTGTACTTGTTCATATCTTTGGGGTTCAGTTTCCTTTAAAGAAAAAAGCACATTTGTGCAATCTCATCTCCTATTTTCCAGTCATTTCAACTTTCCAGTATGAAAGAGAGAGACGATGTGGCATAATGAAGGCACATACAGCTAACATACTACATAAATGTATGGGATGGACACAATAAAATATGACAGATGTCAGGCTGTGTAAACTAGTAATATACATTCATTCTCATGGGAAAAAGCTATCAATCTATGAAGGAACCACACGCTTTGAACAAAATGATCACAACACACATGTATGGTATATGATAAAATAGGAGTGTAGCAAACTACATGGTAGGAGTTGAACAGTGTTGAGGCAGTTCCTTGGCATTATAACCATGGTCTTTATGTTTAGAACTTATACAGAATCCTTCCACCATTTTTCCATTTTTAATATTTTTCTGCATCATTTTCATCACCCATCACTGCAATATCATTTCTTTGCTGTCAATTGCACACATAAAATGTCTAGATTTAGCTTACTTAAGTTTAATTCGCTGAAGATCATAGTGCTTTGATTTTAATGCAGCATCTTTCCACCATTGTTGCAATACACATCATTGGGGGATAAATATATGAGCGGTTGTTTGAAGTTGCAAGCATGGTTTTACATTTAAGTAGCATCCATCCACCGTTTTTAATAAATTTCTGCAACCTTTAATTAGCACAAGAACATTTGACAATTTGTAATTACCAGCCCTGAAAGCCTAAAGATCAACTTCAAATTTTGCTTTACATTGACTCTAAAGGAAACAAGTGGTAAATGTTTAAAATTTGAGTGATTAATTTTCTCAGATTGTACCCAGCACAACAATATTTCAGGCTTAAAGAGCAATTTTCAAATGACTTTTTTAAAATGTGTTAAATCTATCTCAAACCTCAAAGACTCTGAGTGTCTGATTTTAGTTTGGTGTTTGTTCCTCTTTACAACCAGAGATTGATAGGTATGGTACTGGTACAGCAAGGGCTAGGATCATGTTGAGAACAGATGGTACAAGCTGGAGGGGGGGGGGGGGGATAGAGGAGGGGGGCGGAGGAAGGGTAGGGGTGCGTCAGACAGTGGAAGTCTGGAGTAACATACAGGTATAATGCAGGATACAGGAGAGTGGGCCCTCTATAGGTGAGTGCGTGAAGATGCCACGAAGGGAAAATGGACGCGGTCTGGATCGACATCAAGACTTACTAATTTGAAATTTTTTAAGCGGTTGGAAGGGGGCAGAGCCGAGGTCGGGCTGGGACTGCGGTCGCCTCCAGAGGGCGGTGGTTCAAGACTCGTCGGCGTGATGTCAGGGTCACTGATGACCTCCAGATAGAGGTCTTCAAAGACCGCTGGAACCTTATCCTCCGACTATGGTGGAGTTAAAGCATTAGATGAGGAAGAAAGCAGTGATATCAACACATCTGTTCTATGCATTATGCGTTAAAGGGGAAAGGAATGCGAGCATGCGCAAACATTGCACCATTACACAAGGCAAATTTCTAAAGATGAAATCTCCTCCTCATTTACCATCTCAGTTGAACAAATCGTATACAAATTGTCATAGAAATGGCCATCTTTTTCTTACATCCGTAGGTGTTAACAAACATAGATGTACGTACACCACTGACACCTGTCTGCTGTTGAACAAGTTTCTTCTTGCACCTACTTGTACTTACATCCCACAAGCCTTTGTGAGGTTCTATACAATAAAGTGACAAACCTTAGTAAACTAAGAACTGACATACAGTTGATCAGCTGTACAAATGACAACCTGTCAAGTTATACTGCATTACATACCGGTAAAAAAACTGTGATAATACAAAAAACCCACATTACAAAATCCACACGATCATGTCATATGACACGTAAGGAATGATCCTCTAAAATCTTTTCTTTTCAAGCTGTAACAATTTAACATTACAAGTTTCATAGTTCATTAAAATAAGCTCTTAGCAATTAAATTTGGGCTAGAGGTAATAAATTGATTAATGTATTTTAGCGTTCATCTATTTGTATAATTCTATTAGATTCAATGTACCAATAGATAACCTGATATTAGTACATTCATTCTGATTATATAACATCGATAAATTGCTTAAAAACCCACCTAAAATAGAACATTTGGGACAAAGAAATATCACCATATATACTGCATATACAAAGTTATTTTACTCTATTTATCAGTACACCATTCAAGTATTCACTCAGTGCACAAACCCCACACCATGCACAGGCGACTATGAACAGGATTCATTGTGCTGATTGCTCAATGCAAAGTGTTGCAATGTGCTAAACTAAAACTACAAATCATACTAATTGCTACTGACAACATTGACGCTCACAATATTACATATAACTAATATAACTACAGCAAATATTTCTTGCATATATTATGTAACTCTTTAAATTCCCTGTTATCTATTCATGTGCAGGGTACCAATAGGTAGGTGAACCTACGGTGCTATCGTAGGATAATATTTGTTATACTCTAGGAACCTTTACATAAATAAATAATAATGTGTCTCTCCTATGTTGTATTGCAGATATCCATGACGACGAGCTTGTCCACCACCGAAGCAGAAGCAATGAGAGATATGGACCCTGTTGCATAAAACTTACCATTAATGGTAACTTTACTACCAGTGGCAACTTCTATGGAAACCTTGAACTTGATTGGCTGTTGAGCATTGTTACCATGTTAGTTACTATTGATGACAGAGTTACCATTGATGGTAAGTTTTATGCAACAGGGCCATGGTTGACCATAAATGGATTGAGCTGAAGGAATTGTGGTATAGGGGTAGGGGAACTGTGACTGGAGATCCCATGGTGCCAGGTTCAAGCCTGCCTATGGCACTTGCGTCCTTCAGCAAGATACTTTATCCATGACAAACCTGTTCAACGCTGTAATATTTGATACCTCAAAAGGGAAATATGGTCAATCGCATGGGTAGGGTGATACAATGTAGCACCAGGGAATGGAAATAGAAGATGGTGCACATTTCATATTCATGAAAGACCTGGGCCCTACCGTATAAAAAGTTATGATTAATCTAATTTGATCTAATCCCCTATCTCTGATGTGCAGAGTTAGATTTGATATCGATTGCAAGTGAAGTTTTGATTAATCTCAATGCTTTGAAAGACAGGGCACTTCAATATGCTGTTATCAGTTTCACCATACTGTTGGAACAAATCACAAATGAAGCTGTTCATTTGGATTCTCCTTAATCATCAATACATGCAGAAAAGACGGTGAGAAATAGAGATAGAGAGGAGGAGAAAAGAGAAACAGGTAAAACAAAGAACCAAGCACAATCAGCATCCAAAAGATGAAACTAGTCTACTGGATTTTGTTTGTACCCACATACTTATTCCACTACAAATAAGACTGGCCTCGCCAGTCAAAGCAGATATCGTCAATGGGCAATGCACTCCCTCTTGGAAAAAGATAACAATTCAACTCCAGTCCAGATATTTTTATCATAGACTATAGATTACAAAGTCCTGAAAACCAGGCTTCCATCACCAATGCAGAAGCAGCGACAGAGTAAAAAAATAAATATTGCCGCTCAGTTTAGCAGAAAAAATAAATTCATACAAACTGATTTAGCCTGTTGCGATTTTATAATTTCATTTCAGAGCCGACTTGATTGACTTGATTTATTCTTGAGTGAAGCACCAGTTGAAAGGCAAGCAACAACCGCCACCTCATGTTGCAGTCTCTAATCTACAGAAGTATTCTTAAAACTTTAAAAAAACGGTCTTCTTTGTGAAATAAATGCAGATAGCTGCACAGAGGTAATTGTGAGCCTGAGGTGAAAAAGCTGCAGGAATGCCTGAGGAACAGCCTGATACAGCGACAGGCTTGTGAGCACATAGCAAGGTAGCATAGCAAACCCTCTATATGCTAGGTAAAATGCTGCTAAAAAATGGTTCCATGACAACCACGTCAACAAGATAATACTATTGTGCATGTGACAAGAACTCCACTGTTTAATTGATTACTTACAAAAAAATACTGAACCATTTCACATCTTTAGATACGTTATTTCCCTGACAACACAAATGCAGCACAAGTGGTTTGGACATTCAGCATGCATTGCATGGTATAGTTCATTTGATCTTGGCCACACCTTGAGTTATGGGTTTTGTGTCTGATACTGGAGCAATAATGCTTTAATGGCTGACACGGAGCAAATTCACACACACATTTGGGAGAATCAATGACGAGATCATGATGTTGGTCATTAAATAAATATTCAAGAACTGTCAGCTAGACGTAGAGAAAACAGAATGGCTAAAACTTTGTTTAGAGAGATAGAGTGGTGAGATTTGATTTAGGAATAATGAACAATATTAATTATTACTAATTAATTATTCATTATTACTAATTATCCACATTGAGTAACATATTTAGTAATATTAATCCACCTAGCAAACCCTGAGAACTTGAGAAGACATGCTTTAATTAAAGAGAGGCAAACAGAGAGGATTAAGAACAGATAACTAAAATATGTTGATCAATCGCAAAGAGAAGTCATCATTAGGGGTTAGTAAAAAAGAACATTATTGATATATGAAATGGATTTCACAAAACAAAATCAACTCCTGCGCATGCATGGTTTCAAATAAAAAAAATTAAAAAGATGAATTCGCAAATCACACATTTTAAAAGGTGAGCTATGCTACACGATATTATTTATAGAATTTAGCAAGAAGAAGTGGTTATGTTGAGTCTTTGCGATGTGCTATGGCTTCATTAATTTGCAGTGAGTTTATAAGGCAGCAGCAAATTGCTGTGAGAGTGTTCTGACTGGACTCACGCCAAACGACAAAGTCTTCTTTTGATTGGGGCTTTTCACCGGGGTGGGCGGGGCGTCAATGTCGTCATATATTTCTTCTGGGGCCTCGCCAACGGCCGAGAACGCGTCATCGTACAAGGGCTGGCTTTCTTGGGCAGATGAGCGACGAGTTTTTTCCAGCTAAAACAGCATTTTTAACCAAAAGAGATGGCTCAGGTTATGAGTGAATCGCAAGTACATGCTTCTCTTGGGTCTGAAACTCAATTGAGGTCGAAATGAGTAGAAAAAAGACTTGCTTTATTGGTAACATACCATTACTAAGAAGAGGCAGTCTTGTTCTGGGTTATATGGATATTACATGGCATACATTAACATTAACATTTGTTAATCTATTAAAATTATCATTATGATTAAAGGTATAGTTCACCCTGAAATAAATTTGGTTTCAATAAAAGGAGACACACGAAAGAAACATATCAGTGAAGGTTTTGATGAAAATAAGTCAAAGGAAAAGAAAGTTATTTGATTTTAAAATTTTGATTTTGTGACGTCACACGCGAAGTGTTCTCCCATATATGTTGTGTACAATTTTTTTGGAAAATGTCAATTTTTCTTAAAAGGATATTTACTATTTCGCCTGTGCATTTGATGTATCATTAGACACATGTTTTAACACACATATCGCTTTGAAAAGAATGTATTCCTTCATCAAAAAACATGAAAAAAGGCAATGGAAAAAGTAGTACACAGCGTATGGGGGAGCCCCCTCTCACGTGATGTCACAAAATCAAAACTTTCAAATCAAATAACTTTCTTTTCCTTTGACCGATTTTCGTCAACCCTTCACTGATATCTTCCTTTCATATGTCTCTTTTTATTGAAACCAAAATAATTTCAGGGTGAACTATCCCTTTAAGGACTTTCTAGCAAACCTCAGACAATCTACATAAAAAAAAAAACAAGATGTTCTTCTTCCATTGACATACTTTTTAGACCCACTACTGACTTAACAGGGCCAAATTATCATCTTTCGTCAAGCACAGCCATTCAAACATTTCTCTGAACAAATTGTCCAGAGGAGTTATGTATTAACCATCTCATTCGCAAACAGCGATGGTCACAAGCTAATTACAACATAGTTTGTTGCCTATGGGACTAAGGGGGTTAATACTGCCCTATCTGACAAAAGGAAGCAACTAACAAAAGAGACTTTTCTTGTAAATGAGCAAAATGTGTTTGTCACTTGCATTAGAATCAGTGCAACACCACATCATGTTAGATTGAATATCTCACAGCAAGATTAATATTTCTTGTCCAGATCTTGGCCATATGGAGGGAATGCTGGGTACACTCTAAGAATACCAATAACCCAGATTTGAGTGATTCACTTGCTTCCTTTTGTCAGAGTAGGGCAGAATAGGACTGATAACTGAGTTACAAACAGTCTCCCTTTGACCAGTACGCACGTATAAACACCATGTGTACAATAGATCGTGGGAGCATACTCTATGTTTTATGTTAGACACAATTCAAGAGATTAATAAAGTCACTAAAATCATCCCTCAATCTGAAACATAACTTCCTAACATATCAATTCATTTCATATTGCACAAACTACTACTTGGCAGTGCATGTGTGTATATCTACAGCTATTTTCTATTGCCAACAACAATTATGCTTCATTGCATTGATACTCTTTTTGCAGTAAAATCAGCAAACATCAAAATGATATAAATATTGCAATACATGCATCTACATGTGTATTTAATTTGCTAATATATTGTGCATCGTGATACATTGAAATATATGTATGGCTACTATCTTGTTTTTCAAGTAATGCAAGCTGAACTTGATTTAAAAAACAAATAATTTATTGGTGTATCATTGCTTTAGAGGTGCATTATCAGAAGTGCTAAAATTTGGAATGGTATATTCTTTAAAGAATGGCAGAATGAAACACAGATACAGAATATATATTATAGTCTTGTTGTAAATGAGAAAAACAAAAATAAGAAATTTGGTGAGCTATATAAATTGTGCCAATATCATGTTCTTCCTTACAAAAACATGCTGCATGTATGATTCACAGGCATAGTTTATTACAAATACTGTAAATGCAGTTTGTAGATTTGCCAGTGCTGCAAGAATAAAATTATGCTGAATATTGCTTTGAAAGTAACATTGAAGATTAAAATTGAAGACTGAAATTATAAGATTGAAATGTGTAATCCCTCTCTTTATCTCTTTTTCAGCTTCTTAATTTAATTGTCTTGCCTATGTCTTGTAATCACTTTTCTTATCCTTCTCAGTGTTTACCTCCCCCACCCCCATCCTCTCTATATCTCTCAATTTCACTCACTCTCTCTCTCTCTCTCTCTCTCTCTCTCTCTCTCTCTCTCTCTCTCTCTATCTTTCCTCTTCCAACAATATATTACACAAAAGACAAGATGCCCCACAATTCTTTGAACTATCACAAGAAGCCAGAGAGTACAGAACTCAAACATAAATGAGCAGAAAAACACAGCCAGAGGTAACAAGGTGGTTTGAATGGTTTGCAGCTTTCCATGATGTTTGCTGTTTGCATTAGCCAATCGTTCAACTTCACACAGCTTTACAATCTCTACAGACACACCAAAAGGTTAATGTGGGACTACACGGAAGAGGTACGTCATTCCAGCTCAACGCAAACAAACAGCAACTCTCTTGAACCATTCACACAATCACTTCATATTACATTTGTGCTTACAATGTCATGTTAAAGAACATTCTAAACACTAGGATAGGTATTACAGACAGCCACATAGCACACAGACGCATGTAATATGTGTGGAGCCCATGCAACCTAGGAGATGGAGGGTTAAGGTGGTATTAGTGTCAGTTCACACTAGACTCCTGTGCTGTGCTAGACTGCAGAATACCGTAACTCACAATTCTATCAACTAAATTTAGGCTTGGGCTAGATTTGACGGCTGTATTCACGTAGGTTTCTTCTGGAGCAGGGGAAGATGCATCAGCGAATTCGCTGTTCTCATAAATGTCATCCTGGCTCCCCAAAGACTCCTTGACCTGTATGACATTTGAGATTTGTGCAAATTCTTGTGAAGAAAAAAATAAATCAATTGGCACCCAGATAGATACCACCTTCATAGGTTGTACCAATCAATGAGGGCGCAATAATCAAAACAAACTATCATCACAGAGCCGAGTGAAGAATGAGTGGCAGCGGTGGGACATGCTCACAAGAGCCAGGTGCCTCCTGTGTTAATCTCATGGGTATCAGAGACTGCAGGAGGCAATAAGTTAATCACATATCCAACCATCAAGAGCTGTACTTCAATAGCTGACGCTCCACACAACACATTCACCACATCAATGTGAGTACCACCCTGCATTCTGACGCATTCATATTAATGCATGAAAGTTAATTTGCATATATTTCTTTGCTTTGTTCCATCCCAGCAAAGAGTTTCGCATTCTTGCATGCATAGCATGTGCAACCAGCTGCCTTTTTTTGAGCTATACTTCTTTTCCCAGCAATGCAGATTTATTTGCGGTAACTGCCGGGGAAACTCACAAGTCTTTCCGCCAGACTCCTGCGCCTAGCGTTAGAGTCTGCGGGCGGGCTCTGGACGGTGTTATTCTCGTAGGTTTGCTCTAAGGGTGGACTCATTATGTCGTCGTAGGTTTCGTCCGACGGCTGTGGAGATGCCGGACCGCTATGAGTAGGAGCAGAGCCCCGTCGCTGTTTCATCCAATTATGGGTTTTTGAAACACACAGAATGACCATATCTTCATTAAATAAACACTTTGAATACAGTGAAAGACTTCATGGAAATAATGATGAATTGTATTCCATACTGTTCTACATAGGTAAAACTTACACACAAAAAAGTGGGTCACCAACAAAAAAAAATCTGGTACATCATCAATGTTTTTTAAGACACACATTTTTGTTCTCTTAAAAGAGTACATGGCATGACTCCAAAAGTAAAACTTGATAATGACTAATCTTTTACTGTGTCTTACTCTAAAAGAGAAAGGATATTTCTTTTTTTTAATCTCTGCATCTCTGATTGAATATTAGAATACAGCCCTAAGAATTCATTAGGCATCCTGGAAATTAAGTTTGCCTGACATAGAAACAACATCTCAACACCTCTTCATTAATAACTGGACTTCACTTAATTAAACCTGACTTGTCAACATATTCAATGCACACATTCTGCATATTCCAACTCTACGTGCTGTTAGGGCATGCAAAGATTCTGGTAACAAAAATGCACATTAATCAAATAACAACTACATCAACATGCAACAACATCATGCATAGCCTCTATTGAGTAACATTCATTCATTAGATTTTCAAAAATTGGTTCCTATCCTTCTGATATTTCTCACACGGTATTCCTTGTCCAATAAGAGTGTGAAAAGAAAATATTTTGTATCCAACATCTGACTTGCTAATATTTGATATTTTAAGCCTCAACATTTTAGTTTTAGTTTAATGTTAGATAACGTTCAAAATGACTAGACTGTGCAGGCATTGAAAGGTGTTTCTTTGATTACTCACACATAGCCATGCAAAGCTCTCTATCACTATGGTGCCTTAGAATAGTCACATGCCAGATTTACAAACCTTATTCATTTGACAATGGGCTCTCTTTCCTTTTCTAAACTATAATTCATAACATGAGAGAAGGGGAGCATATTTATAGAAGGGGGAAAGGGGGTAGGGGGAGGTGGGGTGGGGGGGGGGGGGGTTGGGGGAAGGGAAGAGACTGATTATTGCACCTGCAATATTCCACAAGTACAGAAGGTGTGAAACTTTTAATCCTACCACTACCTCACATCAGCCCTACTCTATCTTATTACAAAATTCCATTGTTTCCATTGATATCATGCTGAGATGGTAAAACAAGCAACAAAAACAACTAAAAATAACAAAAAATAACATAAAAATAACAAGTAATATAACATGTATAATAAAAACCACCATATGAAACTTAGGTATTGACAAGCATATATCACACCACTGATACTTGGCCAATAATTCTTCTGCATCCCATTGTCGATGAAACATTTTACACACCAAAATAATGACATGAACAAAATCATAAATACCATTAGGAGTAAAACAAAGTGAACGATTTGAGTTAATGATAACTACATTTAACCCCAAACGAATATTAGTGTCCTAGCAATACCATATCAAGATAAAAAGAAGAATCTGAGATCAATATGACTAAATCAATCATGAATATGAAACATAACATGCAATGAAATATACAGTATTTGTATGATTATATTACCACAGATACAAAAAAAATGATTTATGGAATACTAGCTGTAATAAATACAGAAAGCAAAATGTCTGAAATTCATTTCAAGGATTAGACCTGTATTTAAATCGACAGTTTCAATGTTTTTAGGCAGCCTCAGAGTTTCAAGGAGGTACAAATTGAATTGTAAAGAGGAAAAATCTGGATTTTTTACAAGCAATGATTTGCTTGAAAACAGAGGATATGAATTCATGACATATTCAAAATGTGAAAAATATCATGTGATGGAGACTTGTTCCAACACCTATCTCTTTCCCTCTGTGCAACACCATTGAACAGGGCAACATCCAGTGTGCTAAAATGGTGGCAAGTTAATTTGGCATTGCATGATCACTGGGCTTGTTATAAACTTAGTTGACATAACAAAAACTTTCTCATTACATCTTAGATTCTTCTTTGAATTGCAGCTGGTCAATCAATTTCTTTCATTGTTCTACTTTTGTTTACATCCTCCTATTATGTGGGCATTCCTCAAGACCTACAAATATCACTCACCCAATCATGTTATTCTAATCGAGAGTTGAGGGGGGAGAAAGGTTTTGAGGGAAGAGGGGAGTTGAAAAACACCTACCTGACTACCATCCGGTTGGTCGTTAGATGATGTCTCAAAGGCAGCGAGTAACCTAGCAACCATGCCATTATCCTCTGCGCTGTCTGCCTTTCCTCCACCCATGCTTCCCTTACCAGGCTTCTCATCCATGGACGATGCAACCAGTTTCTTCAGCAGCTGGCCTGCATCTAGCATGTTCAGGGCCTGCGGAATAGAATGGTTGTCATGGTGATGATTATTCACTGTATCGTATTTTTTTAAAGCTTAGTGTTTACACTCAAACCTGTCTATAAAGATCACACATGGCAAACGAGAAATGTGGTCTATATGTGCAGGTCACTCTAATACAATGTCAAATATATATCACTTGCATTCATTGAATCTCACTTGATCAAAGGAGGCACGTTTAATATGAATATGAAAGCTTTACAACAGACCATGTTGCCTATACAGACCACACAAAGGTATAAATACAAGTGGGGTTTTTTTATGGACGAGCGGTTTTCATAAACAGGTGTAATCAAATACAAACTGCTCTGACAGGATTCAATTGACTGATATTTAGAGACAGTGGTCTCTATAAATTGATTTGACCATATAAAAAGAGCTTAGTCAAATATTTTCTTTAAATACTATCTTGATAGTCACTTAAGAATTCTATAATCCATGATAATGAAAGCATTTTTACCTCAATATAGAGGTAGACTTCTCCCTCCTTGCTGAGCTTGAAGGCACCCTTCATCTTGACTTCTTTCTTCTCAGCGATCTCAATCTGGGCTCCTTTCAGGCTGAAGCTGAACGTCTTGACATCGTCCTTCGTTGCCGAGCAGGAAAACACCCCGTCAACTATGGAGATCCACTTCCGCTTGATCTTTGGCTCGGCAAATCTAGCTCCGTAGATGTTCACATAACCTGTAAGATGCAACATAAGAAACATATTGTACTGTCCACATTATTCAATATCAATAATGATGACATCATTCACAAATACATGATACAATAAATGAAGTATACTGCACAAGAAAGTATATCATCCTGCTAATATTATTCATGATGACAATATTCATGTCACTTACATTTAAAAAACCAACATAATATGCATGATACAATAAATGAAACATATTGAGAAGTGAGATGTACTTCTATACTTCTACCTCAATAAATTTGATGATTTTTTTTCTAAATGAATGTCGTTATGATGCATATTAATTTTGCATGATATGAGATTATTCATTTTATCCATAGATGTTAAGATATTCTGTATAGAAGAAGAGAGAAGGGGGAGGGGGAGAGAGGAGGAGATGGGTGGAAGGCAAGGGGAGGGGAGAAGGGGGTAAAATAGATATTGGGAAGCACAATGTGCTTACAATGCAAAGCCCAAATTTAAAATGAGATCCCAGAAAGTTACAAACCTGCCAAGTTGTTGTCTGAGTCGAGGCCAAGTTGTGGAGTGCCGTCACTTTTATCTTTGTCCTTCTTGTTTCTCGAAAAAAGATTCCCTTCATTCAAAGTAAAAAACAAAAAAATAAATAAATCATGATAGAAATACATTACTCAATCCGATCATAGACATAGATCCCATACACACAACTAATCAAATGAGTTTATAAACCAAAATTAGCTACATGAAGAGTCTACATTACTAATTGGATGCCAGGGTGGTATTCTAAAAGAAACTTACATTTAAAACTGTCTTGGATAAGCCAGTTGGTATTCTGAAAGTCAAAAGCTGCACCATTATACTGCCCTACTCTGACAAAAGGAAGCAAGTGACACATCACTCAAATCTGGGTTATTGGTATTCTTAGATTGTACCCAGCATTCCCTACAAACGGCCAAAGTCTGGACAAGAAATATTCATCTTGCTGCGACATATTCAATCTAACATGATGTGGTGTTGCACTGATGCAAATGTAAGTGACAGACACATTTTGCTCATTTACAAGAAAAGTATCTTTGTTAGTTGCTTCCTTTTGTCAGATAAGGCAGAATAGTGATGGCTCATAGATGATTGAGTCAAAGCTTGAGTCTGACTAGTCTTACCTATCTTTCCTCCAGACCCATCGTCGGTCTCCTCAGTCTCAGCTTGGAAGCCTGTTGATGGCATGATGGTGTGATCAATGGTGGCATATCGCTTCAAGACCTGAGTGCAAAAGTCAAACAATCAAGACGAACCATTCCATTGATTTGCTCTGAACAGACAATAGACCACCTCCTGTTGATCTGCCCCCATCTTCCCCCATATACCAGAACCCTGCAACTCCAAGGACCTGGAGGAAAACCCCCAAGTGTGATCATGTGTTCAACACTGGGTCGCCGTGGTGTAATGTCCTGAGAAGAACAAAACTACTGCTCAAAGGGCACATAATGAACACAACATTAAGATCAGGAAGGCGGTAAGAGAACAACCAAGGAGTAAGTCTATTCTTCAGTGCAGGAGGACTTCACGTTTTCCAAGCTACGAGGAGGGGAGGGGGAGGGGAACACAAAGTAAGGGTACCTCCTCAGGGATAAGGGTCATCTTTATGCTCATCGTATCTGCTTACTGCAGGCTTACTGCAGCCAACCTATTGCTTACATTCTTGAGCTTACTGGTGGGCAGCAGGGCCCCCTAAAATGCACTTATTCTCCTCTATTTTAAGACATATTTTTTCTAGTGACTATCAAGGACTGTAGGACTCGACAGACTTACCACAACCAATTTATTTCTTATGTTCTTTAAGTCAGTGGCAAGCAGCATGAACAAAACAAACCAAAATTGATTTTCTGCATGTTAAAGCATTATCCTAGGGAATATCGAGGACTACGGGTCATGTTTTGAGGGTACTAGGCGAACTTACCGCGACCCATTTCTCGCTGGTGACCTTGTTGTCTGTGCCGAGGAGCAGAGGATGCTTCATACTGTGATGGTTGATTCTGAAGACAAAGTCCTTACCGCTCTGCTGTCCGATAAGGTACACGTCATACCCCATCAATGGCAGCCGCTGGGACTTGCTCTTCTTGTCCTATGAGCAGAGAGAGAGAAGTAGACACTTCATTAATTTATTAAAATCAAGATACATTTTTCTTCCTTTTATGTCTTCAGGAAAAAAAGAAATAAGGGATATTCATTTTAGATTTAAACAGACTTAAAAAATGTTTCTTCGACCTTTCCTTGTATAGAGAATAGGTAAATTGGGCAATTCATTCATCAATATTATTATGTTTTTACTTTCTTCCTTGTTCTTTTGGAGTAATTAAAAAGACATTTGAAACATTATTTCAAATAAAAAAAGTAAACAAGGAACTTTCCCCAATCAACAGAAAGAGACTGAGGGACACACATCAAGAGTGGGACACACAGACAGACAGACAGACAGACAGATAAATGCCACACCTTATCAGACTTATGGTGGCAGAGCTGTCCATCTGTGGCAATGCAGTACCTCTTCTCCCACTTGCCCAGGACAGACGGACAGAGACTCACACACAAACAGACAGACAGACAGAAAGACAGACAGACAGACAGATCCAGACAGAGGTACCATACCTTATAGTCAAGGACAGACAGAGACTCACACATACACAGACAGACAGACAGACCCAGACAGAGGTACCATATGTTATAGCCGAGGACAGACAGAGACTCACACACACACACACAGACAAACACACAGACACACAGACCCAGACAGAGATGCCATACCTTATAGGACTTGTAGAGGAAGAGTTGTCCATCTGTAGCAATGCAGTATCGCTTCTCCCACTTGAACAGGAAGATAGACAGAGACTCACACACACACACACACACACACACACACACACACACACACACACACACACACACACACACACACACACACAGACAGACAGTCAGACAGACCCAGACAGAGATGCCATACCTTATAGGACTTGTAGAGGAAGAGTTGTCCATCTGTAGCAATGCAGTATCGCTTCTCCCACTTGAACAGGAAGACAGACAGAGACTCACACACACACACACACACACACACACACACACACACACACACACACACACACACACACACACACACACACAGACAGACAGACAGACAGACAGACCCAGACAGAGATGCCATACCTTATAGGACTTGTAGAGGAAGAGTTGTCCATCGGCAGCAATGCAGTATCTCTTCTCCCACAGACAGACAGAGACTCACACAGACAGATAGACAGACAGACAGACAGGCAGACAGACAGACAGAGAGACAGACAGACCCAGACAGAGATGCCATACCTTATAGGACTTGTAGAGGAAGAGTTGTCCATCTGTAGCAATGCAGTATCGCTTCTCCCACTTGCCGAGGAAGTTTCCTCCCTTGATGGTACTGATCATGTTGTTGTAGTAGTGCAACCTATCAATCAGATCCACATCCTCATCTGCCTTATGGTCTTCCAAGAACTCCTGCAGTTTGTCGATCTTAGGCTTCTTCACTTTCTCCCTAGAGGAAAAACAAAAGAAACGTGATATATGTTTACTCCTGAGGTGCTAAGTCAATACTAACAAATGCCCCAAAACTTCAGTTCCATCCTCCAAGAACTCCTGGAGTTTGTCGATTCCTTCACTATCTCTCTGCATAGAAAGAATGAAACCGTTTATCATATAGGCCACCTTGGGCACATAAGACACTTGAGTCAAGAATAATAGGTGCCTCAAAATTTCAGTCATTCTATTTTCTAAGAAATCCCGCAGTTTGTCTATCTTCAGCCTCTTCACTTTCTCCCTGAACAAAATAACAATAATCAAAGTTAGCTCGTAGCACATCTAAATCAATAATAGGTGCCCCAAAACATCATGGTGTCATATTCAAAGAACTCCTGCAGTTTGTTGATCTTAAGCGTCTCTATCTTCTCCCTAAACATAACTGTTTTTAATGTAACATCTGTTAACTCTTGTGGCACCTAATTCAATAATAAAAAGTGCCCCAAATTTGTAAGCAGTTCTCTTTTGCAAGAACTCCAGCGGTTCGTCGATCATGGGCTCCTTTAGTTTCACCCAAAAGAGAAAGAATTTACTGGTAACACCTCAAAACTCCTGGGGTGCAATAATAATAATACACACCCCTTTTAAAATTGATTTGATTTAACTTGAAATATATGAAAAGAGCAAGCAGAAACAACTCCAATTATCTATATGTAAAATGAAATGTACATGTGGAAAAAGTTAATAGGTATTTAGTTCAATGGATATTTAAATCATACTTACTTTACTTCAAGTATTTCATCATCCACATCCTCATACTCGGTTGAGTCACTGTTGAAATCTTCTTCAATTTGGTGATCTATTATATGAAAGCGAGAACAACAACAAAATGTATAAATATGTATACAAAGAGTAAACAAAGACATGTGAATAAAATATTGTCACTTAATATCAACTTGATAAGTCAAAGCTCTTTTACTCTTTATACTGAAGAAATAAAAAAAACCTGATACAATGTTAGTGCTGACCTTGCTCTGCATAGTGAAATCTTTGTGATAGTTTAACTGACTGTAGTGCGCTCTTACTTTTGTGCTGGTTCTTAGTTTCATGAATTGTGTGAATCACTGTAGGGTGACAATTTTAACAACACATGAAAATATTGAGACATAAATTTCAATGCAGTTTGGATAACAGTCTACAGCCCATGCTTGTTTTCTTCATAAACTTCATGTTGTTTTCTCCAAGCTGCGTATAAGAGTACAGTTTTAACAGGTACTTAAATGTATTCTTCTAGAGAATCAGCCGTCAATGCACATAAGAGTGAGTGTTTAAATTTGCTTCTCGGTTTTTCAAACCTGTTGTCTCACTCGTGAGGTGATTTTTTTTTTATATACGGTGAAATTGCATAGTGGTATGGTGGGTTTGATATTACAAATATGTGGTTTTTATATATGAGTGTCTCTCAAAACAGCTTTGAGTGTATTGCAGAGGGTTTTTTCACACTTTTCATAAGTGTTATACTGTGTTTGAGTATGGCATGATCATTCAAACTGTTCTTTGAGTAAAGGAAAGAAACAATACACAAATCAAACTGTGCATATTTTTTTTTCAGACTCAGTAAGAGTTCCACCATTAAAATATTTGAATGAATAAGTCAAATGTAAGGGGAAAAATATGTAGAATTTCAAGAAAGCATAAACAGACGATATGAATATATACAAAAACAAAGGAAAACATATGGATCAATCCAAACAGTGTAAAAACAATCCTCTGAAAAGTCAAAAGGTGCCACTTCTGGAGTCTTTGAAGTTAAGTGCGCGTGACCTCCGACCAAGTGTGTTCATTGTTGCATGCAAGTCTGTAGCTGGTGCATTGTGGGGTGGCAGACCAAGATAATCAACCAAGACAAAACTACCTTTGCTGAGATTATTTAATGATTGCGAGAAGCCATCAATCAAGGACCTTCGGGGGTCTAACTTGGACGTCACTACATGGACAAATTTAGATAACTGGCTACCAGCAGAGTTACGCCCTGTACTGAAAGAGAGAGTGGTCATTACTATTTGTACTCTTTTCTTTGCATATCTTATTTGTTTAGAGCACTATTCAAATGGAGTTCACAACGCAACAGACGGCCAAAGGTCATCAATGTGGATGTCACAGATCAGAATGTATGGAACAGGATCATTCACTCTAACGGTACCAAGAGTGGATTATTTCACCATTAAAGATGGCCCGTCCCGTTTACAAACATCTGCAAACTTCATGAAAGTTTGCACATATTTAGCACGTATCTTAGGGATACCAACTGTGAAATTTTAAGGTCAAAGTACTATAACTCCCGTAGAGTAAATGAAAATCTATCTAGTTTTCACGGAGATTTGACTATTTTCGTGGTACAGAAAAATAAGACTCGATCAATTATCAAAGTTTATTTCCTCAAAACCAAATATTACGCTTTGTCAATTCCAGGGAAAGGTTATATAGCCACTCTCTCTCAAATGATGACAAAGTCAGGGAACTTTCAGAATTAGGTCTGCAAAAGGGACAGGCTACCATTAATACACAGGAATCCTATAGAGTACCATTTTGTCTGGTATACAAAGGATTAAAGAAAGACAACATCCCATCGTAAAGTACAGAGAAAATGGAAATGATGATGATTGGTGAAATGAGGGATAAATTCTTGAAAGATCTCACCTGCTCTGTTTCCTTGTGAGAAGACGAAGATGTTTCCACTTCCCTCGTCACTACACGAGCCTGGAGGCATGGAGCCCTGCGAGGGCGCCAGACAGATATTATCATCATCATCACAAGCAACAACAATGGCCATTTCTTATATGATGTGGCACCTGAGATCCACAAGAAATATTGTTTCTATGAATCAATTGTGTTAATAAAAAAAAAACTCAAAGAGATTGCAACCACCTCATGACTGGAGCCCTGAGAGAAATTATCATTATCATCATTATCATCATCATCATCATTATTATCATTATTACCATTATTATCATCATCATCACCATCATCATCATCATCACCATGATCATTATCATCATTATCATCATTATCATCATTATCATCATCATCATCATCATCATCATCATCATCATCATCATTATCATCACAAGAATGATCCTTTCTCATAAATCATGGCACTGAGATAAACCTCACAGTAATGGTACTCACTATATGACTGCAATCAATTGCAATTAAATAAAACCAGCTCCATTTGTGTACCACATGTACAGTATCAGTACATGTTATCAACGCCATTGCTGCATCATTGCACACAAGATGCACACATATTCAACATCAAAGGGTGCAAATAGTCTAGCAAACATTCCAACATTAGTATACCTTAATCAGTGAAAGTACATCAGATGGAACTAAAAATAAAGTCATATAATATCAATATCTGAAATTTTTAGTATGATTGTAATAAAAGTACACATAAACTCATTTATCTAATGAGAAGAAAGAGTTGAGGAGACTTAACAATGACTCTTGCCTTGTGTGTTTAGATCTTAACATTCCTATCATTGTACGCTCCCACTGATATTGCAGTTAACACAATAAAATTCTAGTTGGCTGCTCTGTACTTACCTCCATGTCCGCTAAATCCTCAAAGTCAATCAAAACAAATGACTCTCTATCAACACCCATATCTCTCATGCTTATTGACACAAAACAAATCTTTCTCAAAGATAAACCACAACACCAGCTCTCAGATGCAAACTGAAGTTCCCAGAGCATCACAATAACATTTTGTACTTCTTCTCAGAAACTGACTGCACCGCTTGTTTGATAATATGACTCCAATTTCCATAGATAGTACATATGCCCATATAAAGACAACCTTCTCCCATATAAGGCTAACCTGTCATCATATAAAGCACCGTCATCATTATTTAAGGCACCATCACCATATAAGGCACCATCATCACCATATAAGGTATGCATACTACCATATAAGGCAGTCAAACCTATAGATAGCTCACTTAATTACATACGCAGACCAAACACAATCTGACTAATCAAACTCATTCCCTGACTCTTTACCTAATTCCACCGCCAGCCAGGATATCCTGAGAACTGATTATTGGTGAATACTGCGGGTGACTGTCTGAGGACTTCTGATTTATCTAGACTTTGGTTTCACTAAACGTCATGTTTAGTCATTGGTAGCATGATTGGTTTTCTAATCGCTGGGTTAGTGTGATGGTCGGATGTGCACCAGTGATAAGCGCTCATTTGCATTTTTATCTCTTCCGATTTGTGTCACCCTCTCAATGATTCCCGCTAAATATGGCGTGTATACAATTATGTGGCTTTCCTTGACCCAATCATGAAATTTTGTTTTCTTTCAGCAGAAAAAGAAAAAAAATGTCCTTTGTCATTGTGGATTGCTTGATTTGATATCTACTTCAGAATGCCTCCTTTTTGTCTCTGGGTCTCTCATATTCCCTCTTACGATTTGATACTCCTGTGTATTGTCTTATATCTATCTCATTCACTCACTCTCTCTCTCTCTCTCTCTCTCTCTCTCTCTCTCTCTCTCTCTCTTTCTCTCTCTCTCTATCTCTTTCTTTCTCTCTCTCTCTCTCTCACTCTCACTCTCACTCTCTCTCTCTTTCTCTCTCCCTCTCTCTTTCTCTCTTTGTCTCTCTCACTCTCTCACTCTCTGTCTCTCACTCTCACACACCCTCTCTCTCTCTCTCTCTCTCTCTCACTCTCTCTTTTTGTCTCACTCTCTCTCTCTCACTCTCTCTCTCTCTTTCTCTCTCTCTCTCTCTATCTCTCTCTCTCTCTCACTCACTTTCCCTCTCTCTCTCTCTCTCTCTCCTCTCTTCCGACACAGCGAAAGTCTTCCTGACTGATCATACTATTACGTACATCCCCACACACTATGACATAAGCACAAAGAACTTAAAAACAAACAATGGGTCTTTCCTACCAGATCTAACATCATACTATTTGAAAATAGACTAGGACTAGGACATGGAATCTGCATCCTCTTGTAATATCCAAATATCCAGGTGGATGTGACACTATTGGGCATACATCGGTTTGTTGAGAACAGCTGCCAATTACATTCACAATCATAGCAGTCCAAAACTCTCTTAATGACTTCCTGATGGAAACCTAATCTATATATCCCAGTACCTCCTTTGCTTTCTTGTTGACATGGACCCATGAAGTGCCTTTCTCTGTAAAGAATCACATCACCCGTCATTTGGATTTAGAGTATCATATTTACGTGTATATAGCTTTATGTTTTTAACACCTCGAGAATATTTTTAGGTGATTGCAAACTTGCTTGAAAAAAAAAGATCATACTAATCGTGAATGCATACTTTCGTACGAGTAATTTATGAACATTTCTGTGAGGGGGTAAATACAGATGGTTACAAACAATCACTGGTAACTTCTTTCAACAGCTTACCTTGTAATAAATCCCAAGGTTATACATACACCTGCATCTGTTTTTCATCCAAAGAAGAAAATGCTTTAAACATATTTTGTGCCCACTTTAGTGAACTCATGCACCTGTGTGCTTAAAGGGTTATTTCTGTTAGATATAATGGAAGAAATTGCCGGAAAGACTTTGAAAGTGAAGAACAACTGTCCAAGCAAAAAGCAGAATTGAAGCAAAATTACTGTGCGAGTATTTAGAGTGATATAATCAGCAAAAAGTTGAAATATCACTGCGAGACAGTGAAAGTGCTTAGAAACAGGTTAGGAAAAAGGGCAAACATCACACAAATCAAAACTCTTGAAAGATCTTGGAAAAGTAAAAGTCTAAGATCAGAGGGTGGGATCAGCATAGCCACTAAGCCATAAGCAATTATTTAGAATATATAGCATATTTTATCCAGCTTCACTACACACACTTTCTAGTAAGGTGCTATTTTTTCATTGATGTGAACATGTTAAATGATGGATATATATATAACATGTGCAATAACGAATTCAGCAACCGATACATATTGCCACACAATGCGCCAGAACACACTTTTTGCCTTCATTTTTTAAGTAAGCCAAAAACAAAATAGACCCCGATCATCTTGCACTCAACCAACTTACATAAATTCACTGTCAACAGGACACGCATACCCAGAAAACTCACAAAACAATTTTCAACAATTTTGGTGGAAGAACTAACCTGCAACATCTCCTCTTCACCAAACAATCAAACTGTTGTTTCAACCAAACTTTTTTTTTTCAAAGCGGAACAGGACACATAATAATGGAAGAACACTCTACAGCCCACAGTAAAAACAACATTTGAGATACTTGTCTTGCATACCCACACATAAACAACAACGTCAAAGAGCTGTGACAAAGCGCCCCCACACTTGTGTTGTAGTGCCCCGTCTTGTAAAGAGTTGCAATTGACCTCATTCTAATGCAAGTCCAATCCTCCATCCCCTTATGTATAGTGGTCTGATTTATATCAATTGCAAAGGAAGTTACGATCAATCACAACTCTTTAAAAGATAGGACTCTGGTTTAAAAATTCATTTGCACAAGCCTGTCCAAACATAAAGCAAAGCTTGAAAAATGCATCATGGGTAAAATGTCAAGCCGTAACATCTGAATGTTGGCTTTTGCCCGACTACCGGCCTCTCAGAAATGCTTCTCCAACATGGGTGGGGTAAGAGGCAGAGTCGTTCAGGGACGGGGGCACCTTCCGACAACTGACCAGACACCTACCCTTCCAGACTCCTGATCGTCGGGGTCCTCGTAGAAGTCCTCCTTCTCGTCGATGACCCTGGTGACCTTGATGGGGGGTCTGTTCTCCATAGGGGGAGGGGGCGGGGCTTTGACGGGCTCCTCGTACAGTTCATCAGGGAGCCTGCAATGACACCCACAGCAGTGATAGAGTTATACAGGGGCTGAGGGTACATTAGCCCTCACAATAACAAAAAGAGCCCCCACCAAAAAAGAGCCCCCACCAATATCTATCCCTTAATAACCTATAATGCATTACATGGCTAATGAGAGTTACAAAGGGATGGCTTCAAAATTAACATACAAACTCGACTACGTAGTTTATTCATGGCCTTGTAATATTGCCAGTAGCGAGCTGCGGCAAGCTCTCTAAAATAAAAAAAAGTGATGTGAAAGTATTTTGCTAATTTTTCTGGCCTCAAAATGGATCAACTACTACATCTTAAAAGTAAGGAGTGTTAAGTGGTAAGGATTATGAGCAGAATCTTTTTACTATATTAACCACAGGTCTTATTGCTGTTTGTTGTCAAGATCATAATAATAATAATAATATAGTGCTTTCCATAACAAATATTTATCAAAGTGCAAATATATATCAAAGCGCAAATATATATCAGAGCATTGAAATCAACATCGAATAAGATACGGAGCAGTGATAACTGTTCTCAATACCTTGACCATTAGTATCCCCTACCTTTCACATTTTCTAGATTCAACTTTCCTTTCAACTCTCGTAACTCTAAAAGCAGTATTGACATTCTGATCATTCATCTTTCTGAAGAGCTTTCTCCTAAAATACCCCCACTTTACTCAATGACAATAATTGATCATTTCCTATGCTAGCCCCTGCCGTGAGATAAAATCCTTCTTCTACGTCACTTGAACATGTTATGCTAATTTGCTGGCCCCCAAATGAATCAACTATTACATATTAACACTGCCTAGGTACTGCATTTGTTTTCATATAAATCATCTCTCTCAAGGCAGCATTGATATTCTTATCATCCATCAAAGAGTTTTCCTGAAATACCCCCACTCTACTGAATAACAATAATTGTGTATTTCCTAGGCCAGCCCCTATCCAGTGGCAAAAAATCGTCTACAACAATTATTCTCATTTGAATGTATTTTTCTAATTTGCTGGCCCCAAAACTGATCACTTATACGTTAACATTCCTTAGATATAGCAGTCCTTCTCCTTCTATAATTCACCTCACTGAAGATACTTTATGTATTCTTATGATTCAATTCAATAGAGAGGTTTTCCTGAAATACCCCCATTTCACTGAACTACAGTAATTGTTAATTTCCTGGTCCAAACCCTGCCAAGAGAAAAAGAATCATGCTACGCTTGCTAAGCACAGCATCAATCACAGTGAACAATGCGTTTGTAGAGTCTCTGATTAAATAAATGGGGCAGTATAATTTTTTACTCCAGAAAATATGAAACATATATTAAGGTTTCCTAACTGTAGATTATTTTTAAAACATGCCTTCCTAATCAGCTTTATTTTAGGACTGGTACACATGAAGACAAGATCAGTGATGAAACATAACTTTTGCAGTGTCAAATTGGAAAAAATAAAGAGAGTGTACTTATGAGCTTTGAAGATGGCCAGATATAAGAATTATTTTAAGATAATGGCACAAATCACATACCTCATTGAGTGCAAAAATGAAGATTATACTTTATTCATTAAAAGAAGAAGCTACGTGTGTTAAAAATACTTGTATATTAACTTCAACTTGTATGTTGCTACATTTTATTATAGTTAATTAAATCTAAAACATCATCATCTTTCCTTCAAAGAGTGGAGAAATGTCTCCTTGTTAGGTTGTTGCACAGATGCGAGAGAAACCAATTAGGTAAATAAAAAAGTAAGGATCTCTGGTAAAAAAAAAAATGTGTTATTTTAGAGTAGATAGTTAAGGGCTTTAAAAACCAGTGTAATAAACTGTATACTCACCCTCCTCCAATCTCCGTATTCTGGTACATGTTCTGAAAGATGGGGAGAAATCATGAAATAGGAGGTAATAATTCTATTAACGAGGGGAGAGGAGTGAGAGACGACAATGGAGAAGGAAGCAAGCATAAGAGGAAAGAGATTAAAGGAAGAGAGAAAAATGAAACTGGTAAGGATGAAGAACAAAGAAACAGAAGAAGAGGAAAAAGAATAAAAAGAAAATAGATGGAGAAGAAAAGGCAAAAGTTGACATTCTTTGTAATGGAGACAAACATCTCACACTTCTCTCTAGAGATCTCTGCTCTGTTCTCTAGACCCCCTTTCCCCATGGCTACCTTTCCCTCTCATCAGTGATTGGCTCATAGCTAACCACTTACTCTCCAAGCGCCAACTCTGAGCCTAAAATTAGCACTCCATGCTAACTTGGAGCATAAAGTCATATTCCCCCTCTATTAATTGTAAAAATTGCATAATCATTGATAATGGAATGCAGGGGATGGTTAGGGAAGAGATGTAATTTATGGCTCCTTTGTGAGTTGGGATGAGGTTAATCACAATCACATTAATTATAATTTGAACAGAGCTGACTTTAATAGTGGAGTATGAAGGTCACAACAGTTTTGTTTTCCCCTTTATGTTCAGCATGTTAATCGTTGTACATGTATTACACACCAAGCTCATCAGTCAGAAGTTGGCATGGCATAGTGCAGGTTATCAGAGGAAAGTACATGCAAATATTCTTTAACATTTATGAAGGTTAATATATTTGTATGATTTGAAACTTTTTTGGTAGAAGTTTGCTCAAACATTTACTGATCCAGTCTAGCATGCAATATAATGATAGGAAAGTGCATATGGGCAATTCCACAGGTTTGGTTAAAGTCATGTAACGTGAGTAACCAAAGCTTCTTTATTTTATATTCTGTTATAGCTTTGCAGAAATTATGTAAATAATTATTTAGGAAGCAAACAGTCCACCTTTCCATGACACGCAATCATATCCTCAGCACAGAAACTTCTTTTTCAATCAAAGAAAGAAGCTTTGGTTACTTACATTACATGACTTTAACCAAACCTGTGGAATTGCCCATATGTGACATCACAGCCTCATGACAAAGTTGCAAATTTACCTCCCCAAAATGTCAATGTTCACATCATTACAACATTAACTTTTCTTATCAGTTGTTCAATTTTCCTTAAACGTTTTTTTGCTCTGCTTCTCAGACCACCCCATTTCTTGGACTGGAGGTTCCCTTGAACAGGATAGATCACCCTGAAAATGGAAGTTATTTGGTTTTAGAGTTTTGATTTTGTGACGTCACGTGCGAGGTGATCTCCTATACATGTATGTTGTGTATTACTTTTTCCGTAAATTGCGTTTTTCATGTTCTTTAATGAAGGAATACATTCTCTTCACAGTGATATCTGTGTAAAAGCATGTGTCTAATGATATATTAAATGCAAAGGTAAAATGGTAAATATCCTTTTGAGAAAATAAACATTTTCCAAGAAAATTGTACAGAACATAATGGGAGAGCACCTCGCACGTGACGTGACAAAATCAAAACTTTAAAATCAAATAACTTTCTTTTCCTTTGATCAATTTTCGTCCAAACCTCACTGATATGTTCCTTTCAAGTGTCTCCTTTTATTGAAACCAAAATAATTTCAGGGTGAGCTATCCTTTTAAGAAAGCATTTCTTACCGGGCCATCACCAGCTTTACTGAGTCTCCAGGATTCCTCCCTCTGTTTCTGGATGTCAATCATTCCATTGTTAGTAGGAACTGGGCAGAGGGGCAAAAAGAGAACATTTCACAAATGTTAGAATTATATGAACAGCAATGTCCAGAAACAGAAATGGAAAACAACACAAATAAACATACATATGTATCCAATTTAAAAAATTGGCTTCAGCATATGAAATTGAGATAAGAATATTACAAACAAGTTTTAAAAGTTAAGGTAAATGTTGCACATTCAAGGAAATTTTAGTTACCATGGCAAAAGCGACATGCTCAGAGCTAATTGGCTGTTCCGATGCTAATAACTTTAAAGCCTTTTTTCAACATTGGTCTAATGAACAGTAATTTATGTATAGAACTTGACTGCAGCAGTCAATCAATTAATAAATCATTGAAACAAATACTCATTGATCAATCAACCATCCAATCAATGAATAAATAAAATAAACATTCATCACTTGACCAACCAATCCATCCATCCATCCATCCATCCATCCATCCATCCATCCATCCATCCATCTATCTATCTATCTATCCATCCATCCATCCATCCATCCAACAAACATTCATCACTTGATCAATCAATCAATCAATAATCAAATAAGACAAACAATAAATCGATCGCATCATCCACATCACACATCAACAAACCATATTTTTATCAGCAAACACAAAAATCTTCAATACATTCATGAGCATACTTCATGACCCTTCCAGTCAATCCTTTACTCTATCAATTTTCATAGTACAAAATCTCAAACATAGATCAATGAACTGTGAGTCAACATTCATGTGAGTCACTTCACAAAAAATCTGCATGCACATGAGATAAAACGAGTGCCATGATAACCTCTGCTGGACTCAGGGAATATGGTCCTTGTCTTTGGCGACAGTCACTGACTCAAGCAATCAGAATGCCTCTGCCACTCACTCCTTAAGCCAGGCCCAAGGTGTTTCTTGAGAACACTTGTACCTCAACACCCCCTTGGCAATCACTTTGAATCCCTCACTGGTTTCTTAAAACAGCTTGTATCTCTCAGATTAATGATTTACGTCATGTTTCCCCGCATGGTATGATTAATGTGAAATTGAGGATTTAAAGCTAATATTAAGATATGTTGCATTAACAGGAGGAATACTTTTTAATCACCCACTGGTCACAGGAACAGGTGGAATATTTAGATAATTATCTTCATCATGTTTTGATGTATGCAATGATTAATGTGTAATCATAGACCATGATTTTAAGCTAAAATTAAAACATGTTGAATTGATGTGGTGGACCTTTTTTTTTTATTGAAATGAAGTCTTCAGATAGCAATGCTTGCTGGAACAGATTAAGGACTAAATGGTCCTAAATTAATTCAATCATAAGCAGTTCAAGCCAAAAAGTGTAAAGGTTTTTTTTTTAACTGAAACAGGATAACTGTACATGTATGTCTCACATAATGTTTGAGAAACATGGGATGCATCGTTAAAGTAATGGATGAACCGTCCACAAATAAACTTGATTCTAACAGGCAATATAGTTCTGCTTTAAGTCAGTATCTACATGTAGTTCTAATATTGTGAGAGTGCTTAATATTTTCTTCCATTTTCCATATTTGCACATTTGATTATTTTGGACTGCAACATGGCTAAACTAATATTAATGCACATCATGGTTCAGGGTGTCTGTTTCATGAGAACACGCCTGAAAAAATAGTTCCTGCAAATTATCCTTTAATGTTTTGCCTGTTTCATGGACATGCTATATTTCAATAATTAATTTGCTACAAACAAGATAGTGCATTAAATATGGACACTTTTGTTATTTTTTTCCAGATATTATTTTGAATGTATAAACTGGTATGCACTGTTGTCTAGGCTAATATGAAGACTTGCAGCCAGTACTTAGGACAAGATTGCAAGTACGAGCCCCTATTAAAGAATCATTGATTCATCTTATGAATGACCATTCTTTCTTGGAAAGAAAGCTTTTCCTTGGGAATATGATATCCATATGGTGAAAATTGGCAATCAAATAGTAATTTGTTCCCAATTAGTGAATGTTGCATCTTTTTGGCACAAATAACAAATGAAATCTTATGGTTTTTATGTAATACGGAATACAATGATTATATAATTTGACCGATACTAGTTGCTTGTTATAAATGAAAGCATGATTCAAGAGGATTTCTTTAGTGAAAAGGTCCAACCATCTCTTAATTTGAAGTAACAAAACCCTAATGAAGACTATCAAAACAGACAGATAGTCACTATCAACATGGTCATTTATTACACAGACGAAACTTAAAAGGGACCTTTTGAAATTTTGCAGTGGAACAAAAGACGATGTTGATAGTGAGCAGTTGTATAGACTACTCATGGACCCATGAATGTGCCATGACCATTGACTCCATTCAGGTTTCATGTCAGGATACCATTCCAAATGATAAAATCATTGTAATTAAATCAAATCCGGACCCAGTAATGACAGCAGAATGGTTTTGCCATGACTACAGCCAGTACTCATTGCCACTAAGTATACCCCTTACCTTTAAATAGACTTTCTTGGACAAAGTACATATTGATGACCATGTTATCAAAAAAGAAAATCACGTAAGTAGAGTATTATCAGCATTCAAATGAGCATTTCTTATTAATCAAATGGTCGCTTGAGAAAAGCAATGCCATGATGGAGCCAAAACTAGCCTGTCTTCCAGGCTGTGCGGCATTTCCAATCCAAACTCTTAAAGGGGAAGTTCACCCTGAAATTATTTTGGTTTCAATAAAAAGAGACAAATGAAAGAAACATATGAGTGAAGGTTGGACGAAAATCGGTCAAAGGAAAAGAAAGTTATTTGATTCTGAAGTTTTTATTTTGTGACGTCACATGCGAGGTGCTCTCCCATATGTTGTGTACAATTTTTTTCGAAAATGTGCATTTTCTCACAAAGATATGCATCCTTTTACTTGTGCGTTTGATACATTATCAGAAATACATTTTTACACACATACCTGTTCGAAAAAAAATCATTCCGTTGTCAAAAACAGAAAAAAAAGCAATTTATCGACTTATTTTGTACACAACACATGGGAGAGCACCTCGCACGTGACGTCACAAAATCAAAACTTTAAAATCAAATAACTTTCTTTTCCTTTGACCGATTTTCGTCAAACCTTCACTCATATGTTTCTTTCATTTGTCTCTTTTTATTGAAACCAAAATAATTTCAGGGTGAACTTCCCCTTTAAAATTAGCAGGTCAAGCTACGGCAGACTAACCATTAAATACTTCTTCTGCAGCACGTCCGATCACAGACTGAGAAAAAAAGGGAAGAATAAGAAAGTTACTAGTCTTGATCGTACCAGACCCTACATTACACGTTGGATTAGAAATTCTTACAGCCTGGAAACACTAGACTATATCATTTTTAATGCTAAATATGTTATCATTTTTTTTAACAGTTTGGATAATAAATGTTGAAAAGCCTGAATGCCAGGCTAAGCGACAACCACAGGGAGCCTGTATGGAAGCCTGCTTGGTGTCATCCTAATTGCTATAACTGCCAATATCCTAATCTAATTTGACTGTGATGTGTGAATCGCAAAGACTTGAATGGTTACTGATTTACTTCTCAATTTCTTTAGTTGTACGTGTCATGTCACCTTGATATTAACTCAGAGGGTGGGTGGCTAAAAAAGAGGTGTGGAATATTTATCTTTTCTTCAATCTTTAACATCTAATAGATATAGCACACAATATTTTGCACTTGATGATTCCGATACAAAAGGATTATGATATACACGTACTACAAAAGTTACAGAGAACAAGCAGAATATTCTGCTATTTTCATCACTTTCATTGTGAATTTACAAGGGTATCATGGTAACCACTCACATTTCTATGAAAAAATCACCCCCAAAATGCAATTGTAAAATGCGTTCATGTATAGTGTGCATACAGCCCTATATGTACGTGTACCAATAATCAATGATTACATGGATAACTCCTAATTATCTTTGAACTTGAAAAGGAAACAGAGCTTGAGTGGCTACAGAAGAGTGTGATTTTCATGCTGTACCAGTATTTGAATTCTACTTTACGGTCAAGTGTTATATTTCACAAATAAGACCTGCATGTTATCCATGTACATGTACTTGTGATTTATGCAGTGTATTAAAAAATTACTTTGTCTACAAAAAGGAGAACACTCCCTTTAAATTTATGTCAGATGTGTAATAAAGTACATTGTAAACTGATCATGCCATCCCATGGATGATCTGGGGTATAACGTGTCATAGTATACATGAAACTTAGCCGCAGCGCTAATTAAACCCTTTCCCTCATTTGATACAAAATGGGCCTCAGATACATGAATATAGCCTAAAGGTAATAATAACAGTATCAATATAAGTTTATGCAGCATCTATCAATTGAATTCCTGAAGTAACAATTTGCTTGAACTAGCTACAAAGAAGAGGACCTCAGATACATATATAGAGACTAGAGATACATGTAATAACAACAGTATCAAGCTTATGCAGCATCAATCAATTTGATTCTTTAAGTTACAATTTACTTTGATTGGCTACAGTATAACAAAAAGTTTTATTTTATGGTGTTGAATTCAGAATTGTGTCTGAAGTGTCTGAAAGTAAGTTTGTCAAAGTTGATTTATTGTGAATTATGTACTGAATGAAGATGCTATTGTTCACAGTGTTGTGGCATGGAACATGCTGTAACACAGGTGATGAAAACATGGCAATTGAAGCTGTCTTCACCTCTCTGAAAATGATCCCTTCCTATGATGTGTACATTGTAAGTTCAGTGACACATTAGCGGAATCTTCCATTAATAATCCATGGGGGGGGGGGGCTAAGACATAAACATAAATGTTCAAATCCTACAATACAGCAATAGCTAAGCCAGTTGCACAAGAAAGCTCTTTCGTTATATATTGTATGCCTAACGATTACAATCTAATGTAATAAACATATTCATCCCGTCAGTTCAAGTCACACATTTCCAGGATGTACGCATCTCCACCCCCTTAAGTCAATGGACCCTTCCTTTCCACTGCACACATTCAAGTTCACTGGCATACACCAAGGTTGTTCCATTTACATCCCTGAGGGGGTTACATGCTGATCAAAAGGTAGCAAACATGTACCATAACTCATCACTTCAAACATTCTCCGCCCCCTCACGAATTTGTCCCAATAAAAGTTCAATGCCGCCCTATTAGGTGGTATGAATCGGCAGAGAAGTTGCTAATTCTGGGATTAGAGCAACTCAGACTTTCAAAAAAAAGACAGATTCTATTACTCACTCACATATAGGTGGTTTAATTATGCTGCATTTTTTTATGTTTTTATTCAGATTTCTATTTTGATATCAATTCCTCATGCTATGACTTCTCATGAGTCTGTTGTCATATGACATAAAAAAAGAGGAAATTATTTCATTATAACTGATTTGTACTTTGCCTTTTCTAACAAAAAGTAATCAAATCTTAATCAAAAGAATGTTTCTATGCAAACCTTCACAGACCATTAGACAAAAATATATAAAAATCTGAAAATTGCCAAAACATTGGGAACTCTAAATACTACTTGGAGAAATGAAATTCAGTGGAAGCATACTAATATACGCTATTTAGAAAATAGTTAAGATAGCAGGTTTGTCCCATAATAGGTTACAGTTTGATATTCCAAAGGTTCATTTATTCTGAAGGTTCGTTATTCCGAAGGTTCGTAATTCTGAAACACGTGAATTGCCTATACATTGTACCTCAATGCTCGTTAGTCCGAAAATGAAAAAGAGTTAATCCGAACATTTGATGCGCAACGTAACGAACCTCCAGAATAACGAGTGCTTCCCAAATAACAACAAAAAGTGTTACATTATGAACAATACTTTTGGAAGGATAGAAGCACACCACACACCATTTTTTCTTCACTCTACCACTTATTCTAGTCACGTCTCAGAACTTGAGACATCTGAACTATACCCACTTGAGGTCAATCTCCTTATAGCTCTCCCTTCTCTAGTACCTCTCTATTAAATGTCAGACTTGCACAACTTTGTTAATCTCCCACTGATAAACCAAACATGCACCCATCTTGTCATGAATCGGCAAAATACGAAATCAGGTGACAGAAATTAATAAAGTAGGTTCATGGTGGACCGACAGTCAACATCAAAGAAGAGTATTAAACACGCAAGTGAGGCACTGTGAATAAAGTTGGGGCCTGAGACATGAGGTTGACGATTAAATCAGTACTTATCTACTGTATCTCATCTTCATATTTATGGTCAGGTACAAGTACATCAGATTCAGAGTAACATTCAACATGAACTTGATGATTAGATTTGCATCATCAATCTTATTTTATCTTCACATCAGTACCAAGGTGCTACATTAGATTCTGAGTTTCTTTCACCTGCTTTATTTCCTTTACTGTTCCAACCAAACCAAACCAAATAATACAAATGTTCTTCTTTTTTCCTTTTCTTTTCTCCAACAAATTTTCTTACACAAACAAACAGTAGTCAGCACCGTCTAGACTTCAAGTTTTAATATAAATGTGTACAAAGTCCCTTTTGATATTTAATCACAACCAAATGTTTCGTGAAATTTAAAGTTTATGAACCTGCTCTAACCTGGATGTTCTGTTATTTTTCACAGTACACAAAATGTTTTTTAAAAATGGCAGTTCAACCACCTCTTTTTCCATGAAAACAACATGTGTACATGTGTACATCACTTGTTTCATGTGTCAGCTGTACTTGTTTTCTATTCTGGTTTGGGGTGCAAGTAAAAATTTCTTTCCTCAAATTTACTTGCTATAGAGAAATATGGAATTGTTCATTTAACATTGATATGATTCATTTCATTTACATGTATAAGTTAGTGCTTGTGTGTATAACAAGTAATTGTTTTATTTCTTAACTCATTTACAGGAAGGAACATCCATGTACTGTCCTTAATTATGGGTGTTAGCCAAAAATTGTTTTCTAAATGAAATTACCCCAGGAGGTCTCATTTACCTAATGTAATTGCTATGACGCAAAATTCTTAAGACATTGCATTATCATTATTCTATGAAATTAAGAATGATGGCACAATGAAATGACATCATGAGACTATTTTGGGCTTTCCTTCTGATGAGAACAACAATTTTCTTGAGGGAGTTCTGACAGACACAAGTCTGTGTCTGTGGTTTAAGACAACGTCAAGACTCAAGAACGCCCTTTTCTCCCTCGTTTCCTGTCACACATTCTGAGAATGATGACAAGGCAGATTGTTAGAGGTATCAATGTGAGCAATGTGAGTTGGGTGTTGGCCCATTCACAGGTAGAACATTATGTTATGAGCAGCAGGCAAAATAATATTATCCCTAAAATGTCACAAAATTAAATATCTTGCACCATCCTTTGCACTAAACTATATGACCAAAATAAACTGATGAAATGTCACAAAACCTGCTTCAAACAAATTTGACATCCTTTGATCTTATGATGTGGAAATTTCAGCTTGATTCGAGTTGGAACTTTTTAAAATTATTTTTCATGAGTGTCAATTTTTTTTTTTAGCATCTAGTATACAAGCTGAGAAATATGCAATTAAAAGCTGAAATGACTGTAACTAAGTGCACAGAATCACAGGTGGATTTCATCTGCATGATTTAAATCAGTGCAAACCTTCTGCATTGAACATTGCAGAAGTGTCCCTGGCATACAATCAGCCATCATGCAATATTCCCCTTTGGTCTGATGGGGTAACATAACCCTGCATTTCCTTGAAACAGAGTGCCCAAAGGCACCTTATATTGACCATATAACTGTTTTTCACCGGTGATCGGTTGCCATTGGATACTCGTTGTTTGTGTTTGCATGCACAAACCCAGATTTGTCACTCATTTTCTTAGTCACTGCGTAGACAGGTGCAGGACCTATCACCACAAGTTGGGATACAGCCGTCAGACAGTCTATTTAATTTTATTATTATTGCAGCTTGTTAGATTTATTGTATTTTGCATACTCCCATTTGGGCTAGAAAATGTACATTCTAACTAGAAGGCAATCTTTAAACCACCTTTCACAGAATTAAGTTGAATCAAGTCGAAGGGAAACTGAAAAATAATTCACAAACCTGTATAACAAAGGGGAGTAGACTAGATGGCTGTTTGCCTGTCTACAGTACCGTAATGGGTAACACACATTTCTGTTACATTTACTGTAACATTTGCAAAAATTTCTTAAATTCCACTTTTTGTTTTTGTCTCTTAAATAAACCAGCCAATAACAATAAAACATCAAAGAAATGTATCGATTTGCACTTTTCAAGGTTTTGTACACTTCAGAAAATTTGCCCTGTACAAATTTGCCACAGCACGTTGGAAACGGGACAGATGAGTTTCTAGTACACTCGTCTGTCCCGTTACCACTGTGATATCACAAATATGTACAGGCTTAGTTTAGAAATATATAATAATGAACATTCAGAGCAGGATTTTAGCTGAAGTTATTTTGGAGGAGATTAATCAAACACTCTGTCATATTTTGGTGGTGCAAGATGGTCATAATTTCAAATGACTCAGTTGTGCCAAGAAATATCCCTTTACTGTAGACAGACCCATGTCCATTTTTCATTCTCCAACTCAAATGATTTACAACATGTTGAGCAAGCATGTTCAGCAAATGTCAAATGATGCACAGCATGCCTGTGTTTTACCCTTGATAGCACCGATAAGAAAAATACTCAAGATGACAATCATGTTGCCCCTGTTTTACACAATGTATATTTTCAGCAGGAAAGGATCTATTAGGTTTATGCCTGAGATTTTGCATACTGTATGTTTATTCTTGTGACCTGGGTTCTTCGTGTGCCAGACAGAATGCTGCTCTATGGGAATTGTGTTCATTGATTGTGAACAAAAATGAAATACACACAAATCCTTTAGGACAGGCATTTTGTCTGACAGAGAAGGGATTAACATAAAACATTTCATAGTGACATAAAATTTGTCCCTTATCCAACAAAGTGCCAACACTCTATATACTGTATGCCATAGTAAAATTGTTGTCAATACAACTATAAACAGTACAGTGGAACGTGCAGTAGCACTCACCTGTGTAGAAAGACTAGTTTGTAATTGCACTCTGTGAATGTATCTAAGTAACCTGTACATAAAGACCACCTGCTCGTAAAATGCACATTTCTTGTCTTTCTTGAGCGGTCTGTATAAACAGGTTTTACTGCATATTGAAAAATGATAGGGCAATGCAAAAAAGGGGTATTAACATTTTAAGAGGGAAATGAGTAAGAATACCATTACCTTCTCCTTCCTCAATGTCCTCATCTGAATCTGTGAAATCGTCAATATCCTCTTCCTCTCCATGCTCCTCCTTTGTGCCATTCAGCTTTGATTCTTCCTTCATCTGTGCTATCCTCTCTGCTTCTGCCTCCTCCTCATCCTCCTCCGGTAATTCTTCCTTCGCGACCGGTTTTGGTCCTTTCTTTGACCGCCTCTTGCCACTGAACACTCTCTGAATCTCTTTCACAACAACCTCTTGCCCAAATGTCACTGTTTTCCTCTTCTCCCCTTCCTCTTCTTCCTTTTCTACTCCTCCACCTCCTCCTCCTCCTCCTCCACCTCCTCCTCCACCACCTGTTGCTATGATTGTCTGTTTCTCCATCTTATTGTTGTTGCTGTTCATGAAGACGCCCTTTATACTCCTGGCGATGCTGCTGTTTGATTTCCTGATCCCTCCTCCTCTCCCTCCACCACCTGTCTCTGCTCCTCCTCCTTTACCCTCCTTCTCCTTCTCCTTCTCCTTGTCGTCCTCCTCCATCTCCTCCTCCTTCACCGCCCCCTTCATCTCTCCAAGAGACCCCATCCCATTCTTCCCTTTCAGCGCCGTCTCAAGCTTATCGTCGATGCCGTTCACCTTCTTCCGCAGCTCCGACATCTCCAACCGTGTCTTGTCCAGCTTGTTGTTGATGTGCCACTTCATCTGCTCCAGGAAGTCCCTCAGCTCCTCGTTGGTCACGCCCGTTGCCGAGGTAACAGATGACACAGAGGCGGAGGAGAGCGTGGCACTGAGTTTGGATTTGCCGTTCTCTGGCTGCTCTGTGTCTGCGTTGTTGTTGGTATTACTATCCATGTTATTGTCTCTGGCAGGAAGCGACTGGAACTCTACCACCTCATATTCTTTGTCCGGTTTGGACATGCACAGCAGCCCCTCCATGTTGCTCCTCAAACTCTGAGCCCAGCAACCTCCTCAGAAGATTCCTGGCACTCTCGAGCACCTTGAAGAATCTAAGGATGGTCTACCGACTCCTCAGAATGTCTGCATCTTGCTGGCGCTGCACCACAAACCAAACACTTCCTCCAATCTGCCTGTATCCGGTGAACAGCGACCCAAGGGCTGCTGGCAAAACTCTTTGCGCAATCTAAAAAATGTTTAGGCTCATTATATCTCCCCACCACTCGTTGACAAGCGACGACACCGTGGTACTAAAAATCTATTAATGTCCCGATAAATCCGCAAACTCAGTTCCACTTCCAATGAAGCAGCGAGCCGGGCTGCGAAGCAAAGAGTGCGTCACGTAACAGGGTGACGACTCATAGGTCGAAGCATTTAGCGAAGGAGCTGTAAATCTCCCCAATTAGTCTAGGTTGCCTTGTGGTGGTTTAACAATCCTCTTGTAGAACATGAAGCAAGAGCATCCTTGTGTCTTAATTCCTGCGTCAGTCACGGGAATGTCGTACCGAGCAGATAATGCTTGCCTCTCTCTGACGACGATGTACGACCATACTCATCGACTTTACCTCTAGAGCTGCTCAAGAAGAGAGAATTGAGAGAAATCTGCATGAAAGCTGCTTGTGTTTAATCCGCACGTGGCAGTTACAGCTGTAAATCACTCGTGGTAATGCCTCATGATCAAGGTCTATGACGTAAATCGCTAAAGCAAAAAGGAGAAAAAAACCAACATGATTCCTCAAAATACATCCCCACAGATCCTCATCTGAATCTAGATCAGCAACATTATCTTGTTGAAACATAGCTGCATAGCCTCCTCTGCTGATACTCTATTGTGCAAAAATACCAAAATCACAGACAAACGTTTCATATGAGAAACATGGATGTCAATCGGAATTGAGACATGAAGTCAAGCCAGTAAGCAGTGTCACCAAAAATGAAGTTTCTGACAGAAGAACAATACTAAAAATGGTCTGGAGGCACCAAAGTCTCGTACAGCAGCAACAAGAAAGCAAACTCAACAACAATGGAATCCCTGTCAAAAGGAGAATAACAATGGTCTTTTCTTAGAGTTATTAAATGTCACATAGAAGCCATATAAACAGTCAACAAAGTCACCAACAACCAAGTCTTACTATCAGAAGAGACATAAAAACAATGGTCTTGAGACAATAAAAATTCATGGAGCACTCGGCCAGGAGAAGCTAGAAGTCACAAAATTAAAGTTGTTTCCTGAGGAGCCACTGCCCTCCCATTGATCAGCCTCCTTGCTCTAACTTTACTCAAGTCGACACCTGTCACCAATTCTACAATTGTTCCAAGACGCCTTGAAAAGTGGCAAAGCAGGATACTGGGATGTCATGGAAAATTTGGCAAACGCCATCACAAGCCCAAATGATTCTTAAGATCTTAAGGAACTAAGCGTTTGGCTTCCGGACAAGATTGCAGAGTCTCACGGACACAAAGGCACTCATCGAAGGCTGTGAGGAGAGTGAAGTCACTTTGCTTTTTATTTATTACTTCCATATTTTGTCACTCAAGAAGAGTCTCCACATAATCCAAACACAATGTTGAAACACAAACAAGCCAATTATGATTTCCATTTTGTGAAACTTCGCTATTACACTGTTGATACTGATACTGGTTTTCTTGAACGGCGAGTGCCATGGTAACGTCAATATCTCCTTATAGCACTCATTGGTTGTTACTTTTTTTAAAACCCTATGGTGCAATTTAATGACATCAATATACCTAATAAATGTGAGAAAATGAGGCTGAGGCTGGGTAACTCAGCTAAACCTCAAACTCATAACTGAAAAAATAATTTCCCTCTAATATCAGTTACTGCTTATATTAACTACAGCATCAAATATGACTGTACCTACAAGTGTGTTTCTAACGATACATATTTGTTTGACTTAGTTTTTGATCTAGAACTTCATATCAATGCAGCACTGCAAGAAATCAATCTCAGCTTCTTAACATGGCCTCTGTACAAGGCCATTATGATGATGACAGAAGGCCAACCTAACATGTAATGTAAAGAAAAAAATCTTAAAGATCTATCTGCAATGGTGAGTATGCTCTGTACAAAAATAGAAAACTTGCCCCCTTTCTTAGTTTTGTCCCTTCCTGACTTTTCTCCAGTTTATTTGTTAAAAAAAGGATAATTTTTGTACATATAGGCAGGTTTAGAACCTTGGTGTGTCAAATGATGTTTTCATATCATTGCAATTATCTGTCAAGCTTCTCTTCAATCAACACTGATTACTTCAAACTTAACAACGAAGATCGCTCATTGTAACGTTTATCCACTGTGCATCGACTGAGGAAAGGGGGTGAATGGGAAAATTATAAGTCTTGTGGGTTCATGTAGTAGACCTTATTTTACAGTTTGAATGTGAAATGTTCAACCACCTGCTCCAGAATCTAAAACTTGAGTAAATCCCTCTCTCATAATGAGCTAGATTTCACCTGTTACTTTCTACAGATGAGTCAGTTACATCAAGGCAGTTGTTGTCTAAATTGATTTCTCAAGGACAAAATAATGGATCATACTCGATGAGTTATCATACTATAAATGCACTCTGGTCAATCTTGCATCTTCCATGGACATGCAGTAGATCGCAGAAAATTATGAGACATTTAACATAAAAACAAATGTGTAATCATATGCCTACTTCAGTCATCGGCCTTCATTTACGGGTAGTTCTACCTGATTGTTATATCAATGCTGCCATCAAAGTTTAAAGTGTAATTAAATCCTGTATGATACATTTATCCTTTATCCTCTCATTTTTTAAGACTTTCACGACCAATAAGATTAAATAAAAATTGTCAATTGAAATGAAGTAAATGTAACAAAAACAAAATCCTAAGCCCTTAACCCTTCCCCTAATCTAGCCCTTAACTTTAACCTTGACATCAAAATTTTAGTTTGGGATGGTATAAATGGCCCAATTTTAACAAATATAAACAATCATTAAGTATGAGGTAAAAAAGAATTAAATCTAACTCAAAACCTACCCTCACATCTAACCCTTACCCCTAAATCTTAGCCTCTGCTACAGGAGACCAAATAGCCATGCACTGTCACACAGTCACAAATCACAAAACGGGTTCTTTCTGTAGATTAGAATCACAACATCAAAACCAACTCTTTAAATCAAAGCATACCAATTTCCTATCTGCACCCAAGCCCTTAGATTCATCCTGATACAGTAATGTCTTCTAGAAGGGGCCAGCATGCATCCCTCCATACTCCAAGGAGAGAGGGGGGACTGTTGAGATGAGGGGGGCCCATTACATAATATTTCCAGCGGTGGGCCTCATGAATGTCGTAAGCCACTGCCCGGTTTGAAGCGCTAATCTCTCACAGGATCTCAGAGGCCTATAGCGGAACCATGGAGGATAAGACAGCCAATCCCCCCTTGTTTATAAACGCAGCAGGAAATATTACAGATCATTTGCGAGGGCTTCTTTTCAAAGCTGACGTTTTTGAGACAGACACAGTAAACCTCACTGTGCACTATACCACAGATGAGAAAAATGAATTTTCACAGGGGCTCTCTCATTATGTCCAGGGGCTCATTTTAGCTTCTCAGGGGCTTCATTCAGTTCATCTGATAGCCCCCTGGACATTACTTCTTTCTCTGCATAAACATAGATATACAAGTATTTCAGAAATTGTTCACTTTGTATGTCTGTTCACATTAATGTACATGTATTACAATTCACTTTGATCAAATCATGTGCAGACGTTTATTTCATACTTGTATGATACCTGTAGCTCATCACACATAGATTACTGAGAAGTAAAATGAAGCAGAAATTAAAAAGGATCAACAAATTTAGCCTGCTTTGTTCTTTCTAAAATATGTTTCTAAATGAGAATAGATGATCAACATTTTGAAGATGCCTGTCCATTAAGCAAGAGGACGAATATTGAGACATTTATTTTAGGTGCTTCCTCACAAAGATTGCAATCATCTTAATTCCCTATCTCTTGTGATACACCAAAACAACATTTCAGCTGTAAACGTGACATCAACCTGTTTGTTTTTAGAAAAACCTACATCAATGCCTCTGGTTTCCCTATTCAGCAAATTTCACACTGTACGTACAATGAACGTGTCTCAGATATTTCAGATTGTGAAACTGCAGTCTGTAGGCCTATATCAACTAGAGAGGCAGTAGCTTCTGTGACTATATTAATAGAATAATTGTGAAATTCCCCCACAGGTTGCTATTTCTTCCCCGGTCACTTCCTTTCTTAGTCAAACATAATCAAATCAAATTATCCTCATTTTCTTTGTTCTGCCGTCAAAGCGCCTAACGACACCACAACCACCTTGATGATCTCTAGGCAAAACCTCCACGTCTGGAAATGTTTCTACGTCATTCCGCAACTTTCCTTGAACTCCGCACACAAAGAAAGTCTTTAAATTATGATCGTCTTTTTCGACGTCTTTTGAGAGGTTTCCAAGAGGAACCTAGACTTTCATGAGGTCATCTGGTCTACCCTGGGACTTTTCTCTCTGTTATTTTCTTCCGATCAGTCTGTTTTCTATATCCACCTAGCTCGCCTTCAGGTAGATTGTCTCCATGAAGCGTTGGGGTGTGCCAGAAAGCCATGACTAAGCCTCAACAGGCCGTCATAAATATTACGTACAGGACTTTCCTCCTATCCTCAATCAAAAAAAGCACTTAAGATTTTCATGATTTCCGGAATTAACAATTGGTAGGCCTACGAGATAGGGAGGGGGCATATCATTCCTGTGGTGCCAACATGAGCAGTGATAATAATAAATCAACTTGTGATATAAATTGCAAATCATGGCTCTACTTATTGACTAAAAGTTCAATTGCTGGTGCCCAGTGTGGATTTAGGGAAACTTAGGGTGAGAGTATTGTCAACAACAAGTGAACATCTTTCCCAATACTCCTCCTCAATGTCAATATAAATATCAAGATCAATTTCCATTATCTTTCAAAAAAAGAAGTGATATCAAACAAACCAATTTATAAATATACATGTAGATAGAGAAAGCTAAGGAAGGAAGTATGACCAAATGAAGCAGAGCTCCAGATTAATTTTATCTGTGATCCCACAAAATGCTGCTTCACAGGTTTGGTGTGTTATTACCTTCACAAAAATGCAAGATTGACATCCAAAGATTTAACTCTCTCATTACTATTGGCATGGAAATGTGAAGTAAACCAATGCGGTTTCCAATGCTTGGTGATGTAATGGTTAAGAAAATGTGCAGAGCATGTGTTAAAAAAATGCTGGAATATTTGGAGATTCTCGTCACTGGTGTTACTCATGCCATTCCTACAGAATTCCTGTATTAACCCTACCAGTACCAAGCTGTGAACCCCCTTTGGTGTCTTGCACATGGGTGTGCCCGTGGGACTGAGAAGGTTAACACCAGGATGAGGATGACAGGGTGGCAACCACACTTCACTCTGATCAAGGAGTTACCAGCCTTGCTCTGATGCAACAGGTTTTATGATTGTGGGATGGTAGAGGGAGGGGGAAACCCCTAAATATGTACATGACGTCATCACACCTCTAGATCAGTATCAAAAAGGGGGATTTTTCTCACATTTTTCTGTCCCACTGTGACTCACAACTCCCTCAGGCTCAGATGGAGATAAGACCATCTCGCCACGCAGTGTCACTTTCAAAAAGGAATCTGAATTTACCTCTACTTTCCTAGATCAGTAATTCTTTCTGCTGGGTGAGGGCACATTAATGTGGTAATGTGCTGCATCCTGGGACTGGAAATATCTCTAGGAATCTCTTTGGAATTAGTTTTACAGTGATACACACAGCATGAACTTAAACTTGATATGAAATATAACCATATTTAAAATCAATGAATACACCCTCTAGGAGTGTTACCACATTGTGCAGAGCTACCAACATTGAAATTCAACAACCAGGAAGATTTGAGGAAATTTCGCCAGAAATAAGGGAGATGTCTATCAAATGCATACAACCTTATGGCAATAATCTATCAATAATCAGGGAGATTGGATGATGTGATGAAATCCAAAGCAGTAATATTGGTCTATTTTCAGGGAGTCTCCTGTGAAATCGGGGAGACTTGGCAGCTCTGCAGTGTGTACCAGAAAATTGGCTGCTCTAAGAGATTTGTAAAAAAAAAAAAAAAAAAAAAAAACACCACATGGCACATAAAGAATTCAGTTGTGAACAGGAAAACAAAAAAACTACAAATAAATCACCAGTGTGTTAACACTGTGTCATTGGGTGATCTCATTCATACTTTCCCTAACTTTCCCTGGAAGGAAGCGCTATGTCAGACATGACTTTTATCTGCTGTCAACACCATCTCACACTCAGGGAGGTACTAAGGGGGTACAGAGAAGGGGTAGGGTAACACCTATGCACCTGTATGCTATAATGTTGTCCGCATGGATTAACCCCAACAGATGGGACGCATTACTATGTACATGAAGCATGTTCTTCGGATGCAAGCCCACCTTGTATGTTTTCAGTCTTCTCTCTTGAATGTGACTCAACCAGAGGAAAAGTCATCATTCAGCTTCTTGTGGAGGGTTTGTTCACACTAAGCTAAAAAAAACGATTTACTGATGGGTGCTTTACGTACTTATCAAACCAGATGTCATTCACCAAACAAGCTTTTCAAAAATGTTTTGCATTACAATATCTGAGGAAAAACAGTTTGTACGATTTACATGTAGCCCCCACAATACAATGAAGACTCCATGCACATAACAAAAGTGCCACTGTGAAACATGTTATATAGAATGGTTCAATGTTCATTTCATAATTTGAGGTCTGAAAAGCAGGCCCCCGCATATCTGTATGTTTGTTTGGGCGATTCATCACTGCAATGCAATATAAAGCCCCAGATGATAGCAAAGGAGCTCCTGTGAAACATTTTGTTTTCTTTGAGAGTAAAATGCACAGAGCATTTCAATGTTCATTTTCAAATCTTTATTTCTGGTCCTGTATTGCACCTTACAGATGAGCAAAGAGATTCTGTATGTACACATGTAAAGTCATCTCTGTTCCCTCCATCATCACTCTAACAGTAGGGACTTCCCCAACCTGTATGACATCTGTCATCAGACTTCAAACTCATGTAAGACAACTCCACTCTGCTTCCTCAAGTCAACATCATTCACTTTCCCTCTCTAGGTTTGAAAGTTGCATCACCATTATATGATCTGTGAGCATCCCGCTGTTTCAAGACCCCCCCCCCCATCCTGCCCCCCCCCCCCCTCCTCCTTTTCTTTTGAAGTGTTTTCCCTGCATCATGGGAGCTAACAACATAAATAGTTTTCCAATAATCCCTTACTTCCCCAAGTCCAGCAAATCTCAACAGTTACAAACCTATTGTTTCCTCCAAATTGAGAACAGAATGACATATTTTGAAGGGCAAGGTTAATCAAAACTATTCCTTTGGAATTCCTTGTTAGCCAACAAGTATTTACATCTAAAGTTCTCTGGGTGGTTTTACACTTTGCATGTTCTAATTAGCTTTGGCTTTCATTTTCATGTAGAAAATGACAAAAAGAATTACACAATAATAAAAAAAAATGCTACAACTTTCTCGGTTATCAATTCTACATAATTCTAACATGCCCACTGTTTGCTGGTGACAAGAATGTAAAATTCCATGGACAGCAGCCCTAAAATAATTTTCATGAATGTTCAACAGGTGGAGTTATATCATTGTTCCAAAAAATGGAACATACATGTATGCACATGTGTTCTAGAAGTGACTCATTTTACCAAACATAATAGAGTTGCCAAAATATTCCGAGAACAAAAAGTGGCATTATCACATGAAATTGAATGCTATGTGAAAGAGAGTGAGTAAGTAATTACAAACAAGCTATTTCAGGGAGCATGTAGGGCACATTCATGGCCATTAAAAGCCACCAATAACCAAAATAGAACAAAAGCTTTTGTCTTCTACTCTCAGGGTTACAAAGTGACCCTTAATCCATTAACATTCTCTATAGGCAATTAGCCTCTGAGAATGTTCTATTCAAAATCAACATCCCATGCCAATATTTGTTGATCATTTAAAAATAAATGATAAAAATATTCTGAAAGCCTTAACTTACTGAAGGCACATAATTAGCTATGATTAAAATACTTGTTCGAGCCCCTTGCCAGACTGGAGCTTGTCACTGAAAAGGCCACCTTATTTAACTGAAAGTGAAATAAATAAATAAAATTAAATTGGCCAAGATATCTGGGACACTTCAAAGATTTCTAAAGGTGATCTTTATGTGCCGCTGGTGATCATATTTCCAGTATTTCACATAGATCACAGACAACAGCATCTTACATGGTACAAGGAGGCAAGTTCCACAACACAGGCAGAGACAGTATTTTATTTGCTATGTCACAATCATAAACTGGCCTTACAACAATCCTTGACTCATTTAAATCTATCCCACAAATGGGACATTAGCATATTCACTAACTATAATGGCCCAACTTGACCTGACATTCTGCAGGGAATTACATGACTACAAACTCAATAAATCTGACTTCATAACCATATATACATTGGTCTCCCACACAAGCAGACTGTATTTACTTGGCCTTACCTCAATTGCAAACTCAATCAAATTTATCCCACAAATTCAACACAAACACGTTTGCTACATATAACAATTCAACTTGACCTTACATTCTACATGGGATTGCACTATAAATAAAAAATGCCAAATCCATTAAACCCGACTTGTTAAGCCTGACACAGGCTTTATTGTTCTTGCCTACACATTCCAGTTGAGTGAGGTTCCTGAAGGCAATTGTTGGAAACCGAGTGTGTTTAAACCACAAACAAATAATTTGTTTAAACCACAAACAAATAATAAAAATGTGATGGAATTGAAAATAATCAGAGCCAACAGCAACACAACAATCAAATACACAATATACCTGTACCAGATAACACTAGTAAATCACACTGAACTCTGATGTTCCAGGATATAGAAAAACACCACGAAACACCACAACAAATTGCTGCATGCCGTTGCTTTAGACCAAGCCAAGACACAAATGGATGTAAATCAGCCAACAAGTCCATCATTCCAACAGAATTCCTGAATAATCTTGGATAATCAATAAACATTATCAGTATCACAAAACTAGCTCCAAAAGCAAACTCCATTTCCATTTACCAAATCCATCAGACTCCGAAGAGGTTGATTAGTAATTAACATCCACATAGCAAGCAGTATACTATTTAAAGTACAGGTATGGAGGTTTATTGAGAAAGATACAAGGAGGCGTACTGCTGAGGTACACACATTTGCAAGGTCTACCACTTGAGATACATCACGAGACAATTCTTTACAGGTAAGCATTCTTTCAAGTCTACCATCCATGAATATGATTACAATTTCATCTTCAAACTCTATAAAAACACTTGAACAAGCAGTGTAAATAGACTTTAAAAACACTTCTTTCGCCCATTTTCTCTCCGAGACTCCAACAGAGGGAACAGACGTCAACCTGTTCTCCCCCTCTCAAGAAACTTCCCCTTCTTGAGAACCTTTTCCTCCCTGAGTGCTTTCCTGCCCCAAGAACTTCGCTTGGATGCCATCCACCTCAAACACATGAGCAATGTGAAGGTCTAGAAACATGATACTCACACTGCAGGGATAAAACTCTCTGGTGACAAACGCATGGGATACAAGGCAAGCATACATGAGTAGACTGACTAGACTCCCATTTAGTTTGAGTCCCTTAAAATGTCTACCTGCTCTAGTCAAGACAAGTCAGAGCTAAAGCACGCTGTATAAATCCCATCAATACACTTTCCATGTATAAACAGACCACACTCGACACTTCAATATAAATGTTCATGACGTCCACATAGAAAATGAGCAGAAGTTGTGAGAACCATTTTGCCATGATCCTAAATTCCTTTCTCAATTGCTTTCATAACAACTCCAAGTATATCCTTCTCAGAGGATTTCTCCATGTTACTTGAGATTGCATGACTAAAGAGGTGCATTCATCAACTGTTTTCTAGCAAATAATCAACATTTTCAAACAAGATTCGAAACAATTATTCCAACAATAGAGAGTTGATAAGTTCTTTCATCAAGGCTAATTAGAAACAATGACTCTAACAACAGAGAATTGATAAACGCATCTCGGTCTATGGTTGCATTTTTTCAGTTAGAATCAGCGTTTCTAAACGTGTACGTAAACATATTAAGAAATGCTCCTCAGAGCCCCGTCACAGTCACCACAAGAATTCTTACCCCTCCTCCACACTCCCTTTAAGAAGGCAGGTCACAGCAGAGAAAAACATTTCCTTCAAGAAAAGGAACCACTACCTCTTATAACAAACTTTCTACAGCACAAAAGATGACAGGATGTTTGATTTGACCTTGCTTACTCCATAAAGCCGTCCTTGCATGGAAATGACCGCATCTCCATAAAATGAGCTGTTGTCATCACCGCTACATAAACAAACCTGTAGAAACACACTGACCATCCAATCACAAATCTACAAGTGATGCACAATAACTCCTGTATGCAATCACACATTTCCAATCAATATTTAATTCACAATCCACACGATCCATGGCTACCATCCAACCGTAGTGACGTCCAGAATAAATCTGACCTCATTCATTCACAAACCTCTTTCCAAGCTCCACTACACACTGTAGACAACACACAGCCAAGCTGACTGACTCCTGAACTTGCACTAACTACATTGTTGCTATTAACCCTCTGTGCTCCTGGCAGACTGATTCCTTATAGGCCTATAGTATGCATTACTCCTGAAACAAATACATACAAGACACATGATGTGTTAATAACAAAATTATTCCACAGTATCCAGTTGAAGCACCTTACATGTAGAAACATTTGGACAGTCCTCCAATGCATACACTAGTATATAAGAACAAATCTTGATCCAGAGCACATAGACTTATACACAGCTCCTGCTGCCACCAACTTTCTCCTCAGTTACCAACTTTCCCCTCTGTCAATCCTGCACACACTGTTGTTGCTGCATCATACACTCTCCGATGAGATCAGCCACGCTCAAAGGAATCCCATCCAAGAAAATTATACACCCCAAAACCACAAAACAGTCCACTCCCCTTTTGTGGAAAATCGCTGAAAAGGGGTGATTTGTGGACAAGGAAAATACGGATTTGGGGTGCTTACCACATCTTGTGATGTCACAATGGGGAGGGGGGGGGGTGGATGGGGCAACAAGAATGCTAATTATTGCCCCCTTGTTGTACCATGGTTGTATCAACTCTTGGTAAGAAGTGACGGAGTGAGCCTTCAAAATAGTAGTGATTTTATTCCAGTGACTTCACCCTCGACTCCCTTCACTTACTGCTCACTCACACACATTCTCACGGTCTCCCTGTCTCTCACCTTCTCTATCTTTCTCTCTGCCCCTTCCCTCTCTCTCTCTCTCTCTCTCTCTCTCTCTCTCTCTCTCTCTCTCTCTCTCTCACTCACTTTTTCCCTCTCTTTCTCGCTTTCTCTCTTCTTCTAATTCTCTCTCCATTGTTCTCTCTCTTCCTCTATCTTCCTCTCTCCTCTCTCTCTCTCTCTCTCTCTCTCTCTCTCTCTCTCTCTCTCTTTCTCTCTTCCTCTCTCTCCCTCTGTCTTCCTCTCTCTCTCCCCCCCTCTCTCTCTCTCTCTCTCTCTCTTCCTCTCTCTCCCTGTATCTTCCTCTCTCTCTCTCTCTTTCTCTCTACCCCCCTCTCTCTTTCTCTCTCTCTCTCTCTGTCTCTCCCTCTATCTTCCTCTCCCCCCTCTCTCTCTCCCTTTCTCCCTACCCCCTCTCTCTCTCTCTCTTTCTCTCTACCCCCCCCCCCCCTCTCTCTCTTTCTCTCCCCCCCCCCCCCTCTCTCTCTCTTTCTCTCTCCCTCTCACCACTCCATACCTCATGCATGCTTTCTGCCCCACTGCGATGTTTAGATGACTCATTCCCCTCTGTGTACACACACAGCTAAGTGATCTCAAATACCTCAATGTAAACCGCTGGTGGGCAAGAGGTAAGCCGGATTTCAGCAAATCAAAGAAGTTCACTGTTCTTTTACTGCCAGTCGTTCCTGACCTCTTTCCTAAATTTCACCCCAAGTTCCCTTTTTTGCTGTCATTTGTTATTTGATAGTTCTTCTTCCCTCCCCCTCCCCACCCTCGCCCATCCCTCTCCCCCCCCCTCCCCTCTCTCCCCTTTCTCTATCATTTTTTATTTCTTCATCTTCTTTTTTGCCATCCATTGTAATTGGTAGGTTACGCATCTTTTTCAACTTATTTTCCTTCTCATAATTCTTCTTATTCTGATATAAATCCTTTTGTTCTTCCGTTCCTTTTCATTTGCCTTCTTTCTGTTAAAAAAAAAGTTCTCTGGTCCTTCTGCTTGTGAGTTTTAATCTCCTGTTTCTTCTCTTCCGATTTCTGTAACTCATCTTTCCTTCCTCCCCCTCCTCCTCTTCCTTGTCAGTCAAACAATTCAAAGACAACCCTCTAATCTTAATATTTTGCCAATCAAGAGTATATTATAGAATTAATGCTAGTTAAAACGTAGTTAAATGTTCAACTTGTGATGAACAATGAATGACACTTTCAAGTCTTAAACTCTTTGTGTGCCACCTGTGCTTTTCTGCAGACACACTATAGGCCCGTTCACACACAAGGGAAAAAGTGCGATTTAAAAATCTATTTTCTAATCGCGATCAGAATTTCGAAATTTTTTCCAGTGTGGACAGAAAAATCGCACTAATTACCGCGATCCTTATCGCTATCCAACTCGCACTATTAGTGCGATTTTTCAGAATAATCGCGATTATTTTGCCAAGCGTCTCTTTGAATCGCGCGCGCGCGAAACTCTATTGGGACAGCGGGGTCAGTCTTCGGTCATGCAAGTTTCTTTCCTTGCTGGGAAGTGCGATTTTTCCCTGTGTATGAACGGTCGGAAAAAAAATTGAAATTTGGATCGCGATTGTAATTTCGATTTCCGGTGTGTGTGAACGGGCCTTATATCAATAGATCCCCCACATTGTGTAAAACGCCAAGGGTTTAAGACAGGTAAGGACCGGTAATAACAGGTGGAGCAAGTGAACACCATACCACAGCACACTAGAGTATTAGCAACCACAGGCAGATTATCCCAAAGCAGCTAGTTTCTCTCTTCAACCCCTGGATGGTTTATCTCTACATAATGGATTGACTATTAGGCCATGTAAAATTGATTCCATGTAGATCATCCCCGCCCGCTTCCTTTTTTCCGCCCGCCTCCTTTTTTTTGATATTTGATATATTTTCTTTTTATTCAGAAAACAACACAAAATTCTATAATATGCAGTTTTTCCACCTTTTCTTCAAATGCGCTGTTCAAATATCATTGAAAAAACAACCTAAGACTCTAGAAAAAATTGTAGGGACAGTAATTGTCCGCGTCAAAAAATGGTTTTTCCCGTTTCAGCAGGTGAAAATGGACATTCCGTTTCCCCCATAGACTTTGTGTAGCGGTACATGAAAAAGTGACAATTCCGTTTACACAGAAAGTCAATACGAATTGAGTAGCGATGTCAAAATTTGTATCTGCCACTGTACCAACAACTCATTAGAATCCATTCTAATCGGATCAATCCGCGCACAAAAAATATTTTGACAAACATGTTTAACATAAATACATCCTCACCTTTCATATTAATAGCATTTTGTCACGATTAAGTAGAATGTTATCGGTAATTTGGGGGGGTTTTTGACATCGTTTGGATCAGTCAACGATTTTTGCTTATCCGCCATTTTGAATATTGCGATATCTTTGAACGTAGAGGGCAGCAACACACATCCGTGTTCAGAGCCGGAATCACTGCAGGAATACATACGGTGTGTGCATGTTTTCCATGCGGCCAACCCCGGCCCGCGCGAGGCCAGGGTGAGGGGTACAATCGAGTGCGCTGGAGTCGAATGCAGTCTGATTATCATGATTGTAGTGAAGTGAGATCGTGTTTTGTGGCCATCTCATCTTTGAATTTTGTTGAGATTTTGGAGTAATTTCTGTTGCCGTTCCGTGTATTTTGAGGAAAAATAAGGTTTCCAATGAAAATTTTTATTATCATATTATAACTAATGTAGATATACAACATAAATGTTAAAACAATAAAGACAAAAATGACAATGTATTAACAAAATTAAATTTTATATTTAAAATAAAGGCAACCTTTAATATTTAAAAAAAAAAAAAAAGAAACCTGTTGAAGAAAGCCAAAATTGATATTTTGGGGGCAAATCAAACACACTACAGCAACGTTGGTTGATGTGCATGTGTATTCAATGGTATTATATACTAATTTTTACACGCGGCAGCCATCTTGGGAAAAATATCAAATATCAAATAACATGGAACACCCTCCTCCTCTTTTTCAAAAAATCCGGACGATCAACATGTAATCAATTTTACATGGCCTTAATGGATTAAACAGTATTAACTACAATGTGTATCAGATTATCCCTTTCACACCAAAAAAAATGCTATTGTCTGGTTGGGTACTCTACCCTGATCTGAAAGTGCCACGGGTACAGTACTTGATCAGGGGATACCAGGTATGTTTTCTGATCAGTGTTAGGTGTGAAAGGGGCCCTCCACACAGGAAGTTAATCTGTACGTAATGGATTGACCCTTCATGGATTAAATAGTATTAATGGCCACACTATCCTTTTAAGTGGCCACTTGCTTGTAGGGAAAAGCTTCAACACAGCTGGGTAATCTTGGCAAAATGGCAGGGGTAAGATTAATGACTACAATTCAAAGACAAGTTTCAGTACAATAAGCACATACATAGCTTCCTGAGGAAACACATGCTTAATCCTTCTTAATCCTTGAGTAGAAGTAGACTTCACATGAGTGATCCCAAGTTACTTCTCGGTCATACTACTGCACCACTCAAACTTACTACTGACCTACATTGTACAAGAACCATTTACAGCTGCAGCAAAAAAATGTTTAGTGAAAAAAAAAAAAAAAAAAAAAAAAAAAAAAATGTTTGTAAAACATTGCCAGCAAAAAGTGAGTTTTATATTCATACAACCCTCAATATTATTTTGGAACATCACTTCAGATGAGTTACATGAACATATAGTAAGTATTGTAGTTTCGAAATCTCTCTCTCTCTCTCTCTCTCTCTCTCTCTCTCTCAGTCTCTCTCTCTCTCTCTCTCTCTCTCTCCCTCCCTCTCTCTCTCTCTCTCCATCCCTCCCTCCCTCCCTCTCTCTCTCTCTCTCTCTCTCTCTCTCTCTCTCTCAGTCTCTCTCTCTCTCTCTCTCTCTCTCTCCCTCCCCCTCTCTCTCTCTCCATCCCTCCCTCCCTCTCTCTCTCTCTCTCTCTCTCTCTCTCTCCTCTCTGTCCTCCCCCCCCCCCAAATAAAATCTGACCACATCCTGCAGTATGACAAAGCTACTGATATAGACATAATGTGAAAAATGTCACAATTATGAAGAGACACGGAGTAATATCTCAACGACAAACTCATTTCCCCATCCTCATGTTGTAGAAAGTATTTACAGCACAGAACATAAAGTATGTCCATCATATTTTAAGAGAAACTACATACATTCAGGGACTAAGTCTATAAATAAATGTTTTAAAAGTTGTTTGTTTTAAATAGAAGATGTGTCAAATAATAGAGCATTAATTCATACACAAAAAGAATCCCTTTTTTGGTGTTAAGTGATATAATATGTAATGATTTTTAAAAGTTTTTTAAAAGTTTTAAAAGATTTACATGTAGTTGTTCCAGAGTGTGGGGGAGGAGCAGAAAAAGAATGATCCAGGGACAGGGAGGAGAACTTTGTGAATACATTGAGTAGGAAAGATATAATGGTTTTCTCTATACAAGTGAGTTGTTAGGCTAGATGATTTTTATATGAAATGACTAATTTCTTTTTTCACAGCTGCTCTGATGGCCATAGAAGGGCTGCTGTCTAAACAGAAGGCATTGGAATAGCCACCTGTCATATGACTGCCTGTTTCATCGAAACGATCATTCCGCACAAACAACAAACAAAACAGGAAGAAATAAATAATGATTTCCTTCAGAACACTCACTATTGCTCACAAGAGAATAAAAATAAATCTTATAATCAAGAACAATGGTGGTGCCAACTTCAGATATATTGCGAGAATAATTGAAAATACATAGACAAGCTAAATCTGAACAAGCAATTTGTTGTATTTCGTGAAGCCATTATCTCTTGAAGATCTTCTGAACATGATGGAGAGTTCTTCAAGACCATCAAGTGATGCACAGAAGACAGTAAATACACTACACAAGTGTCATATCTGTACATATGTATGTTTCACTTTATTTCCAAGCTACACTGTAGAGTGGACTCTTTCAATCACACTATCCATACTACTGGACCAAGTCACAGGTGCAAAAAAAGCAGAAAGCAATATTAAAGCTACTGTTGTCTGATAATGACAATCAATGTAAACTTTTTAGGTGCTGTATGTAATACACGCAAATCCCATTGAGCACTTTCTCTCTCTCTCTCTCTCTCTCTCTCTCTCTCTCTCTCTCTCTCTCTCTCTCTCTCACACACACACACACACACACACACACACATTCTTTCTCTCTCTTTCTCCCTTATAATTCTCTCTTTCTCTCTTACTCTCTCTCTTTCTCTCTTCCTTTCTCTCTTTCTCTCTTCCTCTCTCTCCCTCTATCTTCCTTTCCCCCTCTCTCTCTCTCATACAGCTAGCACTAACAGACACTACTCCAGGAGGGTCTCTCCAGACAGTGTACAGGTCATTTTAACCCTTTCATTTCCAGGCATTGAACAACTTATTAGAGTACTTCACATTTCCATGGCAATGGTTATAAGAGAGTTTATTCATTTGTTTCTATCTAATTGTTATAATAGTATTTGAACTTTATGCATGTATTTTATTTGTTGTTTTTTTGTGGAAAATAAAGTTGAAGTTAATGTTTTATTCACCCAGGGTCACCTCATGAGTAATTGGGACACAGTTCTTCCAAAGGGCCCTTTCTTTAATCCTTGACTCACCTGAAAAAGGACCTATATGTACTCTGGGCTATGCTCCAAGACACTCATCCATTAACCCAGTGACAGATAACAAGACAATTTTCACACTAACATCTTTCCATCAAGACACCAATTGGCTAAATAGGCATCTATTATGTACTGTAGAGGTTGGAGTGTTCAGTGATCCTTTCTTCTCCTTTTTTCCATCTTAACCATTTTTTTTCACGTAAATGTTCTTCTTTTTATTCTCCTCCCCTTCTTCTCCATTACACTGGGTTCCGTTATGTGTGTGATTATCTTATCTTCCTTTCCTTTCTCCCCTATTTCTACATTCTTGGTTGATTCTTCCCTGTAATACACCCTGTCTCTCTTTCGTAGGCCTATCTATTAATCAGGAAAGCCCCTTACTGTCTATTTGCGATTTCTATTTTCTCTCCCCTAACCTCCCTTGTGGGTTGAGAGAGCCAACAAATTAAGAGGCATTTGGGGTGGGTTGAACACAACAGCCTAAAAACATGGAAACCACTATCAATTTGATTTCCACGTCACAATTTTGAAGAATCTCCACAGTACAATTCTAAGTCTTTGCTCATACATTACATCACTGCAATATATGGTATCCTGTGGTATATCTGTCTGGAAATAGTGGATTTGTATGTGAAAACATTGAATGTCATACTTTTGCTTTAACAATCTATGAAAATAGGAAATTCATATTTGTAACAATTCCATGAACTGCCCATCTTTTCATGAAGTGAAGGGATTATTTTAACAAACACATTAATTTTTCTTCCACATATTCTTTGCAAAATGAAGCAATACTCAATGTTCTTTTTTTCCTCAATTCTTGATGATACATGTAATTCACTTCATTTGCTCTGTCCTTGATGTGGCTGCTTCTTGGAAATGTGTTTCCACTAATCCCCTTTTAATCCTAGATGATGAATCACCGTGAGTCAATGTCTTGAGCGAGCTTGAAGAAGTTTGAGGACAAGTCATTGTTGTTTAGAAAAGAACCCCCTCCCCCTCCTTCCCCCTTCCTTTATCATGAACAACCCCCACCCCCCTTCTCCCTTCTCCCCCCCCCCCCCCCTTCTCCGTATGCGTGCATATAAATTTAGATACCATATGTATTTTGTGTATGTGAACATGGACATTTGAACATGTGCAGGTAAGTGGTTGATATGATATATCCTTGACCTGAAGTGCACTGAACAGCTATGTCCTGTCTGACAGCTCATTATCACATCATATCAGTGTGTGCCCACCTGATGTCCTTAATTATGAAGCTTAATTAGCCTAAATGTTCGCTAATTACATGTATCTATCTCACACACTAACTATCCTAAGGTAGCACCCATCAAAAAATGTGCAAATTCATTTCAAAATCTTCAAAACCATTTTTCTTCTTTGTTTTGTTGTCCCTCCTCCCCCATCCACCTTCCTCCTAACCAAGGTCCTCCCCATCTCAAATAAACCCAAGAATCCTTTTCAGGAATATCCATAGGGCGTGTTTATCATCTTTTCAGAATTTGAAACGCGTTTCCAAAGGCCTTTACGAACGTGTTTCCAAACGCGTGTACAAAAACGGTGCGTTTATCAACTCAATCGCCCAAGTCGAAAACCGGCCTTGTCACTGCGCAGCTCTACTGCACATTACATGTGCACTGTAGTACAATAGTGTGCGATCGCTCAAACGCATTTAGGATCACACAAATTTGCATGTTTCAAAACAGCTTTCCGAACCCATAATCAAAACACCTTTGCATTTATCAACTCCCTAAACGCGTTTAAAAAAATTTTTGGAAACCTTAATTCTACTAAAAAAAGAGTTGATAAACACGCCCATAGTGTCCTGTGATTCAAAACTCAGCTTATATAATAAGTACATGTATTGAGAAAGAGTGTGCATTCCCGTGTCTGCTTACACACCATAAATACATTGGAAGAGCAAAGTCCTAAAAGTCCAAAGGCGTCATCTTATTATGTTGTAACTATGACAAGTCATTGCAATTGTTCACTATTTTCAGTATTTTTCAATCAGTCGGGTTAAGAATATAACATAAATCAAGGAGGCGGATTTCCTACAAGCCAACAGATTTCATCTGTGATAAAGGCAATTAAATGTTAATGTCTAGTAATAATTCACTTCTCCCACTAGTTCTCAATGATCCACTCAAAGACCCATGTATTCGCTGTTGCAATGTCATGCTAATGAAACTAATAACAGCGTAACTCAAAACTCTGTATGCTGCCCTCTATCATCGTAAACATTATAATGCTAACAATGAGTACAAGCTACCACATACATGTGGGTCAATGTGGAGTATATATAAAGTGAGTGAATATTTACACAAACACAGTGGGTCTACAACATGGTGAAAAAGGATATTGCGCGAAAATATGTATAATATGTGGAAAGCACTTACAATCATTGATGAAAGAATGCTATTTTAATCTCATTTTAACGAAATATTTCCACTTAGAAATGAGTTGAAGGCCAGAGTAAATGGTCTGGGTAATGAACCAAATATCTGGGAATTTCTCTAACAAAAGGTAGGCAGTATCTCCACAAGGTTGGTGATTTCAACGTGGTTGCATTTCTAATCACAAACAACTAGCATACACATACATGTACATGTATCCAGATTGAGCAGTCATAGTGAGTGCATACATGTTAGTAAGAGGAAATGCTAAGAGGACAGAATGATATCTTCCAAACACATTTTTAGCAACAACGTGTAAGTTTGAATCATGACCAATCCCAGAAATGGGCAATATGTAACCTTGACTACCCTTTGTGCTATGAGAGATATAATCATGGTGACCACTTTGACAGCAATTTCCCTTGTCATCATTAGCAAACCATCAGTCTAATCATGTCATTTTTCAAGTTTATCCTGACTATCAGCAACCTCATCATCATCACTGTACTTGATATCGTCAGTGTTATCATTATCATTGTACTCAATATCATCATTGGTATCTGTTTAACTATCATCATTGGTATATGTTTAAATATGATCATCATTTTCACTGCAGTTAAGGTAATATTTTTCATCACCACCACCAACATGATTATCATTTCCATCACAATCATCATCATCATCATCATCATCATCATCATCATCATCATCATCATCATCATCCCCACCACCACGCCCACCACCACCATCACTACCACCACCACCACCACCACCACCACCACCACCACCACCACCACCACCATCACCATCACCACCACCACACCCACCACCATCACTCCACCCCCCTCCCTGACTCACTGATTGGCACTGGAGGTAGTGGTGTGTCGGGAGCTGATCTGTGCTGGTCGATGTAATCACTGATGTTCCTCTGGTAGATTTCCACCTTCTTCCTGAGACCACTCGTGACATTGCAGAGAGCCAGGTCCGACAGAAACTCCTGGAAACCTGGCAAGAGGCGTTCCACGGCTGCAAGTTAGAAGAGAAAGAAAACAAGAATTCAACTATAAAAATTCATTAAGGAAATCACATAATTCGTTAAAATATATCACAGAATTATTCAGGAAATAACATGAAATTGCAGAAGTAACAAAATTACAGAATTTATTCAGGGGGTAATGGTATGTAGCAAAGCACTTCATGACCTAGATTTAAAAATGAGCTTTTCAGGTAAATACTAACAAAGCACTTTCATAACAGGGGCAGCCTTTTTCCCTATAGGGTCCTAACAGCAGATTGCACAATCATAAAATAAAGGAACAAGTTAATTCAACTTTTTCCTTACTTAAAGCACCTCCATCCCCCCCCCCCCCCCACACACACACACACCATTTTAATACCTGTTCACCCTCTCAGGACCATGCAGTCCCATGTCAATTACAACACAATTCATCACATATGGGACTGAAAGGGCTAAGCCCTGGTTCTGTGAGGAGTTTCCTGACAGCTGAATGGCTCATCACATACAAGGTGCAAGCACTTCATTTTGCCAAATGCTGATATACTATGAAGGCAAGCAGGGAAGAATTAGGTCAAATTGTTGGATTTTAGCAAGTCGATGAAATACCTGTCAAAACTCGTCGAAAACAATTTTTTTTTCACTAGTCAGCCTTTGATTGATGTTCTCATTCATATTTCAGTCATCAGTTGGTGGGGAAAGATGAATTTTGGCGACTTTTACTGATTCAAGGAGGCTATAAAGGTAAATAACTGTAGAAATCAATGATATTGCCTAGCTTATTTGTGTGATTTAGAATCTACATCTACCAAAGGTAGCCCCTGTGTAGGCTGCTACGGCACCTAACTTGACTGTGCAATGTATAATCTGAGTGTAGTTAGCAATAATGGCGTTCAGTGATAGTGTAAAAGTGGGAAAGGGATTAAACAGAAAAGAGATCAAGGACCTGAATGAAGAGGAGTGGTGCAACCACTACATGGAGAAAATTCGGAACAAACACAGCGGGTGTGAGGAGGACCCTGTAGGAGTATGTTGGGACTTTGTTGGGAGGAGCAAGAGGGGATCTCGTTACAAATGTATCGATGTAACAATACCAGGGATAGGCCAGACTGTGCGAGCAGCACATAGGGTGGCCTACATGACCAGTATTGCTGGGTCTTGGTCCTTGCCTTCGGAGCTTGAAGTGTCTCATTTGTGCTGTCGACCCTCTTGTGTTCGACCAGCACATTTGGTCCTTGAAAGCCGTGAAGAAAACCAGTCAAGGCGGGGTTGCAATTCTTTGCAAAGATGTCTTGGGCATGGAACCAGACCAGAGTGTATTTTTCAGACTAGAGTAAGAGATCAAGATTGCTCCTCCCCTGGGCCTAGCGGTTAAGGTAGGCCTAGAACTTTGTTTTCTATAAAGACTCAAGTTCAACTTGTATATGTGTGTGTGATTGCAATCTATATGTTAGGCTACATGTAGACTAGGCCTATATCGCTAGGCCCTAGCCTAGACTAGGTCTCCTCAATCTGGTCTAGGCCTAGGAATAGACTAGAGCTGGATCTAAGACCTGGTCAACACTAAGCTCAAATCCTGAAATTCCAACCCCAAATTACATCCTTACCCTAAATACCCTACTAGTCCTGGATCTTAGAACCTAACCCTAAATCTATGTAACCCTAATAAAAAGTATTAACTAACCCTAAATCTTGATATTTTAACCCTTAATATGAATATGTTACCCTTGCCCTAACTTAAAACTAACCCTAAATCGTTGTAACCCTAATAAAAAGTATTAACTAACCCTAAATCTTGATATTTTAACCCTTAATATGAATATGTTACCCTTGCCCTAACTTAAAACTAACCCTAAATCTTTGTAACCCTAATAAAAAGTATTAACTAACCCTAAATCTTGATATTTTAACCCTTAATATGAATATGTTACCCTTGCCCTAACTTAAAACTAACCCTAAATCCAAGAATAATAATCTAATCACTCTCGCTGTCACTTGGGATGTTCTGCAGGGTCCTATCGTAACTGTGATCTACATATATGTGATTGTGCTCTTCTTCTAACTGTCCTTTCACATAGCATTCCTTCGAGTTAATGTCCATACGCTTCCTCTCGTATAATCTGAACTTATATATGCTATGAAGAGCTCTTGCTTGCTTGACATGAATCCGTTTGGATCTGAGTTTCCAATAATCTCTTCTTTTCTGCATCACTTTTAGTTGCTGTACAACTCTGGGGCTTCGAGCAAGTGGAACTTTTGCTGCTGCTGTCTTGTATAAGATGGATGCCCCTGCTCCGTTATTGGTCAAGTTGATTGCCGAGTGGTCTCTACCTGCATAATTTCTGGTAAATGTTTTAATTTGTTTTGGGTTTGTGGTGCTAAATGCACTGTTCATCGATTCCGACTTTTGTGTTGTGGTCAGTAGCCTTGATTGGGCCACAGCAGATGGCTTTAGACGATGCATGAGAACAGCTTGAATTTGTTGGCGATCCTTTTGAGTGAAATTTGTCGTTTGTCTCACCCTGAAACTCGAGTATCGAAATTCAAAGTTACCTCGACACACAAAGCTATGTGTGTGACATAACTCGTGGTTCCCGGTGAAGCAGAGAAGTGAAGCTGGCACACACTTTCCAAAATCCACTTTTGATATGTCACCTTTTTTTGTTTTTGCCCCTCTCATTTCAGCCTGAACCCGATATGCCATGTCATCAGCGAAACTCCTCTGCAGTTTCTGTCGGCCTGTGACGTACTTCGCTGGAAAGGCCTGCTTGCTGAGTACCAGCTTACCGAGCCTTCGTGCCAAGGATCGGTTTAGGTGAGTGTTGCACAGGAGAGGCTCTGGGTCTATATGTGCCTGCTTGTCCATTACTCTCCTCATTCCCCGTGCAAAGTGGCCATCACTATCTGTAGTTACTGCCCCCACAGTTATGCTCTCTGATCCCCCAAGTAGCATCTCAGCACACCGTTCTCCACCATCCTCCTCATCTCCAATGTTTGCAGAGAGCGGTAGAGTAGCGGTACACTTTTCATGATTGGGGCATAGAGGTGTCTTTCCCTCCCTCACGAACCTCTGCCCGAGCCGACATAATTTGTTTGCTCCATTGTACGCAATAATGTACTTTTCAGGGGTGACGTTTTCAGCCACAGTGTCCCTGGACTGGCTTGCTGGTGCAAAAGGGGTCTTCCGACGAGCATGACTTAATGGGGTGTTATATTGCCGATCCATCTCAATGTTAATGGGAGTATCTCTTGCCATGCCCCTGAATTCCAGTATATCTTTCACTTTCTTCTTCTTTCGTTCCATGTCACTTTTGTTTTCTGCTAACATGATTTGTCCACACTGGTTAGCAGTTCTTTGAAGGCAGCTCATTGAAGGCACTGGAGTATTCATCGCAGTAAGCATCCTTGTTGCAGCTGTCCCTGCAATACTGGTTTGGTAGAGACCAACTTGAAGTGCCATGTTTGGTACAGCTGCCTTCCTTCCTGGCCTGTTCCTTTCAATCTCCTTATACAGTTTTTGGCTGGTGCTCTTGAAATTGCAGTTGGTACACACAAATTGCTCACTCACGGCTAGTCCTCTAATGTTTTCACCCTTCTCGATTATCAACAGATTTGGAATTGGACAAGAGGGACTGCTTACTTGATGTTGACTGATCACTTTGTTGAAACACTCTGCTAATTTCTCCATGTCCACGAAGCGATTGCCAACGACGGCGCCGGATGAAGACGTTGGCTCTGTGAAATCTCGAACAGGTAAACTTTCTTCCTCTTTTGGCCGAAGAAGCATTACAGTTTTAACTTGGGACTCAACAGTGCCTGTCTGAATGTCACCCTGAACTGAAGTTGTTCTTTTCATATCGTTGCTTGTCAGTCGCACGTACCTGGTAGTGTTGGTGGTAGGCTCCTTTTCAATCAACGTGCCCTTATTCCAGGGTTGGCTGCCTGCTTTAAAATGTGTCTTTTTCTTCTTATTGTATGAATCTTTCTTCCTAGCCATGATGAGATGTTGTGTAACAAACTGATAATGTTGTACTGATAGATGTCAGGAACAAACTGGGTGGTATATACGTATATATTTGCCATCATCATCATCATCATCATCTCTCTCTCTCTCTCTCTCCCACCCACCCACTCTCCCTCTCTCTTTGGAATTGGTTCTTAGCTAGTTTATTTACATTCTTATATGCACCAGTGAGTTAATCCTGTCTTTGTTCTGTTCAAGCATAGATTTCAAGAATTAATAAGGTTATTGTTTTATTGTACATTTGAAATGAAACTTTACTGGCATGACAACTCCATAATGTGCATAGAGCACCAACCCACCATGCACTCATAGAATCACCATGCCGAATGTATCTTCATCTATCCCTCCACATATCTCTTTATTGCTCTCTCCCCCTCTCTCTCTCTCTCTCTCTCTCTCTTTCTCAATATCATCCCTTTTTCCCTCTCATCCTTCACTCTCTCTCTCTCTCTCTCTCTCTCTCATTAACTTCTTTTTCACTTTGTCTTCATTGTATGCTCTAAAACTCTAAGAGGACAAATATTGGAAATTATGCAATTAACTGTTATATTACACATTCTTTTATTATTTTCTCCTTTTCTCCTTTTCATATTATACAGATTAGGTACTCATAGCGAGGGACAACGTCCCGGGTCTACTAGCATCCAGATATGAACATTTATTGTACATATTTACACCTTTGATATGTTACAAGGGATACCAGCTTGTACATTGCATTCATTAGGGTTCCAGGTAGGATATTGTGTATTGGGCATATACAGGCAGTAACATTAAAATGACTCATTACAGAGCACATGGGTATTTTTAGTGCATATCTTTGTGATAATGTGAGAGTACAGATGTCAAAGAATAGCAAGGAAGAAAAAAGTAGAAAAAAATTCGAATGTGACGCATTACAGGTCGCACGAGCCTAATTACAACAAAAGAGAAAAAGTATTCATTCGACCCAACCCTTCCCCAATATTTGTAATTTGATAGAGCTGATTGACAAAAATGTATGCATATGATTCGTCATCAAGCACTGATTCTTGGAAGGGCAATCATTGAACTTCATCTTGCCCAAATGGGGAAGAAATACCTCTTCAGCTTGTAACTTTTTTACTGGCGGAAGAGTTAGGGCCATTTGACTGATTTAGGTGCTGATTTAGATCTCGTCAAGAGATGGCGCCATACAAGTTGATTTATTTCCAAAATGAGCCGGTGAGCGGACCATTTGAGTGTCGGATATGAAAAGTCAGATATATTTCCTATCTGTTGCTAGTAAACATTAGTCCCCCTAATTTAATCCTTATTTTATATGAATTTTTGTTTACTGCTACATTAATACACAGTGGCTATGGGGTGATAATTACAGGTGTAGAGCCAGCAATCAGACCTCATGGAGAAAAACTGTATAGCGCCATCTGTGGTGACTTTTAGAAATCTTTCAGACAAAAGTTCCACTAGATATAATGAGCTTATTGGCCTGTGTATTGCAGGATCTCAGTATCTATTTTTAACAGCGGTCATCTGGGTTACTTTATAACTGCAGAAGATGAAAAGGAGTTTCCTAAGAACCATGTTCGCTGCAGGAGTGCAAATCAAACCTCATGCTCTTTAGTCAAATGTTTGCACAAGTTTGGGACAACGAATAGGAAAAGGTCACATGCATAAACTACAACAGGCAATGTTTTATGTACTGTTGTCTCCTTATCCGTGTTGATCGGTCACATGCACACAATGTATGGTAAGGGGTTGTTTCTGAAAGGTTCTAAGTTCCATTTCTTAGCTTTAAAGAAATATATGCTGCTTGAAACAAGCTTGAAGAGATGTTAGTGAAATTAGAAGCAGAACAGATCACAAATGTTGTGGATATTTCATTTTGTGTGAAATATGCAACGACATGTTGACTCAATAGTAAATTTCCCCTTAGCTAATATCCTGAGTTGAATGGAGTAAATGCATAACAAATATGGCACGATGTTGACATTCTTGTGAGCTGTGCGTGTTTGCATGAAAAGTTGCTTTCGCCACATTCTCACAAATGCAACCACATGAAACCATTAAAGCAGGTTTAATACAACAGAGGGCACATATTTGTTGATTACAAAGCATACTCAAAATGTTAATATTGAGTGATCCATTTTAGTTTCCCACTTCCTCTTTTCAAAGGCTGTACAAATGTACGCCTCCTAACATTCAACATGTTTTATGGGTGGGTACATGTACATACAGAGTCAGAGGACACTAAAATGTGAACAAAAAACAAATAAATCACAATAAATACATCCAACCTTGAACTTTAAACAAGGTTACGGGGCATGAGACACTCCAAACAAAACGATATGCTATCATTTGTAAGAATGTCTTCACATATTTCTTGAGAACTTTCACCAAGGGTAGTATTTATCTTGGAATAAATGATATGAGACAGCCTGTATGTATAGGCCTTTGTCAAGTTTGTACAGGGTACCAGAGTTCATCCATTGTTCTCTACTAGCCTCTCTCCAGACCCTCAGAGGGTGAAGAATGGTGGTGGTGAACCCAAACTCAAGCTTGTGAGTTTTTTTTTTTTTTTCAAGATCACTTTATTAGACATTTAGAGACAATACAGGAAAATAAACATACAAAGCCCAGGTCATAGCTAATTAATGCTGAATGCAAGGTGAGAAATAAACATTTTTTTATTTTTATTCTACTGCATTCTATTAGCTTAGTTACTAGGCTGATGAGAGCATGATCACAACTGAGTCAGTTAACAACTATGTCTGGTAATACAGACTAGGCCCTCTAATCCCTCTGATTGCCCTGGATCCTCTTGTGTAGTGGGCGAAAAATCCAGATCAGTCAGAGGGATTAGGGGCCTAGTCTGTATTACCAGACATAGTTGTTAACAGACTCGGTTGTGATCATGCTCTCATCAGCCTAGTAACTAGGCTACATTCTACAGAACTGTTTAATGTATCTAGTAATTTGTCACTGGAAAGAATCGCCCAAAATGATTACCTAACGGTAAGATCACAGTTTATGATTATGGGCCATCAAATATTTGAAAATCTACCTACAGATGGTGCTGGCCTGCATATGTCTGTATTACTCTTCATTTTCCTCCTTTTGGTACATAAACTGTGATTCCTATATTGTTAATTCCTCAATATCATATTAAAGCAAAAATAACGATGACTGGTGGAACCTTTTAAGGTTCTTCACAAAACATATACAATTACTTTCCTGGTGTTCCAGTATATGACATTGTACATTGTGGTATACTGTGCATGTGTACTTAAACAGTTCAGGATATTTTGCCAAGGAAGAATTGGAGATACATTCCTGGTATCTTTTACTTTCCTTGTTTAGCATCGATCTCACTCAGGCATTGAAATAATATGGCATTAAAGCTCTGAAGACTTTTAGCTGGCTGGCTGTGTGTTCAGAATAATACCCAGGATACACCAACATGTATGAGTGCCCTGAAACGCGTTTAAAAAAATTGAAACGTGTTTGGAAACCTTAATTCTACCAAAAAAAGAGTTGAAAAACACGCCCACACACATTAACCCTCTCAGTCCCATAGGTTATTAACTATGTTTTAATTGACTTGGGACTACCATTTGTGTGGTTAAGCGAACGTCGAAAAACAAGCAGGACTTGGGATGATACCAGTTCATGTATAGTATACAGGGAGTGGAGCAACAAGGGAAGAATTGAGAGAGAACACAGCAACATTAATTTGAGAGATTGAGGGAGAGGGAGACAGAGAGAGAGAGAGAGAGAACAAGAGAAAGAAAGTGATCAAGAGAAAGAATGATCAACAGAAAGAGTGCAATAGAAAATCAGAGAGGGGAGAGAAAAGGGACGGATAAAATACATATCATCTACTGTAGAGTTGTAGTTGTCTATAGAAACCAGAAGTGCATCACCCCATGTGGCACTTAAACCCTCAAAACTAGAATTACTTCTTCATAAGCATTCCAGGGAACATGTCTTCATCTGAATTGGGGCCATTTTCCTACAAAAATGAAGAAAAGTGGCTGTCCCACTGTGAAGAAACATGACACTATTGTGCTTTTCACACCGGCAAAAATTTCCTTAGCCCCCTACTATTGGGGGGATAAGGGGGGCCTTAACCCCACCTATAGTACGGGGCTAAGCATAGAATGCTTTCTGTTCACATTGGTTTTTACCAAAGTGGGCTAGCCCCACCAATAATCCGGGACTATTTGGCCCTGCAAAACAGCAGGGCTAAGCCAAATAGTCCGGGGCTAAGAGCGCCAGTGAGAACAGAAACGAAAAATAGTATGGGGCTACGGAAATGCGGTGTCAGGTAACAAGGCTGAGACGCCGAGACCAATCAGATAATGCCCGACTGGCGAATGACCTTGATGCGGAGTGGTAAAGAGCCCATATGCCAGACATACACTCGTAAATATTCATAAGCTGTCAAGAAAGTCCGGGGCTAACGATTTCGAGTGGGAACAGCATGGATTTCCTTAGTCGGGTTTAAGAAATAGTACGGGGCTAAGAAATGCCAGTGTGAAAAGCTTCAAAAATAGTACGGGGCTAAGGAAAGTACGGGGCTAAGGATAGTACGGGGCTAAGAACACCCAATGAGAAAGGGTATCTGAGATATAAATGTGCATGCAACAATTCACACTGCATGCAGGCCAATATTTTTGTTTCAATCACGAGAGAGGTTTATGGTACATTTTGTTTCAATTGTTGCAAAATCAAACCCTGAATCTGCAAAGCTTTCATGGTAGGATTGAAAATGAGTATTGACAATTTGAGCAAGTTTGGAAAATGCAGCTCAGAGTTGAAATCATTCTTTTATTCCCATGCGTGAAGAAAGAACACTGTGTTCATGCATTTTTTGTACATAACATCAGAAGAAGAATGTTTTGCATTTTTTTAAGAAAAGAAATGGGCAATTAAGGATTTTGCCCTTTATTGTGCAGTTAAAGAACTCACCTTCATTATTACAAGTCACAGATATAGAATACTGTGAAGTATGGTAGCAACCAAAATGGATGGCCCTCATCAAAATGAACAAGTAGTAGAGTTCTTGATGTTTATGTCATTTGGAGTTTTATGAGAAATAAAATCAGTCTACATGTATTCATCAATCCATCTATATGTTTGCTTACGTATATCTATTTGCAGAGATATGTTTTTATCTATTTATTGATCTATGTAAACATCCATCTACTGTATCTATCTGTACACCATACTGCTTACTCATTCATCTTTCTATCAATATGTACGTCATACAATAACAAGTATAGATAGCCAAGTAGCAGAGGTACATTTAGAACATCACACGAAAAAATGGACTCCTTTAAACGTCTTTTCATGACTCTTAAAAAAAGACTACTAGGTAGGAAGACAGGATCATAAACTATAAACAGTGCAAGCTCTTGAGGTAAGTGGTGGAGGGTATTTGTGTTTGATCCGATTGTTACCTACTCAACCATAGCAATGTGGGGACACAAGCTGAAGACTGCACATAAAGAACTTCCTGGTTTGTGAGTAGAACTTGTTTGATTCTAGTTGGTCTGATATTAACCTCTTCCATGCAACATGAAGTGATGCTCTATTGGGTTCGAGTACATTATTGTTCAAGAATGCCTCGTTGAAATATAAAGACTTAATGAGGCATGTGTTCCTTTGCTGCATTGTTCTGGTGCCTTAAGGGATAGTGAAATACAAAAAGGCAATATTTAGCCCTTTTTGCATCATCGCTCCACAAAGAGGAGGCCTAAAATAACACAATGAAACCCTTGTGAAAACTTCCATTTTTTCTCATAGGGTAAAATGCACAGCATGATTCCATGTTACCACAGCTATCATTATTTATTTGACCGTTCAAAAAAGTATTATCATATACAGCATTGCCACCAAGGAATGCATACATATTAAATCAACCAGAACACACAATAGATTACTGACGTCAGGCAAGCTTGTAAACTAATCCCTTCAAAAGCATGTATCTCTTTTTTTTTCTATCTGCACAATCACTACAGTGTAGGCTGATACTAACACAAAACTCGAACAGCATACAAGACAAAAATGACTATGTACGTGTAGTTCTGTTTGATAATTTTTGATTGCCTGGACTTTGATGATTTTTTTATTGCCACTCCATAGACCATTTCGTAATTACACTATGGTCGGACAATGCACTGAATAAATACTACTAGACTGCTCACTGGGATTATTTTTCATGAAGTTGTGTTGGATGATGGATGTAAAGACATTTTACAGTGTGCCCGGAACAACAATAGAAGCAGATGCACATGGTCGAATGTTCTTTCACTACCTTCTCAGAGCTGAATAGCTGTTGCCATATTTGCATGATAATAGATTGAAATGTGGTCGACTATCTAATAAATTCCCATTTTATTCTGTGAGTTTGGAAATTGACACAAGGTCATTTACTAAAAGCAATAATCTGCTCATGCGCAATTGCAATTACAAAATGGCTTATTGATGAAGGGTTTCCCTATTCAACACTCACTACTTCTACCCTACACATGTACCTTTAACTCTCTGTGTATCCAATGTGCATTTTGTCACCAATAATGCACCCAACTCCTATTCAGTAGCGTTACTCTGGCATGGCAAGGGTTAATATAGGGGTGTCTTCATTAACCCGATCAGACGAAATAGCGAGCTATTTCGCTGATCTGGGGAACTAGCCTGAAGTTGCAGTCGCGTCTTCATTAGCTCGGAACCCGGGATACATAAGTTCGAAACTTGGGATGCATAAATTATCCCGATGTTCGCACATGCGCAGTGTGCGACGGGAATAGGCCACAACCGCATGGCTTTGGTTGTGAGCTCGCATTCACACACGTATAAAAACCTAACGTAAGCAATGCCTCGTGCGCGCTGATGCATGCCGGGGTCGAGAAATTTTCAGGCTAAAAGACGCTACGAGCTAGCTCCATCTCGCCCAAGATTTCTTGGGAAATTTTCTCGACCAAATAGCTAGCTATTTTGCCTGATCTGGCTAATGAAGACACAAATAGCTAGCTATTTTGTGATCTGGCTAGCTAACCCGATCAGAACAAGCTCGCTATTTCACCCACATCAGGCTAATGAAGACACCCCTTGTGGGCCAGAACGTTACCACTGCCCACAAGACCTCATCATCTTGTAAAAACACCCCCACTGTGTAGACTGTATGTCCAGCGCAAGGTGTGTATCATATAACTAAATAAACATCCCAATCAAAGGCTTAAATTGTAAGTCAATACAAGTTACAGGTTACAACTGGAGATAGACTGATCTTTGTCCATGGAATCGGCCATGTTTGCGTTGCTAGGGTCAAATTACTGGCTTGATAAAAACTTGTGATATTTACTCTTGTGGTCATCAAAATACCTGACCAGTTACCTGCCATCAGTCTTCATTATATAGAAACCTCTACACAATACATATATGTACATACGCGTCCATCAGTCATTAGTACATTATATGTACATAAATAATTTTTGTATAATTTGATATCATAATGCATAATAGATGCAACACATATTAATTTTTTTTCTAATTCATCCCATTCATTATAAAGAGTATGTCATTCATGTATTGTTATATAAAGCAGGTTTGTGTCATTTGATGAGACACAGAGAGATCAATTCTCCCTATCGCATATAGCTCGTTATAGCGTAAATTGAATACGTACCAAACTCTCATCAGAAGTATACGTCCCAAAAGCAATCGATCAGATATCAGTATCGCGGGGTGGTATCGGCTATATGCGATAGGGAGAATTGAAGAAGAACGCACACTTTTTAAATGTACCATTGCTCAAGCCAGGATCGAACTTGAAAATATATATACGATCGCCCTAATTATGCAAAGTTTTTATATTCTTAGAAATATCAATCTGGCTCAAACACGTTTAAAATCACATCTTTGTGCATGGTCCAAAATGTTATTTTTTAAAACATGGCATGATTTTCTTTGCAACTTCCAAAACTTGGCCAAAATCAGTTAGAAAATGGACATTTTAGGCTGACAAAGTGGGTTGAAACACACATTATTTGCTAGTGCTACAATACCATTATTAAGTCTTTTCCTTACATGTAGATGATTCATCGTAACTTGTGTAATGTGTGAACAGTGATGACGGCAGTCTTCAGATATTTACCACAATGCCATAAACTACCTCTGACCGGGCTTTATAATAGAAAAATCATTTGATTCTCTTTTCCCTCTATGTGGTTTGTCATCTGACTAAAACTGGAATGAGGTCTGATCAGAAAATTTCACGAAAATAATTTGAACTTGCAAAATTGTGTTGTTATCAGTCCAAAACAAGCAAATAATGTGCTGTTTTGCCCACCAATGCAAAGGCAGGTAAATTTGCATCCTTATCAGCTCAAAGCAAGTAAATATTACTCTGTTTTGCCTGCCAACCCACAAGCTAATCATGTGCACAGAATTGTAATGAGCTCAAGAAATGTCAAGTGTTCCATCTACTCATAAAGATTAATCACTGCATGAAGTACGCTTCCAGTTTTCTGAATTTTCACATTTCCTTCAAAAACCTTTCAAATTAGCATTTGTTTTCATGAAAGGAACAATCTAATCCATTTTAGACAATCTTATCCACCATACCAAAACTCTGCATTGCTCATTTTACTTGTCCAAGCGGGATGTTCATGATATGGGCTTATACAAATGATATGGTCTTGTACAAATAACTTGTCGTACATATATTTTGTATTTTGTATGTGCTTGTATTAGTCTTTCTTTGATGTAGTTGTGTACTTGGGTTCATCTTACTGTATGTCATTTAAATAATGGACTTTATACTTATGTGTTTTGAACCACATGTTAAAGGTTATCACACCTCACAAGCCATCGGCTTTCTGCTAATGCCTTATATTCGTTGTTCATGAAAGTTGTTTATTCTTGTTTGTTAAATGAATAAAGAATTGAATTGAATATATATGTGATTTGGTCAGCTTTTTTCTAATTGAATTTTCTATGCAAAAGAATGCAGAAAATAGTCCATGGGTGGAATTAAAACTTCCTTATTTCCCAACATGCACCTAACTGGGAAGAGCACTCGGAATGAACACACGCAACGTCTTCATTCAAAGTTTCAACCATTTGCATTTCCTGAAAGACATTACTTGCACAGGGACTGATTGGATCTTAAGCACAAACATCTTCAGTGTGTGGAAGTGGAGGCTGAAGTTCAAATCTTTCCCCCCCCCCCCCCCCCCCCAATGCTTTGGAAGATTTGTTACCAATTAACCCATTTTCTAAGTATTTTGACTGAATTTTATTTCCCTTGATGCAATCAGTGAAGGTCTATATCAGGGGAAAACTTGGAAATGTATTCTTTCCAAGCCTGATGTAACAAAAATGAACAACCACCCATCCAGTAAGTGGAGATGGTGTACATATCTAATGCATGTTATATTCATACACCTTGTGACCATAGCAACATATTTCAGTCTACAGACAAACGAGTCGTAGACTGTAAAAGATGTTAAAACTGCTGCTCCTTATGTTTATCCTTGAAAATCCATCCAAACTTCCATTAGCAGTCCACTGCAATTTTTTGCACGCACACTCTCAGTTATTTTCCAGGCACACTCTAGCAATTTCAAGAGGAATGAAAATTAATTTCCACTTACCTTTACCTTTAAAGTACAAAAGTGTGCAAGGACCAAGAACATAAATTAAGACCACTACTTCCCTGTTGTACATACTATGTGTGAATACACTTCCATTTTGGTGTCCCTGTGTTCTCAATTGCCAAAGACGTCACATACGTCCTTGACAAAGAAATGTTTCAATATTTCTTGTTTTCCTCTGTTAACTTTAAATAATAGCTGGAATGTATGTGTATGACGGTACCTGGGCAGTAACATTTCTAAAGGTTTCTCACAAAGTTTCCCTGCTTGTGCTAAGGTTGATATTGTTTTCTATTCTTGGCTATTCTATAACTATTCTTCATCATTTTTTAACAAAATTCTAAAAGACAGTCATTTTTTTCTTCAAATAGACAGATTAACCATGTATATTTTAAGATTTAAATGAAGTTGTGCATTTGGGGGGAAATCTGTGAGTTTGTTCTCTTTTCACTTTGTTTTCAACCTTTCTTGTCTTCCCTTATTTTTCTTCTTTTCCCCATCTGCCTCCCCTTCTCTTGCTTTTGTCTTTCCACATTAAAGGGCATATACTGTACTGGGAAGACAAAAAGCCTTCAAATGGTGATCATGAGCAATCTTCTTGCAAATGGTCTTAAATTCATGTATTGTCCATTTCGGGCCAAACAATTTCAGGATTTGTGATTTAATCACTAACAACTCAACATGTGGATCAATTGAGGGCAAATAACTTTCAGCAAGTTTCTAAAATGGACAATACATGAATTTAAGACCATTGGCATGAAGATTGCTCATGATCACCATTTGAAGGCTTTTTTGTCTTCCCAGTACAGTACATGTATATGCCCTTTAATCTACTTCTCTTTCTTCTCCTTTTTCCATTTTCTTCTCCTTTTCCTTCTCCTTCTTCTTCTTCTGTTTCTCCTAATCCTCCTTATCCATCATCTTCAAGTACATATCATTATAAACCAAAAAAGCGCAACTATGACTTAGATAACAAATGAACATTTAACTACTGTACACGTATGCTGCTGAGAATCTCATTGTTTCAACACTGTGTAGAAACCAGACTCTCAGTTCTTCTCACAAAGTTCACACTGTATGTACACATCACTTAAAAATATGATGCTCATGTCCATTGTATTCACTGTATCTCTCTGTACTTGTGAAACAGGCTTGATCTACTCTGTACACATGCATTGTGTTAAAGGAGATATTACCCTTCCGTGGGCTAAAAACATATAGATATGTAACGAAACATAGTACAGTATAAACATGGAGAAGAAATTACTGTTGAAAAACAACCCAAATATATAAGCAACAATAAGTGACTTTTAATGCGAGTTTTACCATTTGAAGTGATTCTGGGACGGGCCATCTCAAATGAAGGTCCATTACCTGCTGGCCCTTACAGTGACATTAATAGTTTAAAAATCACTCTAATTATACAATCATATCATTGCTGTATGCAGCGAATGTTATTGTCAAGTTTGTGGTAAGATATCATCACAAGAGCAATGGAAGATATCAAGCATTGTGCATTACAACTTTCAATCTGCATTGGATAGGAAGCTTGAGACCCATACTACATCTACATGCATGCCATTTTCAAATCTTCCTTCACTGTTAAGTATAATTTTTTCTTCCATTTTCTGTAGTATTTATATCATATCATCATATATCAGGACACTGTGTGTGACACCCTGAACTATCTGCGAATCCCCTCACACTCAGGGAGCCTAAACAGGGTACTGCAAGAAGAGGGAGAAGTCTGGCCACTTACATTAGCGTACTAAAGAATGACACTGGCCTTGATAGCGTTAGTGAGCTCAGGACAGCCATGCTGGATAGACAGGTCTGGAGGTGCTATGATCAGAGAACCCAAGATGGCATAGGCTGAAGCCTATGCATGCTCTTGAATTAGTTAGTATATCATTTTATTCTTTGACTTGTGCCTTTAAAGTGAAAGGATTTCCATGCTCTGGCACACCAGGAGGAACACCACTAAGCTCCATCTTACTCAATGACTCAAAGACTTGATCTCCTTCCAAACCTGATTAACAACACAAAACTGAAACAAAGCAGCTATATCCTACACAAACAAGTGACATTGTCCAAACTCTACTTCCCCCAAAAAACCGTGCCAATTTTGGTTTTCTCTCTTGAATTTGTCTCTCTGCTTGGCAACTGGCCCACAGTATATGATTTCTATCTAATTTCCTTGAAAAACATGTTTCTTGCCACACTTCCCCTTCAAGGGAACATGTGCTAGTGTTACATGAATGTACCCACACTTGTAGGTGTACATGTTTATAAATGGTAGGCTGTAGATATTGTAAACAAAATATAAATGTGATGTTATGATCTTTTATCAAAGTCAATATTTTTATGCATGGATAATTTCATACCCTGGTCTAGTAATTCATAGAAAATTTTGTAAACAACTTCACAAAGAATCCTTCTTAAGCTGTGGTTTTTTATGAGGCTGTTGAACCACACAAATAATTCAAGAATTATCAAGCATGATTACAGAGATGTGCCACAATGGTATTTCTATGAAAAGGTGATCCCATGCAAATGTAATAGGGGTGAGTGGAGAGATACGACGAATAACCATGCCAGGTGTGCTGTACATCATGGGTCATATTCTAAAAGAAACTCAAGAAATTTAAATGTCTTAGCTTTTGAAGTCAGTTTGTTTCTAAAAATTGACTTCAGTCCACATTGCACCAATAGGTCAATCACAGTAATGAATTGTAGGGAAAATAAGTTGAAACTTAAGTCAAAACTTTTGTTTTCAGAATAGCACCCCAGTCGTCCTGTTCCTCCTAGTTCTACTCTTCCTCTTCCATCTGTCTTCTTCTACTCTTCTTTCTTCCTCCTACGTGCAGCTCCTTAGCCTTCTTATTGTTTTGTATCATTTTTATGACTGATATCCTTTATCTTTGTTCTCCTTCCTTTTCTCATTTTTCTCTTCATCTGCCCCCCCCCCTCCCCTTACTCCTCCTCTTCCTATTCCTCCTCCTCCTCCTCCTCCTCCTCCTTCTCCTTCTCCTTCTTCTTCTCTTCCTTTTTCTCCTTCTTCTTTCCGCTTCACCTTCTTCTCCTTCTGTATGGCTCAACTTGTCACTATTGTCCATTCACCCATCATGTGCAAGACAAACTGCTGCTCTATGGGATTTGTGTGTATTACTTGTGGGAAAAACGCACATGCGTCATACAAAGTGTTAATAAATCCAGTTTATGTTTGAAAGAAGTGCAGTCAACCCCTTACATTAAAAACAAAAAATCTCACATAGTCTATGACATGATCAGTATATCAAGGCATTATTTGTTAAAATTTTCAAAAAATGAATATTTATATGCTAGTATTTCAAGCCAAGTCCCATAAAAGGCAAAGGAATTCACTAAATAACACACATACAAATTATACACAATTCAGCAAAGGTAGCTCTCTTGTTTAGTCCTGAATATATACATCCCTTTTACGGTGGGAAAGCTCAGATCAGTGCACAAATGTGAGGCTGTGAGGCCATAACTGCAGAATTGAAACCTTTGTTGCTCTTGGCTGAATGTACCAAACCATATCACACAAGGAAGTGGGACACAAAATTCAAGTGTTCAAGTTCATGAACTTACATGACCTCTTGAGAGGACATTTTCTGAGATAACATACATGTTCTTATTGGAGCAAACCAGGGCCCTGTTTTATAAAGAGTTTTGATTGATCTATATCGATAGCAAGTTAAGTTTTAATCATTTGTGAGTATTTACAAAACAGGACCCAGGTCAATACAAGTATGATTCTTGTTCAGCAAACTACATAAACTACCTTGCACATATAAACAGCCATATTTGAAAATAGAAAAAAGTGCTTTGTGGATGCACCCATACTAATATGTTCCTTTAACCCAACTCATACAGCTTGCTGTTTTAGATAGCCACAGTTGTGACTGTGACTGTGACTGTGACTGCGACTGCGACTGTAATTGTGACTGCGACTGTGACTGTGACTGTGACTGTGAATGTGTCTGTGACTGTGACTGTGTCTGTGACTGTGACTATGACTATGACTGTGACTTTGTCTGTGACTGTGACTGTGACTATGACTATGACTGTGACTTTGTCTGTGACTGTGACTGTGACTTTGTCTGTGTCTGTGGCTGTGACTATGACTATGACTGTGACTTTGTCTGTGACTGTGACTGTGACTATGACTATGACTGTGACTTTGTCTGTGACTGTGACTGTGACTTTGTCTGTGACTGTGACTATGACTATGACTGTGACTTTGTCTGTGACTATGACTGTGACTGTGTCTGTGACTGTGACTGTGTCTCTGACTGTGACTGTGACTGTGACTATGTGATTGGCAGCCGCAATGCGATGCATATACGCCATTGTGTCATGTCCACCTGGATGAAACGATACGACACACAGATTGCACGTCACAGTCACGTCACCGTCTTGGCAATCTAGAAGTCTCAACTGATCATTATAACAGCAAGCATCTACTCCTCTGTGTGGTGATAGCCGCTTCGTTATTTCCAATATGGAGTACCATGATTGTAATAATGAGCATAATCCATACTGACCCCTATAACCATGACCCAGATTAGCCACAACATACATGGATCCTCTTTTTCTCCTACTGTAAAACTTGCATACCTGGATATGGATTGTACCACATAACTTTCCATACAATTTCTATGCTTTTAATGTTGCTTTCGTCAATGTTTGCCTATGAAATTCAATAAAAACTTAATGAAAAAAAAATGTTTGCCTATGAAATATGAATGTTGGTTTAATGTTCAACTCTGTGAATAAATTATGTGCCCTTCTTTCATTCACTACTGAAATTAATTTGCACATTGTCTTAAGCATGCAGGTTGCTGCATTATGAATCCCACATCTATAAGGTTGGTTCACGCATTAGATAGCTCCAATGTAATTAGCCAACAATCAGGCTCATTAAGCATCATAATTAACAACATCTGGAGGGCATTTCATGAAAGTTGTTAGCACTGACTAAATGGTCAGTGCTAACTTCAGTGAAATCCTCGGTTTTGATTGGCCGAGAGGCACTAGCCTCTGTTACTATGGTAACTGTCGGAGAAAGACAGCTTGTCAGACGAAAAATGTTGATGAAACACCCTCCAGCTGTGCACACACTGATGTGATGTGATAATTAGCTGTGAGACAGGATCTCCTGTACATGTAATTGTTACTTTAAGTACAACTCAGGTCAAGAAAATATCAATCACCTACAGTGAAACCTGTCTATAGTGGCCACCCAAGGGAAACGGAAATTGTGGCCTTTATAGACAGGTAGCTGCTATAGACAGGTTCTCTAATACATGATCTCTCTCTGGGGGAATTATTTTAGTGGCCACTAAGACAGGTTTGACTGTACCTGCATATTATGTTCCAATGAGAAGAATACAGGTGAGAGGGGAGGGGGGAGAACAGAGAGAGAAAGAGAGGGAGGGACAGAGAAAAAAAAACTATATAAACAAGTTTAAACTCTGTCATTGTTATTAAATGCCACAATTATTCGGTTTTTAAACTGCCATTGTGGATTTGATTTTAGATTAATATCCTATATTACTACTTCTACTACTACTACTACTACTACTACTTCTACTACTACTTCTACTACTACCACTTCAAATACTACATGTATTAACATGCCTTAAGGGCAGTGTAGTCATTTGATGGTCAAAACTATAGGATGTGTAAAAACCATGGGAAATGAAGAAAAATACTCTTTCATGTCATCCCTTCCAATAACAATCCTGGAAACTGACTTTGAGCAGAATCATAGCAACTGCTAGCTTTAGAGGTGGTTTTAAACAGATTGTACAAAAACATTTATCCTAGAGACCACAGACCATAATATGACAAAAGTGCACATCACATTTTTTTCGCACATTGATGATGCGTTGAGGCATGTGGAGCATGCCGAGCAAGCAATGCAATACCGTATTTGAATATAGACCATGGTCATTATGTTTCAAACGTTAACAGAGATAGTTTTTTACTTTGCCTGAAAAGGTTTGTGAAGATATAACTGATATTTCATGTTAGGGTATACGTCTCATTCCTGCTTCACGCCTTTTGCAAATTGGTTATCCTTCATGTAAATGTATCTTTAAGTGGACATTTTTCATATCAATCCACTTTCCTACGCTTTCCTACTTTTGATGAGCTATTAGCGAGCTGTTGCACTTGAGAGTGACTATTAGTACCATGTCATGTCAAGCACCATGACATGGCATTGATTGGAAGTATCGTTTTTCATTAAGTTTGTTTTTTATTCTCTCTTAGTTCATACACCACTTTTTATCTTCTTTTCCCTCTCTTCTTTCTCTCTCTTTCTCTCTCTCTCTCTCTCTCTCTCTCTCTCTCTCTCTCACTCTCTAGTTTCATTCGTAATTACTCTCCCTACTAATTGATCGATCTTTCTCCTTCTGGTGATGGACTTAATTCCGACTTAAAACTTAGACTTGCATGAATAAATACATAAAAATTACATTAAAGATATTTTCCCTACAAAAAACTATATTTACAGATCTGACCATTCCATTATCGACTATATCCCTAGAATGCTTTTCAAAGTTTTCAAGGCCCTCTCAGCAAAAATGACAAATATGCAGCCACTAATGTACTGCAAAGGCTTTTTATACCCTTGGCCCAATTAGAGGTATTTCATAATTATTTCTCGGTCAGACTAGACTCCCTCTGGGGGCAGCGATTCAAAAAGTCAACACAGACTGGACAGATGAGTAATCATCCAATAAAAAACAAATACAAAAATCCAATCACAGCACCAATATCATTCTATCATTTCACAGAATTAAATTCTGTCAGAAATTCCTACGTGCTTCTGGACAGTACTTGAAAGCTTATTCCTCGCATAGGGAAGAATGGAATACCATATATTAATAAGATCATCATTTCAGCAGCAGCATTAAATTGGCGACAACAAAAGGACATGTATACTTTCCTAACAATAACAATCATTATTGTTTAATATTTTACATAAATAGTGCATGCATACCACTCAGGTAGATACATGTAGGTTGCAATGTGAAGCAGTGCTCTTGAGTAATTTAAGTATTACCATTTTCACCCATTGTCATGCCACTGATGTACAAGATTAGACTGACTACATGTTAACAACACTTTTTGCATTTTCACTGTAAAATACAGAAAATGAGCTGAACAATACAGGATGCAGAAAAACAGGCAGTGCACTTTCACATCATCTTCTATGAATAATGGTACTGACAGGTCTATAGAACAGTTGGCAGCGTTCCCTGGAAATATGGGAGCTAGGCACAGGTGGGGAGGGGAAGAAAGAAGGGGGGGGCTTAACTTAAAGGGAAAGTCTATCCTAAAGTTGAGTTGGTTTTGCTAACAGCATTAATTGAAACTTTCTTATCCTTAGATTTTCTTGAATCCTTTCAAGAAAAATGAATTGCTTTCATATTTCTGGTGTAATCAATATGAGTTTAAAACATCTGGATAATTTATGCATCCTGAGCTTGAGCTTACGTATCCCGAGTTTCGAGCTAATGAAGACGCGATTGCAACTTCAGGCTAATTCCCCAGATTAGCAAACTAGCTCACTATTTCGTCAGTTCAGGCTAATGAAGACGCACCTCATGTGATCATCCTCCAATCTTGAGAGATTGCTTTACCTCACAGACAGTGAAGGGGAAATGGAACATGTTGGAGGAGCATCTCCCCTGACAGATCTAATCAGGATCTTTTCCAGGTCTCGCTCTGTGATCATCTGTCACAGACAATAGTCCCATTCACACTTAATAATGGGGGCTTGATAGTAAAGTGTATGGGGGGATAAGACCATACATGCAGTGGGCTGCAATACATGTGATGTCTTCTCTGTACTCTTGTTCGTATAACTGTACAGGAGCTATCCTGTACCTAAGTTACTTATATGGTTTTCTTCCTTTTGTAGCGACCAAAAGCGTGAACATTATATTTTGGTTTGTTTTCTTAAGGACACTGTAGTTTTCTTTTGGCGCCTTTTTAGCCACGTCACAATGTATAGAAAACGTGTCACTTGTTTATTTCCTCGCCGACTAAGTAGTCCTGTCATTCATTTATCATATCATTTAATTTAATTACTATATAACATTTTATATGAACATTACGAGTCGTTTTGGATTGTTTTAACCTGTGTGTGAGATACTTCTCTATTCAAAAGTTTTCACCTACTCAATTAATGTTAGTCAAATTGTTTCGCCGATATATGCAAAGTAGCTATGTCTGGCAAGGCCCGTTCGGGTAGGCGCGTTAGCGTCACTTGCATCTTACTAGCCAGCGAGAGTGGTTGTCCTTGTTTTTGTCCGTACCAAGGCCGTCCCATCAGTACGTGGCAAGGCCGTCCAGTACGTGGCATACTTATACAGTATTGCCCAAGGTACGTTAATTATATAACAATTTTTAGACGGTGATTGCTATATTCATACTGTGTGTTTAATTCTTCATGACGGTTATGTATTTATATATGTTTAATTCTCCATGACAGTCATGTATTTGAAAGAGTGACCCAATGTTACATTAGGTGCCTTTACATTTTTGGGCGTGGCATTTGGCCGATGGCGGTACACCGTATATTAATTTCATTCTATTGAACTTGTAAACCACATTATATTTTGTGTAATTCAACATTAAACTTCGATACAAGTACAAGTTTTATTCATGGTATATATTTCTTCTTGACAAAAAAAAAAAAAAAAAGAAGAAAAACGTCCGAGATTGAACGCTTGATTATTGAAGGTCGTACCGTACTCGTTTGTGTGTTTGTTGAACTCGTAGTCTCTTGTTTCAGACACGATTATTTAGCCCGTTGATTTTTACAATCTCGGGAATATAACTTGTGTCGGTAATTAATTAGATCTTTCGTACTTTCTTATTTAGCCACTACAAACTCCAACCCAGTGCTCGACCTCATGTCCTAGGTCGCAAGCAGGTACGCCCCATAACTAGGGTGAGTTTTATTATCGGACAGTACATGTAATTGGCAGTTTTTGTATAGCGTATATCACATTAAGATTACGATGTCTCTATGCGTTTAGGGATCGGGATTTGAGTTGTGATACATGTTTTATGCAATCATTCATGTAGCGATACTCGATATCAACGCATTTATCTATTCGGTTATAAAATGTGACAGAGGTTTTCATATTGCAATGACAATTATGCTATCTAACCATTTGAAATACTTTATTACCACACATGGTGGAATATTAAATCCGTGTGATATAATAATCAAATCATTGGAATGAATTCTGAACTGAATTGAACTGCATTGTAATTTACAGAAATGATGCTATCCAATAGTAATTACATTATGACGATGTACTCATATTTTGTTTGTTGGTATATTTCTGTGCAATGCAGGGGTTTTTCTCCTACATAATAAAGTACCACCAACCATACGCCAGATGGCCTCGTGTCCTCATTTTGTCGGGCGGTAATCGACGGACCTATCAACGGTTTCTTCACTTTAATTGTTTAGTTTTTGCCTTTATGCAGTGATCATTATTCACCTTCAATTTCTCATTGCCTCCTTCTTCTTTACATTCTCTTTTATCTTTGTTTTATTAATTTTAAACTTCCACCTCTTTTTTTGTTTTTATTTCTTCTTACACATCCTTATTCAACTCCTCCTCCTCCCTCTCCTCCTCCTCCTCCTCCTCCCTCTCCTCCTCCTCTTCCTCCCTCTCCTCCTCCTCCTCCTCCTCCTCCTCCTCCTCCTCCTCCTCCTCCTCTTCATCCCTCTCCTCCTCCTCCTCCTCCTCCTCCTCCTCCTCCTCCTCCTCCTCCTCCTCCTCCTCCTCCTCCTCCTCCTCCTCCTCCTCCTCCTCCTCCTCCTCCTCCTCCTCCTCCTTCTTCTTCTTTACCTTTCTCATGCATTCCTTCTTCCTGATACACCTGTGTCTACCTCTACATTCACCACAACCTCCTCCTGCTCCTACCCCTCCTCCTCCTCCTCTTCATCCCTCTCCTCCTCCTCCTCCTCCTCCTCCTCCTCCTCCTCCTCCTCCTCCTCCTCCTCCTCCTCCTCCTCCTCCTTCTTCTTCTTCTTTACCTTTCTCATGCATTCCTTCTTCCTGATACACCTGTGTCTACCTCTACATTCACCACAACCTCCTCCTGCTCCTACCCCTTCTCCTCCTCCTCCTCCTCCTCCTCCTCCTCCTCCTCCTCCTCCTCCTCCTTCTTCTTCTTTACCTTTCTCATGCACTCCTTCTTCCTGATACACCTGTGTCTACCTCTACATTCACCTCAAACTCCTCCTCCTCCTCCTCCTCCTCCACCTCCTCCTCCTCCACCTCCTCCTCCTCCTCCTTCTTCTTTACCTTTCTCATGCGCTCCTTCTTCCTGATACACCTGTCTACCTCTACATTCATCACAACCTCCTCCTTCTCTTACCCCTTCTTCTTCCATCCCTATCCCCCTTTTCCTGTGGTATCTCCTGCTCCTTCCATACCAATGTCTTACTTCCCCCAGTGTGTGCCTGCAGTCCCATTAAAGAGCATATACTGTACTGAGAAGGCAAAAAAGCCTTCAAAATGTAATTATTAGCAATCTTCTTGAAAATGGTCTTAAAATCATGTATTGCCTATTTTAGAAGCTTGATGAAAGTTATTTGCCCTCAAATGATCCACATATGGAGTAATTAATGATTATTGATTAAATCCTCATAATGTTCGGCCCGAACATTTAGAGGATTTGTGATTTAATCACTCGCTACTCCAAATGTAGATCATTTGAGGGCAAATAACTTTCTGCAAGCTTCTAAAATAGACAATACATGAATTTAAGACCATTATCAAGAAGATTGCTAACATTTATATTTTGAAGGTTTTTTGCCTTCCCAGTACAGTATATGCCCTTTAAATATACCAGGGACATGGCATAGTAAAAGGGAAGCAATTGGAGCAATGACAGGAAGGACGGAAGGAAAGGGGTCGTTCAGCGTGACAGGGAATGTGACAACACCGGAGCAGAACCGGACCGGACCGCACGCACATTAACCAGTCCATCACCAAACAGTCCATGGCATGTTCCACAGACTACCTGCACATCTTTTTAGCTTTTGCCAGGTATTAAAAAACTCTTGAGTGGAGTGAAACTACAAGTACATGAATATATTGTTGAATAATATTGTTGTTTTTATAAAGCACATTCCTAGTTCGAGTACCACTCAAAGTGCTTGAATATTACCCTGGCTTTAGGCAAGCAGCCGTAATCAGCGTAATCAGTGCTAGAAGCTAATTGCTTTAACAAGACCAGGAGTAAATCCTGCCAGGTACCCATTAACCCCGTTCATATACACCGTCTATCCGCGAAAAAGGCACAACATTTGCGGTAATTTTGCCGATGCATTACCGATAGCTGCGTATATGAACGGGAATCGCTCAAATAATGCGGTATTTGCTTCCTCCTTTTTTGCGCTTATTTTGCAGCTTTTTCGCGGATCGAGACCTAGTAATAATACCGCAATATTGCGGTAAGCGAATCTTATAAACTGCGTCCGCAAAATAGGCGTAAATGTTGCGCCTTTAGCATCGCGCTCTGGCCTGTTGGTCGCTAATCCTACCGCTCATATGGCTAAGCGGAGCATGTCACCATTGGTTTGGAGAGAGTCCAGCTGTCCAAAACACCGCAACATTACGGCTTTTGGGGGTGTATATGAACGGTGCTTTTGCGGCTCGCTGGAAACTTGCTTACCGATGTGCATCGGTAATAATGGTATATGAACGGGGCTATTGACTACACCTGGGATGAATGGAACAAACTTGAGCTAAACACCTTGTCCATGGGTGCACACTGTGGGCTGGGCTTGAACCCAGTTTATTTTGGATTTTTGTCTGTCCAAATTTCTGCAAAATTCATTTGTCAAAATACAAAGCTAAGTTATTATCAAGAACATAGTACAAAGTACAAGTAGGTAATTGTTTAATATGCTGTTAGTTACTCTCCTTTCCCTCCCAACCGAGCCACAGAATACAGAACAAAAAGCAAGAAATAAGTACTTTCTACCTCTTTAGGGTATGATTCCTGGATTATTTGATTTGGTAAATGATCATGCTTAGAGGTCTGCACTCAAGGGAACCAAGAGAGTATGCACTGATGGCCTAACTAGCCTAATTTCCTGAGCTCATTTGCAGGGATGTATCCTAATCACATAACAATGTTGTCTGTCATCAAGTTCAGAACATGTGTATAAAACTGTGAGTAGGGTTCAGACTTCCAGCAAAAAACGTTATGTGAATCGAGGCTCTCATCATCATGTCTATGTTCATGTTCAAAATGAAGGAGAAGTCTCAGTGGTGGGTACGCTCAGCAAATGCTGAATGTCAAACTTGTCTAATATTTGGTGAAAATGTATTGTTTATTTTGCATAGACTGTTTCACCTTGACTTACAATTTCTTAAAATTTGAACAGATGCATTTAGCTTAGTAAGGATTACATTAAATATGCCAACTAATTGATACTTTTGCAAGTATATGCACTGGCATTTCTTCTTGACACAAGGAGAAGACATGTTTTACTAAATTCACACTCTCTCACACAGACTTCAAAAGTTTCCTAAATTACTGCTCCACGAAAAAAAAATCAACCATAATAATGGTCCTTGACACTGTCTGTACATGTATCTATCCTGAATTGAAATTGTAATAAGTTGCCATGTTCTGGTCAAGTTGGGAAATTAACACCTTGTCTTATGGGATGTGCAGGTATTAATTGTGCAAAAAAAAGCCTTGTGTGGCACTCAAACAGTTAAGAAGAAACATGTGAACAAGGTCTAAACTCTTCAAAACCACTACATGTATGCCTCTCAATCCACTGAGATACAATATCAGTACTCTATAATGCCTTTAGATGCCAAAAGGAAAAAACATGTTTTTCACAATTTTTTGGTCAAGAAATGTAAAGAGACTCGAAATGGGGCTAAACTTCCTTCATCCAAGAAGAAAAATATGGCAGTAAAACTTCCAAAATGAATATCAGTAACGGCTTCTTATCACCTGAAAGTGGGCATTAATTTCCTTAGATCTGTTGAGGTCTGGTTTAGAGATGAAGTAGACATACTTTTAATTTAATATGTCACACTTCCTCTGTGGGGTAGATAACATGTGTTAGTACGTTCTCCCGATTGGTATCATCAAAGAATGCTACCTTTTGGCTCCTAGTTAGGTCATTGCGACACTAAACACCACTCATACATGAATCAGATGGCTGCATTCATGTATTCTTTATCAAGTGGCTAGTTTCAGGGGGAATATAATAATGTATATGCTGGGGCTGTTCTACAAGGAGCAACAATCTGGAACTATGTTTTACATTATACTTTAAGGAAGATATTTGTGCATTGGAGTTTTTTTATATTTTGGGGTGAATTTTGTTGCACTGTGGGGGTTAATATGGCCCTGAGCCCCCATCGTATTTGTTTTACAGAAAGAATTAACCCTTTATGCACTGCAATCGAATTAATTTGTAGGTAACGCACACACAAGTCCAGAAGAAAGGTATTTCATCTTGCAAGGAAGGAAATACTGGTGAGGTGATGTAATTAAGAAAATAATGAGTGTCAATTAGACAAGCTCACAGAACCTGGTTTCCTTTTCCTGCCAACTGTCAATTCTAGTTCTGCCTTGATGAGTGATCTGACTTATGTAACTACCTATATCCATTCAAATTTAAGGGTTCAGTTCTACTCTCCTGTTGGTAAATTCACCATCAAACTTGACTTGGGAAAATAGCCTTTATTTCATCACCTGTTGAGAAGTAAGTTGAAATATAATACATGTACTTTGCGATGCATTAGCTTTTGAGGAATTTACACAAGTACACAATTTCAACCTGGCCTCAAACTCTTACACGAAGTTGCATTCCACTCCAGCCCCTCAAATCTATTATCTATGCTTGATATTAAAATAAGAAGAAACTTTAGATAATTGCATACCACTCCAGTGCCTCAAATCTATTATCTGTACTTGATATTAAAATAAGAAGAAACTTTAGATAATTTTCCTATGCATGCAATGTCATGCATGTTTAATCATTACTACGGAGTTACTGGATGCATGTACTGTACATCAATCAACACAATTTCAATGCATCATCATCGCATCATCCCATTATCGCAAACGGGGGCAGCCGATCCATCGTTAACGACTACCTCCGACCCACCTTCAAACCGACACTCATCCTCTACATCGCTTTTATCTACTGCCTCCCCTTCGCCACCATCATCATCGCCTACGCCGCCGTACATGTACATGTATAGCCCAATAGAGTATTCATCAACAAAATAGAAACAAAAGATCTTGCCATTTTGTTGACCCTCTGAATATTCTCTGAAAGATGCATCATGAATCATAACACGCCTTCTGACATTGACCACTCAATGGCTGAATAAAACAAACTGGCACTCTCTCAGCTTGTTCTCACTCGCACTGCGTGATAAAAAACAGTGCATTGATGTATCATACTTATGTACAAACCTCCAGTTTAGATTGCACTTTCAGTAAATTCATCAAAAGTAATACTTGTGACACGTTTTACTAGGTAAATGAAGAGCGAAAGCCTTTCATATCGAACCATTTGATACTGAAGTCAGGTATTTTTAGTTTCTGCAATACCTTCTGAGAAACACTTGACACATGAGGGCTTCTGTTTTGAACAAGTTTGACTTATGTGTTTCTCATAATATGCTTAATGTATATTTGTGTACATTTAGAGTTGTAATACTTTTGTCTGGCGAAAATCAAGGAAATGGCTTCATCTACAATTTAGAATGTGCAGTAATGAAAGCTAACATTTTCACCCATGGATTTCTGGTTTGGGCTACACACAATGTAGTATATGAATTGTGTAATAAAGTAGTCTTACATCACTGTCACATTTTAAAAGCATATAAGTGATAAAAGACTAATATTCTGACATATAACTCATAAGTCATAAACACTGATAACCAATCCAAAAGATTTTATTGAGTTTTGAAGCACTCAATATCAGGAGAGGAACAAAGATAAGATTCTTTTGATAAATCATTGTGACATATTTATCATACAGGTAGTACCGGGTTTAGTGCAGTGATTCTCACCAAAGGCGTGATAATATAGCGTTAATACTATTATCAACATTTATTTGTTTTTAATTGTTCAATCTCAAAGAGGATTTACCTATCCTAAACTGGGAAGAATAGAATACAATGTAAAATAAAATATATACATGTACACATGTACATATACATTGTAGTTCTCGATACAAGTGAATATTCAGCTAGCACCATGTTGTAACATGTAACTTGGATAAACCTACTGACAGTTTTGGGTTAAAGGTGATAACATATCATTACTTCACACGATTTGTCTCAAGTTTCAACAACCAAATGTTGTCAATTCCAATGGTCATCATGTAGATAAATTTGGGGCTTAAATGGATGACTAATTTAGTTTAGGCTTCAGACAGATATGAAATGTGTTATGTATGTACATACAGTACTATCACAAGACTGCCATTAGAATATGTTTGATCTTTCTCAAACTTTTGCCAATCAATTTCACTGATTGTTTAAATATTTCCTCACTTGAACTTATGATGAGGGTTTCATTCCTCTTCTATTATCCATACAGATAGAAACAAAACGTTATTTGAAGTCAGAAGTACATGTATGTTAGAACCAGATTACAACTTTGCATTTGATATAAACTACAGATAATTAGACAATTTTGCACATGCAAGATCTACAGTTGGAAACAGAAAATGCAATCAATCTTATCTTTTGAAAGGAAACCAATTCTTTAAATAGGGTGAGTAACATGTTACATGTACAGTAGTTCATGTACAGTATGACTTGCCAGCTTTCTTAGTTTCTGTGCATCATTCAAGATGTATTAATTAAGTCATCAATTACTTACAAATTAATTGTGCATGAATGGTATTTTGACTTCTCATATCAAAAAATGATTTAATCATCCTTGAGAAATATGGATATAAGTTTACCTGGAAGTGACATTTTAAATGTAAATCAGTTTTGCATGTATGTAGCTTTAGGATGTAGGCCTTTTTGAGATGCACAGGGCTGCTGTATCAATGTAGAGATTCTATTATCAACGCTTTGGATTTGTGCCTGCTGAACAACCATGGATGGGGGGGGGGGCGTGGGGGCAGAATTTTAAGTTTCATATCTCACAAACATGAGAGCTACGATGTACAGTAGGTGGGCAGCGAAAGTTCAGAGGAGATCACAGACAGGAGTTGGAAAGTGATCAAGTTTGGGAGGGGTCCCAACGCGCCAAGGCAGGCATCGTGAAAGAAGGCAAAGGTGAAATCTGGAGGTCCCCAGCCAACAACAGACAGCTGCCGTCTCCACGGTAACGCAGCCATGTGAAGGGAGATGGATGGTGAAAACGTTTCAGAGAAACCTCTGACTCTTATTTCACACCTCCCGTCTCACAAACACTAACCCTTCTAATGTTAAAGGGGAAGTCAACTCCAATGAAAATGAGAGGGTCAGATAAATGAAAGTTTGAGCAAAATTGGACAAGCTAGGAGCTAGGAGGCTATACAGCTTTGAAATAGATTAAATTAGGAACATGAGTCCCCATCTCTAGTTTCATGGTTTGGTATGGCTCATTATCTACAATATGAACCATTGTACCCTGGTCGTTAACCTGAACTCTCCCCGCGTATCACGCATACATAAGACAGTAATGAGCACGTAATTTGCCTACATGTCTTCAGCGTTTTTACGTACCATCAAATCGTGTGCACTGTAAGGATTTTATGGCTGACAATGTATCCTGAATATGTATAAAGCAAGACTATATGGCTAGTTCTAATTCCATTCAACTCAACTCTGGGTGAAAATTACAAATGCATTTATAGGGGTTTCTTTTAGAAGCTGGTGTCTTGAATCAAACACCAGGAATGTTGCTGTCTGTTTTTACCATGGGGAAAACAAAATCCACACTCTTATTTCATTCCAGGGGGGTGTTTCATCAAGCTGTTCGTAAGTTACGAACGACTTTACACACGACTGGTGATCCCTTCTTGTGCTAAATGCAATACCACACTCTGTTCCTGTTTTAACATATTGGGAGTTATATAAATTTCCAACAATAAATCAAATTTGACAAATCATAAGCTTTGTATTCAGACACTTGTTGACAACAAGAATTTTCATTTATAAACATCAGATTTGAACTTTAGCTGATGGGAATCAAAATCATTGAGAATGTGATTTAGCACAAGAAGGGATCACCAGTCGGGTGTAAAGTCGTTTGAAATTACGAACAGCTTGATGAAACACCCCCATGGGCTTTTCCTTTGCAAAATGGGAGATATTGCCCTCAGCTCCTGTGTAACTTTGTCACTGACTCCACTTACATGTACCAGGGTTTTTTCAGCCTTTAAGTGTATGCATTGAAGCGATCTGATTACAACATGTGTGCAACAAGAATACTGTCTACCATGCACAAATTATAATGATCTCCACGTCAAACAGGAGGAAAATAAGGACATGGAATACCAGCAGAAATTTGTCGGGGCTGATATACTTGGTACTTGGTATATGTACAAGGAATGAGGGCATAAACTTTAGACTGTTGCTGTACCGTATGATATATATGCACCACACAGCACTAATCATGTATCATTTTAATATGACAAGGTTTAAAGTGTTTTATTTTGGTGTATTTAACAATGAATAGATCCCTTAAGTTAATCTACAGAACTTTGAAATACATGTACCAAGAGTAGAAACTATGCTCTTTTGGTCCACTTGCAGCAATCATTTGTTACACAGTCTGTTTCTGCAGACATCAACAAACAAAACTTGCATGACAATCATACCTCAATGTTTTATTCATACTTAATATCATTTAAATACTCTCTAGTCGGAGGGCAAAGCTCAATGTACTAAACAGCAATATCTCTGCAACTAGACAAACTCTACCCCCAAATGATCAGCATTTTTGGCTTTTAGTTCCTGGTTTCCCTTTGTAACTCACTTTTTATAGCATCTTTCCTGTGAAGCATTTTTTTCTCTGCCCTGCAATTATGGCCAGATTTCCTTATTTTTTTCGCATAATTCATTTTTTTTTAATGGGACAATACCCTGCTGTTACTAGTACAAAAAGGGTGATTGTTCAAATATGCCGAGTTCTTGTGGACTAAAATATTGTAAGGGTCCTTTTCAGGCTGTCTTTTCATAACAGTGTTGATTTTGGAGTGTGCTGCGCACAAAAATCGTCATTTTCATACAGAATGTGGTCTGTTGTAGCAACACATGTACAAATATATTGTACTACAGGATTTATTCTGATGCACGTTACTGTTGACTTGCTCTATTAAAAGTCTCAGAATGTGTTTGTAAATGTTGGATTAAAATACGGTACATAACATTCTGACATTTCATGACAGTGTAAATAGTTTCCTGTAGGTTGGAATACCACAGAAGACTTAACATTGTGGTATTTACTCTACATGTACATGTATGTAATATGGTTTAACATTTTAACTATTGCCAAATTTAACAATGAAATACATATCCTTTATATTTCATCTAAAGTTGAAATAGCAACAGTATGTTCTTATGGTTATGGTTATGGTTATGAGGAAATTTAACAATTTTAAGTATAACTATGACTTGCAAAACAATATGTCATCCTGAGAGCGTACTAAAATCAGCATGTTGAGAAGTTGGACATACCTAAGCATACAATGTACATACTGTACCTAGAATGGGCGCACCATACCGGGATCCGTTCTCAAGTCTGTGAACATCCTGGAAGCTTATTTGGACAGGAGAATTCATTTTTCAATACAAATGGTCAAAACTTCAATGCTGATTCTGTCCTCAAGGCCAAAAACTATGAGTGAGGTTCAACTACAGCTCATAGTTCTCACTTAAACCATTTCAACATGGTTTTAAAATGTAAAATTTTTGGGTTCGCATGGTCCGTAACCATAAGTGAAACCTTTAATGGTACAATGAAAGATTTTAGACATTGTGAGAACAACACTACAGTTTGCATGCCACATGGGAGTTTATTCACAAGAAAACCCACAAATCTCATAGAGCGCCATTTGGTCTGACACAAAAGAGTTACCATAGCAATATTTCCAACATGCATGAGTTGATCTTTTCTACACTTTACCTTCTATTCTCAGCTTTCTGCAGGTGTATGGGGATGCCATCATGAGAAACAGACCACGCCAGCGCTCAAACAAACTAAATCAATCGGTCAATCATGCTGCAGAAAAATGGCCCAAGATTCTGAATTCTAAATTCTGCTCCAAATTGAAAGTCACTGATGAAATCCGACTAAAATTTGTCCAATACCAGACACCAGTACAAAACAGTAAAAGGTTAAAAAGAACTACCGGGTATGTATAAGTGATTTTTGTGCATAAATCCAATGATATCCACATTCAGTACAACTTGCTCACATCAGTAATCTAATCCATTAGACACTTGCATAAACAGTAAAACACCATCATTTCCAGGTGATATTTGTAACCATGAATGCAATGAAATCCGAGTTCAGTCAATCTAAGCCATACGATACCTATCATTCCCTCTTGCACAACTCAATCATGTTACCAATCTACGTGATCCATCATAACTGAGTCTTGAACAGTCACCTCGAAACAAACAACTGAAGACAGAAATCACTCTCCCAAGAACCAGGTGCGCACAGGTGTTCAGGGCCAAGTGCGCGGTAAGACTTCCTTCGTGAGGGGGTCTTCGTTTCAAACCCGCGCACCCCTCTTCCTGGACCGCATGGGCCAACCACGCAAACAGCTTCAGAAGAGAGTTTGCACTCACACAAAGAACATGATACATTGAATTGTTGCACAACTTGAATGAGTTTGAGAGCCCAAAATAACCCCCTCCCTCACCCCATCTGTTGTCATAGAACGGAAAGCTAGTAATTGAAAGATGCTGGAGTATGTATGGCACATGGGGGAAAGAGCGGTGTACTTTGTAGTCTGTCCTACTTTTTAGACTTCCCCCTCTCCCCCTTTTTCTCTTTCTCTTTCCTTCCCTTTCCCTCTCCCTCTCCCCCTCTCTATCTCTCTCCACATATTTCTCTCCCTTTCTTGTTCTTGCCATCTCCCTCTCTTTCTCTTTTAATCTTTCTCTCCTTCGCTTCACATTCAGTGTATGCCCCTCTCTCTCTCTCTCTCTCTCCATTTCCATAGAGCTCTGTCCCCTCCCTCTCCTCTCCTCTCTCTCTCTCTCTCTCTCTCTCTCTCTCTCTCTCTCTCTCTTCCTCCCTATTCTATCTCTCCTCCTCTCCCTACTTCTCTCTTCACCCCCCCCCCCCCCACGCACACACACCCCTCTTCCTTTTTCTTTCCATCTCCCTCTTTTCCTCTTTCAATCTTTCCTTCCTTCGAGCCACATTTTCCCCACTCTCTTTCTCTCTCTCTCTCCCTCTCCATCTGTCACCTACTTCTCCCATCCTCCCTCTCTCTTCCTACCTATCTTTACTCTACATGTATCTCCCCCTCTCTCTGCTTTTCTCTTCACGCCCCCCCCCCCTCCCTTCTGTCTCTTTCTCACTGTCCCTCTCTCTCCCTCCATGAACAAACAAATATGACTACTTATCGAAAAGTTTACACAGGAAGACCATGGTTGTGACACTACTGACGCAGAACATGTATTTCTCTGAAAGGCAATTTGAATGTGGGTGGGGAAAGAACCGTTGACGACCTTAATGGTGAATCACACCTTTGAAGGAAAAATAGAAGCAAAATTTCCATACATAGGCCTAAATTGAAACAAACCTTGGAGTAGACAAGACAGAGAAATTGCTCAAAATATGCTTCCTGTATTTATGTTAACACATGTCTTGACCTACTTGAAGGGACAGAAGGACAAGGTGTTTGTACATCAAGTGCTGTCTCTCAAAATTCCCTGAAAGGATGTTAATTTTTATTGGAGTGGAACAGCAGTTTTAATTATAATTGAAAGTTTTTCTGCTCACAATGGATCATATTGGCCAGTCTATGGGCAAGGTAAGACCAAAAAAAAATATTTGAAATTTAAACTCTTGAGCTAACAAACCTAGAGCCACACATAGGTACATGTACATGTAGGTTTTCTTAAAGTCATTTTCTGTAAATTCTCTCCTTGTACAATGAAGTTGGCATCATTCTGTCTTTCAATGGTCAGGTAAATAGTTCTAGGATAATTGACTTCTGAAACTGAAACTGGAACTGGAACTGTTCAGTAATGACTTACTTCCCTGGACATCACACAAATGCAGCAATTATGTGAAAATGAGTAAATTTCTATGAACATACAGTAGATATATTTAAAAAGGCAAATATTTATTCAAAGTACACAAGAGCTCGACTTCCCTCCCCATTAATTATCCCAAACTTATGATGCCATGGGGTGATTTTGCCGCTAAAACATGGTTATACAAAGGCAAATATTTATTCCAAGTACACTGGAGCTTGACTTACATGTATCTCACCATTAATTTTCCCTAATTGATAATGCAATGGGGTGATTTTGTGGCTACCACACATGTTTGTGGCCCAAGAAACTAAGAACTTCCGATATTAAATCTCTGTAAATTACTAGACTGTATTAACTATCAAACTGATTCATGCATGAGTTTAAAACAAGTTCTGTCCACAAATACTGTACTTCAGGATATTTGAAATGCACTTGAATTACTGTGTACCATTTATCTCACAATGATGCAAACAAATATTTGACTTCATTCTTCATGTTTATCATAACCAGTGCTTCACATTTGTCATGAACATACATATTATTATCTTAATGACTTGTTAATTTGAGATAACAGTTATTCATCATTTGTCTTCATGATGACAAGATTGGTTAAATCTCCTTTACATCATGATCCTGACAAAAAAAACAAGTGCATGGTAAATATGATAAAGAGCAAATCAAAGTATATTCAGATAACAAATCCAATTGCAAGACACAATTAAAAAATAATACAGGCTTAAGTATTGAGCATACAAGGAAGATTGAGTCAACAGCAACATGAAGCCCATTACCTATTGTCAGATGACTGTTTAAAATGCAAGGTATGATGTTAAGGTATCATGATTTTCAGGTGTATCAGTTTATTTTAAACATTCATTTTTCTTTTATATGTTTAATATTACATGTTTTTACATATATATCACATGAATGATACCAGTGTCCATATCTTCTAATATGCAAAAGAACATAACAAATACAATACAATACATTCTATGTACAGTATGTACACTACAGCTCAAAGGAATTGGCATAGGGAAAGGGAAAGGGAAGAAAGGGAAGGAGCCGAAGTTTTAAACCGCGGTATATTTTGTCCAGTTCATCATGAAACATGATGGTTTAGCCTAAAAAGCATCATGTTTCATGCTGAATTAGACAAAATAGACCACGGTTTAAAACTTAAAGACAGCCAGTCCCTTTTGCAGATCACCACAAAACCATCGAAACATTGGCAAAACATATAGAGAACTGTTAGTAAGCTCTATATTCAAAATTTGAAGCTGATGCGTAGTGTAAAATTCAAATAATGCACGTAAACAACGTCTGATTAATAGTCTTTACCTCAGGCTCTTAGCAGTTTGTGTTGAAATATCTGCTTTATTGATTAATCTGTTTATTAAATTATAAAACGCATTATGAAAAAAAATTGTTCTATGGAAGGAATCATCTCCAGAGTTTGGTAGTTACTCATAAAATTAAGATTTCACACACGCATAATAACCACATAGATACTGGAACAAAGACTAATACTTTTTTCGTGGTACGAAAAAAGTCGGTTTGAAATTTAACGGCTGAAATTTTTTACATATACAGAAAGCTTCAACATGCTATATTCTTAGAAATGGTCTTGAATCACACTTTCTTCAATTTACACGATCGTGATAGACGATTTCAAATTTTAAGCTTGCAAAAGGGACGGACAATCTTTAAAGCTCCTTCCCTTTCTTCCCTTTCCCTTTCCCTATGCCAATTCCTTTGAGCTGTTGTGTACATGTGAAACGGCAGCACAGCATATAAATGTTCTTTCTACAAACTTCTTTAGAATCCCCACAAACACTGACCTTGGCTTTATGTTTCTTACAAGTCATGTTGCACATGAAACAGCACATGTAGATCTCTGAGCTAGAGACACAAGCAATCTGGAGGGAGAGACAGATAACACTACAAGGCATATCCCTTACAGAAATCCAAGCTTGCAACAAGCTTGCAACAAGCTTGCGGTGAGCTTGCAGCAATCTTAATAAGCGTGCGTTCACAAATTCAAGATTGCAGACCTTGCTTGCAATCTTGCTGCAAGCTAACCGCAAGCTTGCAGCAAGCTTGCAGGATCTGCAGTTGCATCCTGCAAGCTTGCAGCGAGCTTGCAGGGCCCGAGGTTGCACCCTGCAAGCTTGCAGCGAGCTTGCAGGGCCCGAGGTTGCAACCTGCAAGCTTGCAGCGAGCTTGCAGGGCCCGAGGTTGCAACCTGCAAGCTGGCAGCAAGCTTGCGGGATCCGAAGTTGCACCCTGCAAGCTCGCAGCAAGCTTGCAAGACTGGACGTCATATCCTGCAAACTTGCTGCGAGCTTGCAGGCCTCATGTTCCGCAAGCTTGCAGGGTGCAACCTCGGGACCTGCAAGTTGGCAGGACTCAATCTTAGGTCCTGCAAACTTGCAGACTTGCAGGACACGTGTTCTGTACTAGTAACCTTATTCCTCTAAGCTTGCTGGACATAAACATGGTTACACACGTACGCTTGTAAATATTTATGTAAATATAAGGCCCATAAGTACCACAATTGCACCCTGTAAATTAACACAGTACATTACTTGATAAATGTTAGCACATGACACTAATTCATGCATACGCCCCAAAAGTGTCAAATCATATTTAATCATTTGAAGCCCCTTTCTTTTTAAATCTTCACCAAATCTTTAGTGTTTTAATAATGAAACTAGACAATATACAGACACTAACAACTTATTGTTCTGACCCTTTGCCAGAACTCAACATCACCTATATAGCTGAGTTAAAACAGATATTCATCTGATATCCATCCCTTGCCATAGATATGCAGTTTTGAAAATATTCTAATTATCTTCATTTAGATAGAGGTCACATGGAAGTGACATGGAACTTAACATTAATATATGACGAATGCATGCCTAGATGCCGACCAAGACCAAAAGGTAAACAATTATTGCATTAAAGATAATGTTGTTATATTTTTGCCTGTATTCAGTTTACATTTCAGTGTACATTACCATTGTGGTCTAAATCAAGATCCATTATTGTTTGTTGTGGCCACCCAGGTCGAAATTCCCATACAAACCAGTAGAAACCAGTAGAGACCGTCTACTGGTTTCTACTGGTCCAGTAGAGTCTACTGGTCTGAAGAGGAACTACGAAATCAAACCAGTAGAAACCTGTAGAAACCAGTAGAGTCTAATGTGTTGAAGACCAGTAAAAACCAATAGAAACCAGTGAGATCTAATGGTTTGAGAAGGAGTGTGAAAAAAACAAAGTCAAACCAGTAGAAACCATTACAGACCAGTGGATTCTAATGGTATTGAAGACCAGTAGAAACCATTAGAATCCACTGGTCTCTAATGGTTTCTACTGGTTTGATTTTGTTTTTTTTTTCACACTCCTTCTCAAACCACTAGATCTCACTGGTTTCTATTGGTTTCTACTGGTCTTCAATACCATTAGAATCCACTGGTCTCTAATGGTTTCTACTGGTTTGACTTTGTTTTTTTACAGTCCTTTTCAAACCATTAGATCTCACTGGTTTCTATTGGTTTCTACTGGTCTTCAATACCATTAGAATCCACTGGTCTCTAATGGTTTCACCTGGTTTGACTTTGTTTTTTTTCACACTAATAGAAACTAGTGAGATATAATATTTTGAAAAGGAGTGTGAAAAATTCAAAGTCAAACCAGGAGAAACCATTACTAATAGAAACTAGTGAGATAAAATGTTTTGAAAAGGAGTTTGAAAAATTCAAAGTCAAACCAGGAGAAACCATTAGAGACCAGTGAAACTTAATGGTTTGAAAAGGAGTGTAAAAAAACAAAGTCAAACCAGTAGAAACCATTAGAGACCAGTGAATTCTACTGGTGGAGACCAGTATAAACCAATAGAAACCAGTAAGACCTAATGGTTTGAAAAGGAGTGTCAAAAATTCAAAGTCAAACCAGTAGAAACCAATAGAAACCAGTGAGATCTAATGGTTTGAAAAGGAGTGTGAAAAATACAAAGTGAAACCAGTAGAAACCATTAGAGACCAGTGAATTCTCCTGGTATTGGAGATCAGTAGAAACCAATAGAAACTAGTGAGATATAATGTTTTGAAAAGGAGTATGAAAAATACAAAGTCAAACCAGTAGAAACCAATAGAAACCAGTGAGATCTAATGGTTTGAAAAGGAGTGTGAAAAATACTAAGTCAAACCAGTAGAAACCATTAGAGACCAGTGAATTCTACTGGTAATGAAGACCAGTAGAAACCAATAGAAATAGAGATGCTCATGAATATTCATGCATGTATTTACGTGTCCCAATTTTGTACTTTTAAATAGATAACCTCCCCCTAACCAGATAAAAGGAATTTTACCAAGTAATGATTTCAAATTTAAACATAAAATAGTGAATATCACCTACTTAAGTGAAGACAATAATGATAATAACAACAAAAATGATCTTCTTAAATGTAAGTTGTAGTAACCAATTTCTTATGAACCTTATAACCGTACTGCTATATATATGAAAGTCTGTGAAGGAAAGACCAGGAATTAGGATAGGTATAGGATAGAATAGGAATACATATAGGATAGGATTGGGTTAGGTTAAAACGATAAGGAAATATGCCATATTTCGGATTATCATATACTAAATTTAAATTGATATTTCATCTATATTTTTAATTTTGATTCATATTGGTCTCCTGATGGCTCCAGTAGGTATTCTACTAGTTTCTACTGGTAAGCTTGCGGCAAGCTTGCGGCAAGCTTGCAACTAGCTTGCAGCAAGGTTGCAGGTTGCAAGCTTACTAGCTTGCAGCAAGGTTGCAGGTTACGCGCTATATTCTTTGCCCTGATTGGCTAATAAGTTATCTCATTTGCATTTTTGGAACCATGCAAGCTAGCGGCAAGCTTGCAACCAGCTTGCGGCAAGCTTGCGGCAAGCTTGCAACTAGCTTGCGGCAAGCTCACTCTGCAAGCTTGCAGCAAGCTTGCAGATTTTTCTATAAGGGATGTCGCTGGCCTTTGAGTAGATCAGGTTTGTCCAATAAATGACAAAAACATTTTGATTTTGAGTGTCATCAACTGCCATCATCCGCCCACCCAACACTGACTCTCTTCCTCCACCGTAACCAGCAATCTCCCACGACAACCCGAGCAGGGGCTACGCGAGGTTAGTCACAGCATTCCGCTTCTCCCTCCAGTGGGGATGGGCACCATGCCAGGCTGTGAGAGACACGTGGTGTGGTAGGGGGTCTGTCCACACTGCATGTGGAGCATGGTCTGTTTCTCTCTTCTGCACAGCTGCAACCACATTGAAGTCTAGAACACATACTGTAGACTACTTCTCTCACAGTGATTGAGTGATTGATTGATTAATTGATTGACTAACTGAATGAATGAATTGGTGGAACTCATTCCACTTTCATAAGCATAAAAACATTCATATTTTTATGTAAATTATGAAACAAACATTAAAATACATTTTGAAGGGAAGAATGAAAGTGAAGTTGCAAGTGCATTTGGTCTACGCATCCTGACTTATGTTGTGATTGCGTGACTAAGAAGCCATTTTCAATTCATAGCCACAATTCTACGGAAATTAGCATGTCTTCTTATTAGCTATTAAACCTTGTCCACAAATCACTTTCAGTTCTTTATTTGTAATGTAAAAAGAACCTGCAAGCACACGCACAGATGCACTTTCAAAACTAAAATGTTCCTTCATAAATACTTGTCGCACACGTATGTTGAGATTGCTTCATGAAAGAATGATGCAAATTTAGCTGCAGGCAGTGTGTAAAGTTTGGATGTTTCTGATCAATTATCTAATTTAAACCCTGCTGTTTACACTTCCTGTGCATTCTTGTTTTCTCCAAGGACGAATGCATGTTTCCACATACACGTATCAATCAGATATAATGATTGACATCTGAAGCCGAACGTAAGTGTACATACTACTGGGTATATAAAATTTCTTTGCAAAGTAAAATTGCCCCAGAAAACCATTTTACTTAAATTAGGCCAAATATAATTTGTTCAACAAGATACACATATATATGCCATTGTTAGTTGGCTATATAGATAACTTGATACATTAAGTACCAGGCTAGACTGATCATGTTACACTGTAATGATATCATGAAAGGTCTTTCTCTGCTTGGCTGTTTGTATGAAACACTCATATATTGGGCCTTTTTGTGCAGAGCAGTAACTGTTCCCCACACTATGCACTTTCCAACAGTCAAGGTGAGAGCTCGAATTGACAGACTCAAAACTTTGGCAGTGCATGGATACAGCTCCCCCCCCCCCCCGCCCCCAACCCCCTCCCCGCCCCCCCCCCCCCCACACACACACACACTCCTGGGCCCCCCCCCCCCCCCCACTCACCCAAACCTCCGTCTCACTTACAAAGATACATCAGGTTTTTATCAATCGTCCACCCAGAAGACATGTACATGTGTAACATACATGTAGCCATAGGGAAACTGAATGGTTTGATAGAGAAAAGCCGCCTGCTTACCCAGAATGATCTACTGACTCAGATCGCAATACATTCCTCTTGAGGAACATCAATGGCCAGAGGTACATGTATGATGTTTTGAAACTTAAAGGGCATATACTATACTGGGAAGGCAAAAAAGCCTTCAAAAGGTAATTGTTAGCAATCTTCATGCCAATGGTCTTAAATTCCTGTATTGTCCATTTTAGAAGTTCGCTAAACGTTATTTGCCCTCAAATGATCCACATTTGGAGTAATTAATGATTAATGATTAAATCCTCAACATGTTCGGGCCGAACATTTTGAGGATTTTTGGTTTAATCCCTAATTACTCCAAATATAGATCATTTGAGGGCAAATAACTTTCAGCGAGTTTCTAAAATGGACAATACATGAATTTAAGACCATTGGCAAGAAGATTGCTAACAATTACCTTTGGAAGGCTTTTTTGCCTTCCCAGTACAGTATATGCCCTTCAAGCTCCTTCTCTGCCACGCTGAACCAGACTCCATACTGCCCTGTGGGGAAAATGTGTGTCACCAGTACAGAAATATCTGAATGGTGCTCAAAATGCCAAAATGCTCAAAAGGGGATAAGAATCAACGTTTATTTTCGCAGACCATTTTCATGCTTGACATCATGAAACGAACACATCTAATTATGCTGTGCATTGTACCCTTAAAGGGGCGTCTTAATTTGCCTGATGCAGCGAAATAGCTGGATAGTTCTGATCGGGATAGCCTAGCCAGATCACGAAATAGCTAGCTATTTGCATCTTCATTAGACAGATCAGGCAAAATAGCTAGCCAGTTGGTCGAGGAAGTATCCTAAGAAATCTTGGGCTAAATGGCCAAATAGCGAGCTACATATAGTTCGCACACTACGCATGTGTGAACATCAGGATAATTTCTGCATCCCGAGCTTACATATCCCAAGTTTCGAGCTCATGAAGATGCGATTGCAACTTCAGGCTAGTTCCCCGAATCAGCAAACGAGCTCGCTATTTCGTCTGATCGGGCTAATAAAGACGCACCTTATGAGAAACATAAAAGAACCCTTGGGCCTATGGGCTCTTTTCTGCTATTTACAGCGGCCGCTTTTTCGCATTGCAGGAGCTGAATAGCCCAGAAGCACCATCACTTGTTCAGCGAATGTTGTTGAAAACCATGATGTACAATAATGGCACACATGTAGATGGTAAACAACAGCAATGGCACATGAGGACAAAATCTATAGCATTTTGCATCACAACTAAGTGAAAGTCAAAAAGCCATCCCTGTTTCATGTTTTTCAGACTTTAATCAATTCAAAATATGTCTCAATCTGTCTCTTCTTTGGGCAAAATCATTCAGCTTCAGGCAAAATACCTGCAATGAAGACCACAGAATCTCTATTCTACTGGAAGAGGGTTGAGTGATCTTTATCGCACTCATGTTATTGAACCCCTTACAGCATGTCTGAACTTTCACAGTTCATATTAGATGTGGTCGTGGCTGAGCTCTGGGACTGGGTTCCGAAACACAGCCCTCTATTGTCTGAGCAGGGCAGACTTCAGTCATGTTCAGAGGATTGTATTTCAAATGGGGTTTCTCTGTACCTCCAGCTATGTAATGATGAAGCTGTGATATTCTAGAGCTCCTTTGTGTTCTTGTTTACAAAGCAGGGCTGAGAATGACATCTATTTTCATTTGATAATATGTACCCTTTTCCATTTTTTTTATATCATGATCTTGTCTGTAATACCCCCCCCCCCCCCCCCCTAAGTCCAGACTTGTACTGTCAATAATTGATAGACACAGAACTCCTGCTATCTGTATACCAACCATGCTGCTTCCAGGCTTAAATCTTTGTCAATCTATCTGAATGAATGGATCTGAATAACAGCGGCTGCTTCCCATACATCATGTGCAGAAAGACAGCTCTGGTCTGATCATACAGACACATATTTTGAGTAAGTGTCAAATCAGATCTGCACAATGTACCTGCAGCTTACACCTTTATTAAAGGGGGGAGGCTAACCCTAACCCTAATCTATCTGAGCGAACCCCACCATGCAATAGTTATACTTGGTTTGATGCTGGTAGGGTTACATGTATTGAGTGACACTACATGCTGCTTTACATGCATCCCACACCATACAGCTCTTACTTTCAAGAGTCACAACAAAGACTTTAACCCTTGATATGCCACTGTCACCAGTTCTACACACATATCCCATAGAGCAATAGTTTGTGTGACACTCAAGAGGTTAAGCCAGGTGTGTGAGAGGAGAAGAATGAGGGTCATGGATCAGATGGATGGATGCCCTGGGGGTGTAAGCCCCACCTGACCCTACTATGCCTTGGTATCCAAGATGATGTCAGGGAAGTCCCCTTTTGTACCAGTGAAAGTACCTAGTCTGCATCCAGCCATTTTGACCTATGTTGTAACCTCTCACCTTGAATGCTATGCCCTGGGGTATAAGCTTCATCTCACCCTACCGTGCCCTGATATCTGAGATGATGCCAGGGAATTTCCCTTTTCTACCAGGAACAGGCGACTAGTCTGCGTGCAGGAATTCTGACATCTCACCATGAATGCTAGCACATTTAATATGAACAGCTCTCTCTCTCTCTCTCTCTCTCTCTCTCTCTCTCTCTCTCTCTCTCTCACTCTCTCTCACTCTCTCTCACACACACACATTGCACGTGACCCTACACATGACAGCTCACAATATGCCAGCCAGGATTTTTTTATTTGTATTACATTTTTCATCTTCGGCAGAGGAGGGTTACTTTCCAAGCCTGCGTCATAAAACAAACACCAACGCTCTGCATCTTACACTATACAAGGAAAAACATAGTGTTCAAGAGGAGCACTGTTTTGCATTGCGAGGTTGATTAGCCCTGAGCCTCCATGTCATGTTTCATTGAAATGCATACACTCATTGTCACATAATTGCCTCTTGATGATTTCTGCTGCAAGCACATGGTCATAGCACATGTAGGTCCTGTGGGCTGTCGTCCTCTTTCATGCCTCAATCCATTCTTTACTGAACACGCATATTTGCAGGCTGGCTTTTTTCCACTGAGATAATAAGCAGCATGACTCCTGCATAATTTGCTGTAAGGACAACAGATATCAGGCTACCAATAAACTCCAAATTCCTTAAAGGGTGCAATTAAGCCACACTCCTTTGGTTACTGCTGCTCCATGGCAAATGTTGACATCCTCACTAGACCAGGGTTCACAAAGCCAGAAAGTATGAATGTGAGCAACGGGTTAAACATGGCAAGTTTGGTTGAGTCTGGACCCAAAGACAACATGTATAAGCAGGATTCCTCCTCCCCTCTATCCTCGGGAGTCAGGAGGACAGAGACAGAAGGCTAGTCTTTGAGTTCAGTCCAAGTTTGTGACAAGGTTTCCCTCTTTATTCAGATGATACAACACATGCCTATTCCTCATTATGTATACATGTACATGTACGTCATACGTAGATGTTTTCTAATTACTGATGCAGTGTACTGGAGCCTGTCCAAGTTTCAGGACTGTCCAATGCTGACCGTCTCAGGACTGTATGCCATTGTGAATACTCGCAGGGAATGACTCAATGTAAAACTTCCACATTGAACAATTATTTAGAGCTGACTTTATCATACAAAGAATACTTATGAGCGTGTTTTTTGTCATTTCGGAAAGGGGCACAATAAGAAAACTTTCTATTCCGCTGGTGAATGGTGTTCATAGAGAAAGAAAGCTTGCATTTGTGTGGGAAATCTTGTGCTATATAACCTTGAAACACAGACTTCTATTCATGACATGTATTATGGTGCGCAGTAAGAAGTATTGTACAAAGTACAAATCTCTTCTCAAGGGAATGTTAAAGGGGAACAAAACACAAAATATCATTCTGTGTTTTTTCCTGCAAGTATGTATGTATGACGTCTACACTACAGCTCAAAGGAATTGCCATAGGGAAAGGGAAGAAAGGGAAGGGGCGTAAGTTCTAAACTGCTTTAGCTTCAAAAGCATCATGTTTCATGCTGAATTGGATAAAATATACCGCGGGTTAAAAACTGCGGCTTCTTCCCTTTCCCTTTCCCTTTCCCTATGCCAATTCCTTTGAGCTGTAGTGTATGGCGTGTACCTTGCGTGCCTGTCTGAGCAGTGCAGAATGTGTGACAATCTTCTGCACGCCATTGTGAAAACCCAGCCATCTGGATCCACAATGTACCATTAGTCTGAAGAGAACTTCTCTTTCATTGCACTAAGCACGTCGCAAATACACTACATGAGCAGTCTGTTTTCATTGCAGCAAAATAATATTACAGAATACCTACATTGGTGTGTAACTGCAGAATTGCCTACACTTCACAAGAAAGTGAAACTCTAATTGCCTTATTGCACTTTTCAGAGTCACTCAAGCACTCAGTATGTCCAGGAGATGTACCGGTATACCATAACTTACACGATGTGCGCATTGCACTGTAATGTGCAGTAAGTGACAGAGTAGGCCTACACACAGATAGATAGGTTTTTTATGTCTACTTCAAACCGATGATGAGACGATGTGTACATAATCGCATCTGATTGGAAATGCACCCCAGATCACTGACCATGGACAACAACAATACCTTATGGCCCTGCCATCTACGCAACTCAATGGCCCATTAAGAGTTCACTCTTTTATACTAGTCCCCCTTAGTTCCGCTCCCACCAACTATTTAACATACACATCCTGGTGCTAATCCTAAGGTTGTGGATAGGATGAAAAGCGATGGTAAAACCTGTCCATTTACTTTTAAAGTGTTCTGTGCTTCTACTACATGTACTTCCAACATTTGAGTCAATTTGAATGGAAGCAGGGAATTAAGAAAAGGCAGAACAGAGGGTTTGTAAACTTTGTCATAAATTTTGAGGCAAATGTGACCAAAAATAAGAGAATTTTCAGTGTTAAGAATCTTGCCCTTCCTTGCTTGTAAAAGTGCAGTTCAGGTCTAGCACTGTCAATTTCACTTGTCCTTATTGTAAGCGACTTCATCATACTTCTGATTTATGCATTGTATACACTGAAAGGTCAATGACACAGTCAATGACATATTGGGTCAATGACACAGTCAATGACACCTCCACACAATATGCCACAGTCCTGCTGGTCAATTCAAAGCAGTAGCAGCACACTCGCTATGGGAGAGATGGACTTGCCCATTGAGATTTTCAAGGTTAGGGATTACCATTGTTTGACAAAGATTTTAAAAATCACATAATGAAGTACTGGAAACCGTTTAAATTTTTGGTAGCACCATGTGGTTGTATTCTTTCATGCACTTGACCCACTTATGGGGAGAAGAGAAGGAAAAATAGCATAAATGAATAGATGAAGTTATATTTGTATTTTATGATACTTAAACAAGAATGTTTTCAGGTTTTGTTCTTTTAATATTTAACTTTCAAAATACTCAAACATATTGATAGAAAAAGGGGGTGTGATGGAAAATTTGTCAGCCAGACAGAGAAATCATTAGACAGGCAGCATTTGGGTCTGGTATATTGTAGCTGGTATACCCAGATGGCTGATACTGATCAGTACAAGCAAACCGCACAAAGCATTTCTACAAATCACATTCAGGATGGATCCTGCCTTTGCCTTCTACATGTAGGGTATGGCTTACACCTTCCCCTTTACAGCCAGTGCAAACACATAGAAGAAAGAACTACGTCACTGAAGCTCAACAACAGCAACCACACCATTATTATCTGCTAGGAAAGCAGGTTGAAATCTGAAACACAATGTACAAGAATGCAGTGAACCATGTTGTATAAATATGGTGTGACTGCTTTTAGTTTTTTAACAAGTCCTATCCTGGATGGTGAGACATTTCCAGATACAGTTTTGAAAGGGACCTGCAAATAGTCTTTTTGATTGATCTAACGTTACACATTTGTTTGCATACCGGTGTATTCACACCACACTTCTGAGAAAGCATACTGGTATATCAACTATTGATATTTCCATAGAATTTGCTATTATAGGACGTACAAGTAACAAAAAAATGGCACACTATATATGTTAACTTATCAATTTCACCTCACTTTGTAAGAAACTACACAAATATCTTATTCAAACCTACCTTTGAAATATAAATAATACTTAAATTAAATTCAAGGTTTTAAATTAATATCCTTTTATCAACTGCAAAGAAAAAAAGAGTTCTGTATTAAATGAGACAATAATAGACTTAGCCAATGAACCTAGCAAATACAATTTACATCTGTACAACTTAAAGGGATAGTTTACCCTGAAAATAAGTTGGTTTCAATAAAAGCAGAAATATGAAAGAAACATATTAATGAAGGTTTGGCGAAATCTGTCAAAGTCAAACAATAACAAAATGATGATGTGTAAAGAAAAACGCTGCTTTCCTTGTATTTGTTTTTTCTATACCCTACTCCAAGGAGAAACAACTATAAATCAAGATATCTATCTTTCCCAGTCATGCAAGTACACACATCTCATTCGTTTATTCTTATTTCTTCCTTCATTCTTCAAAGCAAATACCATAAATCTGTAACGGTCTTTTTCAGACTTTGACATTGCACCTTGTTCTTACATTCTTCCATAAACATCTCCAAATGGAGACAATTTCTATCTTATATTGCTGGCTCCAGCTCTGGAGTCCGCCTCTGCCTCTGCCAGTCTGAGTAATATATCTGATATCTTCAAGCCTGTCTGAAGTTGGATGACTACAACAGTCCAACACACTTCCTTCAGAATTGGTAACAGACACCAGTGTTGTCTCCTACCACTATGCTTGATCTGACTATTATTATCTTGTGCTTCCAGTCCTAAGCTGGTGTCAACTGTCATATCACGAATATGTTTGATCATTGGTCGAAGTAGCTAGCCGCGAGCGACATTTGCTACGCGATAGATACGGCGGCGCGGGCGCGAGCTACCCCATCGTACCCACCCATCACTCCCGTCCCGTGCCCAGCGGCCCATTACCAAGTTTCCCACCACCACCACCACCACCACCACCACATACCAGTGGACTCAACGAGCCGAGAAGCGAGGCTTCCAAACAGAACAAACAAACGTGTAACTTCACTTACCCTCTAGTTGGTCCATCGCTGTCCCTCGTCAACTTCTCAGATCCGAAGCGTGTAAAAATCCCAGGCTGGCAGTACTGGTGACACGACGCAGAATGCCTTCTGAAGACGAAATTTCATTTAATTTCTCTGGTCCAGTATCGGTTCCGAGCAGGAAGTGGTTCGTTCTAAAAAGAAACCTGGCTCATGTTTTGTTATTGTGCATTGCATGTGTGCTTTGGCAGGTGTATTCGCATTCAGGATGCAACGAGAACACAAAACTTCTGTCTAAAGAGGGCGCTAGAATGAATGCATTCATCAACAGAGAGCTCGCTCGTGCAGCGCCGAATAATTTTCAGGATTACATTTATTTTTAAGTTCATATTTTCCCACATTTTCGTCTTTCCCCATCTTTCTAATCACTTGATAAGTGGAAGTATATGAAAGTCGGTAATCTACGTGTATTTCTTTTAATGTTTAATATCACTTTTATAGTGATTTTTATCTGTCCTTATAACAATTTGTATAATCATCATAAATAGCATGTAACTCCATTATGTGCCACATGCTGATTTTTTTACAAGGAGTACACAAAAAGTCAACAGAGTAGTATTTCCTCGGGCGCTCAAATGGTTAGACTATATTATGATCATAATCAACATTCATGATACAGGGATACCTGGACATCATAAGTGACATATTGTGTATAGTGAGTGTATTATGCCTATGTGTTATTGTCGAGCACTGCTCATTTTATGCTTACATGTATGTGTGTCAGACAGAATACTGCTCTATGGGATTTGCGTGTATTAATTGTGAATAAATTCACGTGTAGCAAGCAAAGAATCATCTCTTTTATGAGCTACTGTCACCATTCTGCAGCCACTGTGTGCACCAGTCCAACACAGCAACAATGTTTGGCACAGAAGGAGTTATGGCATTGTTACAGTAACTGATAATACACACCATTCCCATAGGGCAGTATGGAGTTTGGCAGAGAAGGAGTTAACTCTTTATGCACCATTGAGGCATGTTAACACTGGTAATACACACCATTCCAATAGGGCAGTATGGAGTTTGGCAGAGAAGGAGTTAACTCTTTATGCACCATTGAGGCATTTTTGCACTGATAATACACACCACTCCCATAAGGCAGTATGGAGTCTGGCAGAGAAGGAGTTAACTCTTTATGCACCATTTAGGCATGTTAACACTGGTAATACACACCATTCCCATAGGGCAGTATGGAGTTTGGCAGAGGAGTTAACTCTTTATGCGCCATTGAGGCATGTTAACACTGGTAATACACACCATTCCCATAGGGCAGTATGGAGTTTGGCAGAGGAGTTAACTCTTTATGCGCCATTGAGGCATGTTAACACTGGTAATACACACCATTCCCATAAAGCAGTATGGAGTCTGGTAGAGAAGAGGTTAAACAACTCACTGTCCAGTATGCCACCAGGGGGACAAGTTTGTTAAGTAATCAATATTTCAGGATTAATGGCTAGGACTTTGGCTTTTTGTTCAACTTTGACCTACATGTTTCTCTGCCTTTGCTGTTTCCAACATTATATAAACCTTCCATTGCAGGCTGGGGGGGGGGGGGGGAGGGGCGCTCTCCTGTATGTGTTTGGCAATCGTCTATGACTGGAGGATTTTGAAAGAAGCTGCCCAATAGTTATATATGCAATTGAATGCAAGTCACATTGTGACTACGGTATTATAAAGACAAATCATAGTGATTAGTATGTGTACATACGGTACTTATGTTTACAGAAGATTGTTTATTAAAAAAGGGCATCGTGGAGAAAATGTGACCTTTAAAAATTTGATTAAGTCTATTAATCTGTAAAATGTACGCCCCGCGTGCTACATTTAACCTGTTTGTTTGACTAAGAAACTAGGTTTATATAACTCCATGGTTTATGGGTATCTGTGTGTTTTGCGCATTCTTTTGTTATACCCCATCTCCAACCACCAACCCCCTCTCTCTCTCTCTCTCTCTCTCTGATTCTTTTTCAATTCCTCTCTCCTGTTGATCTCTCATTCTTTTCCCATTTCACGCCCTCCCCCTCTTCCATTCTAACTCCATCTCTTTCTTTCCCATTTCCTAACCCCAACCTCTTTCGTTCTCCCCCCCCCCTCTCTCTCTCTCTCTCTCTCTCTCTCTCTCTCTCTTTTATATATATTTCCCTGTCTCTCTCCTTCTCGTTATCTCCTCACCCCTCCCTCTCTCTCTCTCTCTCTTTCTCTCAGTCATTGTCATTCTCTCATTACTCATCATGTAAATGCTTGAAAGGGACTTACGTGTATAGTCTGGCTTGTCAATTGATTCAAAATGTTTTATTGCAACTAGTAATGAACTGGAAATATAATGTTAAAGAATCAAGATTTTGTAATAAATGCAATTGATGAATAATCGAAGATTGATAGCTTGCGATCATCTTCATCACATATACTCGGTATGATTGTTTATTCACATATTAAACAATACCGAATGAATTTAAAATCTTTTCATTAAGAACATATTTAGTTTATTTCGCAATATGAAAATAATCCTTAGATTAATATCCGCTATGGCACAAACATAACATATTGCCCTATGTGGAATATATATGCGGAGTTGATTGATACGAAACTCTGTATTCTAAGCTTGAAATCAAACTAGTTAAAACGAACAATTCAAACAAGTATTCATATCTTAGAAATCAATTTAAACACCAATATCAAGATTTCCAGCAAGTCGAACGAATCAGAATGTAAATTCGAGATAGCACATATCGCCTGTGCGTAGATGTAGATAAGTCCGTGTCATTGGTGCATAGTCTCACAATGATATTTTACTCATCTGTAAATACATATTTTGAAATGATATACTAGATATTATTTTCATCAGGATGAGCGGCACCATCGTACAGAGTGACACAACGATACGTGTATTCAAAAGTTTGACTTATCTTTACAATTAAAAAAAAACAGTGTAAGGTATTCGTCAGAATACATCAACGACTACTTTTGAAACATCACATCATCCTATATTCATTCATGTAATAAATATAAAGATACGTAATCATCTTAAATTAAGACTCCATGTATTATCTTGGCAAACTTTTCCAGTGTAATATTAACACTTAGGCATGGTTATGCTTTCTTATCCAAACTATTGAGTCAGATTAATAGCCATCTTACAATGAAACGTATAAACATGTAGAATCTGTAACTGTCATCTATTTACTCGCTTTGCAAATTATGAAATAAACATTATAAGAGATCTTTGACGCGGTATTCTTAATATCTTATTAAAGTTGCTTTAAGTACACAAAATTACAACTTGTTTGCGTAGCACGTGCTTTTATATCAAAGATGGTAATAAACTTGGATTAATTATCGTTTACGCTTTCTTTTTGTATGTGTGTGGATATTTTTAGAAGAGTGTAGCTTTGATTTCTTCTTCCACCTTTTTTTTAGTTTGTTTGTACTATTGTTTGTAAGTGTTTGGAATACAAACGGAACGAAAAACTTGCACTTCATGTCTTTATCATGTATTTGAAAGAAGAGTTGAAAAGATATTAATAAAAAAACAAAATTTGATATAATCTTTTGATAAGATTTTGAGCATGATGTTTAGAAGAGGTTAATTGACTTATGCCACAACATTTACAAGATCAATAATTTTCTAACAAAATGTGTAAATAATGATATTCATGACAATAAAGCAACGATGAATTCAATTCCATAAGTTTCATTTGTGGTCACATAAAACTGTATAAGAGCTGATATCGACATTAATTGTCAGTACTGAAGTGTAATTATGTAGCCACCAATCATAGAGATTTTCATAATCATGGCTTTACCTTAATCGTTTTTAAATGTAGTACGAGAACAATGCTCCGTGAAGGGTCATGCGTGTTCGTGCGTGGATATCCACATTACCCGCATCTGGTTCGGGCTGAGGTAAGGCACGACCACGGCTCTCTTTAGTCTCACAACGACCTTGGGTCCTTCTACTGATAACCCCACGGTCAGCAGGTAGTTCGGAAGCTGATAGAGGCGGACACCGCTCTTCTGCAGACACAACCCAACGAAAGCATCGGCGTGGTCGAACACCGCTCTAGTTTTGGCGACGTCGAGAACAGCTAACACGAGATCGGTAGATAGGATGTACGCTGCTCCGTGTAGGTAAGGAGGGAAGAAGGAATACGGGTATTGTTTTTTGCTGACGTAGAATGTGTCGTTGTGGTCACGTGACACGGGCATCCGCGTCATCACCTCCCCCATGGTGAAGTTAACCCGTGGTTGATTCACCAGTCGACGTAGCAGCTTGCCCTGGTTCATCATGCAGTCGTCTTCCATCTTCATGACGAGCAGGGCGTGACGACACTCGCTCGCCACCCACCGAAAACCAGTCAGGATCTTCGACGTCGTCGTGGTGGCGCCGTCCATGAAGTCCCCTGACTGTATGATGTCGCCGTGTCGGCGTGCTTCGACGTCGATGTGCTGCTGAACACCATCATCGTCCGTGCGTGACATCAGAAACACAGCGCGAATCTCGCCCCTCTTCCAGTTCGGCCACACCGTACGATTGCCGTACGTCGCGCGAATAATGTTTCGTTTTTCGAGGTTCCGCGGTTCAGACATGACCAGGAATAAGATAAATACCTGGGCGTCGTCTCCCTGTGCGTCCCTGCAGACTGAGGTCGGGTTGTGAACGAACCCCCCACTATCGGTGTCCTGTTTGCGAGTAGTAAGCGACTTCTCAGGAAGGCGGTCATCGTCACCGTCTCTGCTCGACGACGGACCACGAGGATGAGATGATTCCGCCGCTGTCATCCAGGGTTGATGAGGCCCGCGGATCTCCCTGGCTGCGGCATTCCGAGGTCGTCGACGACGAAAACCGTTGCTTACCGAGCTGACAAAGATCACGACAAGCAGTACGATAAGGCCAAGCAACCGAGCTTTGCGTGATCGTGTAATTCGCGATATCCGCCACATCGTCGATGGCGTATACACTGATGTCGTTCAACGATTGCAGATATCAACAAGTAAACCTATAAAGATTGATGAACAATGTACGACATGGAGGTTCTACAAAGTTTGGACAGACAATAGCTCACAAAGCGATGAAACGGATGCAGTCAACACGTATAATATAGCATTTTCACTGCCCTATTAATTCACTGAGCCAATTAATACAATGGCTTGCCTGATTTAGCGTCAAAACGATGTCCGTTGATGATTATGATCTGTTCCAATGGAGTAAGGCCTCATTACACTGTTCCACGTTTCACCGGCGTACCGGTAACATACGTGAGGTGCTGGAGAAAGTGAACAATTGTGGTGATTATAGGTAGGATTACGTAACCAACAAAGTCACCGTTGGTTCCACCAGTCGGAAAAGCACACAAGGGAAGAACACACTGAAGAGAGTAAAACCCTTGTTGGATCTTATTGAAGCATGGCGACCCTTCAAGATGACTCCACAAGAAGAGAGCCGTTCACGTGTACTTTTTTTTTCTAAAAATGGTCCCGCTACATGGAATAGATCTGAAGTATAGCGTTAGCTATAACCTTGCTGGAACAACTCTATAAGCTTAAAACGTAATATCTCCGTGGCGCGAATTCGGACATTAGAACAAATAAAGGGCGTCGTCCAAAGTTGGGTAAGGCCTCTGTCTCCTTGGGCTAAGACTGGGGACACGAGCATCGAGGCTGTGCCGTTATTATCTCCAGACCTTAGAACAAATAGAAAGTGCAGTCACTTGCAGGAGTCGTGTTTGACTCTCTCGATGGATCCCGGTCTGATCCTAACTATGGAATGGGTGGGTTGGTACCTTTCCAGGTAAAACACAGCTTTATAGGTCGAAGGGGAGTCTGTCAATGATGTTTAGAGAGTGGACGCACTAAACAAACTTCTCAAGATTCTCAAAATCCGTTCAGCGTACATAGGGAGTGTGTATAGCCTATTCATGCTATTCAGAAGATGTGCTCATTCAGGGGAATCATAAGGGCAGAACACTCGGAGGGAAAGGTGTACGGAGGAGCTTATCCTATCGAAGAGAAAGAGCTCGAAAGATCTTCTAAAGAGAGGCTTTTTCTTGATTAGTTACACGACCGCCGGCGGGATTAATCCTTGGATTTGAAAGCTCAGAACGGGTGGGGATGGGGGTAAAGAAATGGGGGGGGGGGGGGGATTCCGATTGAAACATGTTGTTGATCCACCGGGACCGGGAGCTCCCGTGAACTTTGGTAGCTATAAATGTGAAGCGTCCTTTGAAAATGTGACTACTACATTGGGTGGATTTTCGCTTTTACCTCCACGGTTTGTGTGCATCTTGTGTGTATGTGCGTGTTTTATAGGTTTGCATTGGTTAGTGAAAATTTATTATCCTTTTATAAAATAAAAAAATAAATAAATAAAGAGACATACTCACATTCATTTTTGTAAATGTTTGTAGGTACAACGATTTTGGATAGATATAATTGGATATTCTGATTTCATTGATATAAAAGAATATTGAAAATTAAGTTTGTAGAATTGGCATGCAGGTACGTACATCATGTAAAGTCAAACGTATTGTATTGTCAAACTATCATTAATTCTTTGTTGCTGAAGTATAGCATACTCACTCGGAGATGTACTTCCCTCTGTTCGAAAATGTATGTATTTTTGATGGAATGAAAATTAAACTGTATTTATTTTTGTTGGTTTACGAAAGAGAAGGGGGGGGGGGGTAAATAAGGCGTTTATTTTCACAAATTGGTGGTGGTGGTGGTGGTGGTGGTGATGCTGATAACGACGAACGGCCAATGGTGGTGATGGTGTTTTTAGTTCGTTCCGAAATATGTTTTATCACACAACGCATAAACAAAAACAAATCAATATAAAGTCATGACGATGATCGGGCGGCGGTAATGATCATTGTGACGGTTGAGGTGGTGGTGGTGGTGATGTTGGTGATCGGCCGACAGAGGTGGTGTTGGTGGTGCGAGGATGACGACAAGGCTATTCTGAATACGAGTACGGGTCGTATCATCGTTCCTCTCCTCGTAAATCGGAGGAAAATAAAACTTCCTCAGGGCGTCCCCGGGGCGTACCACGTTAAATCCTGCTGTGAAGATGATCCATACATGTCAGAGGGATGTATGATGAGTACTCATTTCCTAAACCCCAACTTCATAGTCCCATCGCGTCGAAACTCGGCTTGGATAAAGATATCGGGCCGTTTCCCGACTTGCGCAAATTGGCAACTTGTTCTATTAGGGGTCGGCTAAATGGGAGAGGGCAGAGGTACATGAATATTTAACAGCACAGACATGCATAAACATGAGGTGTCACGTGGACAGGACCATCCAATCACAATCAACGTTCTCATGAATAGTGATATAAATATCTTCCGTACGTCCGTGCGCGCGCGTTTTCACAGGATACATGCACTGTGCTCGTGCATTTTTTCTTTGAGGAGGGGGGAGGAGGGGGGGGGGGGGGGGGCGTGGGGGTGAGAAGGGTTATTTAAGTCTCACGTATAACTTTCTTCCTCACTTTCTTTCTCCCATTTCAAGAGAAGGAAGGGAAAGGAGAGAGGGATATGATTGTGGTTCGAAATGAAAAGTTCAAAGATAAATATTTTCGAGAGAGAGAGAGAGAGAGAGAGAGAGAGAGAGAGAGAGAGAGAGAGAGAGGGAGGGTGGGGTGGGGGGCTCTGCTCTCTACCCTTAGAACTGTCCTTCTACGCCCTACCTACTCTACACAATCTATCCTTATATAGGAATAATCACATATCCTAAGTGTACTACATGTTTCATTAAATATACTTTTTTAATATCTCCATTTCGAAAGTATTTCCCGTCCTTCTAGTTCTACACTCTACCGTCCTGCCCTTCTACGCCCTATCCTCGAGTCCTTCTACACTCTACTCTTTCATTTTGTATACTAATACATACAAAGTCGACTATATTAGGTGTGCTTTTTCATTCTCCATTTTCCATTTCTTTCCCGTCCTTCTACGCACTACCCTCTCTTCCTTCTAGGGCGTACCTCTACCCTCTCCCCTCCTACTAGGGGCGTACCTCTACCCTCTCCCCTCCTGTCCCTCTGCGCTCTATCCTCCTGTCCTTCCACGCCCTACCCTCTAGTCCTTCCACTCTCTACTCTTTCATTTTGTACACTTTTACATACTAAATCTACTATATTAGGTGTCATGAAATATCCTTTTTCATTTCGCCATTTTTCATTTCTTTCCCGTCCTTCTACGCTCTACCTCTCTTCCTTCTAGGGCGTACCTCTACCCTCTCCCCTCCTACTAGGGGCGTACCTCTACCCTCTCCCCTCCTGTCCCTCTGCGCTCTACCCTCCTGTCCTTCCACGCCCTACCCTCTAGTCCTTCCACTCTCTACTCTTTCATTTTGTACACTTTTACATACTAAATCGACTATATTAGGTGTCATGAAATATGCTTTTTCATTTCGCAATTTTCCATTTCTTTCCCGTCCTTCTACGCTCTACCCTCTCTTCCTTCTAGGGCGTACCTCTACCCTCTCCCATCCTGTCCCTCTGCGCTCTATCCTCCTGTCCTTCCACGCCCTACCCTCTAGTCCTTCCACTCTCTACTCTTTCATTTTGTACACTTTTACATAATAAATCGACTATATTAGGTGTCATGAAATATCCTTTTTCATTTCGCCATTTTCCATTTCTTTCCCGTCCTTCTACGCTCTGCCCTCTCTTCCTTCTAGGGCGTACCTCTACCCTCTCCCCTCCTACTAGGGGCGTACCTCTACCCTCTCCCCTCCTGTCCCTCTGCGCTCTATCCTCCTGTCCTTCCACGCCCTACCCTCTAGTCCTTCCACTCTCTACTCTTTCATTTTGTACACTTTTACATACTAAATCTACTATATTAGGTGTCATGAAATATCCTTTTTCATTTCGCCATTTTCCATTTCTTTCCCGTCCTTCTACGCTCTGCCCTCTCTTCCTTCTAGGGCGTACCTCTACCCTCTCCCCTCCTACTAGGGGCGTACCTCTACCCTCTCCCATCCTGTCCCTCTGCGCTCTACCCTCCCGTCCTTCTACGCCCTACCCTCTAGTCCTTCCACACTCTACTCTTTCATTTTGTACACTTTTACATACTAAATCGACTATATTAGGTGTCATGAAATATACTTTTTCATTTCGCCATTATCAATTTCTTTTCCGTCCTTCTTCGCTCTGCCCTCTCTTCCTTCTAGGGCGTACCTCTACCCTCTCCCCTCCTACTAGGGGCGTACCTCTACCCTCTCCCCTCCTGTCCCTCTGCGCTCTATCCTCCTGTCCTTCCACGCCCTACCCTCTAGTCCTTCCACTCTCTACTCTTTCATTTTGTACACTTTTACATACTGAGTCGACTATATTAGGTGTCATGAAATATCCTTTTTCATTTCGCCATTTTCCATTTCTTTCCCGTCCTTCTACGCTCTACCTCTCTTCCTTCTAGGGCGTACCTCTACCCTCTCCCCTCCTACTAGGGGCGTACCTCTACCCTCTCCCCTCCTGTCCCTCTGCGCTCTACCCTCCTGTCCTTCCACGCCCTACCCTCTAGTCCTTCCACTCTCTACTCTTTCATTTTGTACACTTTTACATACTAAATCGACTATATTAGGTGTCATGAAATATGCTTTTTCATTTCGCAATTTTCCATTTCTTTCCCGTCCTTCTACGCTCTACCCTCTCTTCCTTCTAGGGCGTACCTCTACCCTCTCCCATCCTGTCCCTCTGCGCTCTATCCTCCTGTCCTTCCACGCCCTACCCTCTAGTCCTTCCACTCTCTACTCTTTCATTTTGTACACTTTTACATACTGAGTCGACTATATTAGGTGTCATGAAATATTCTTTTTCATTTCGCAATTTTCCATTTCTTTCCCGTCCTTCTACGCTCTACCCTCTCTTCCTTCTAGGGCGTACCTCTACCCTCTCCCATCCTGTCCCTCTGCGCTCTACCCTCCTGTCCATCCACGCCCTACCCTCTAGTCCTTCCACTCTCTACTCTTTCATTTTGTACACTTTCACATACTAAATCGACTATATCAGGTGTCATGAAATATGCTTTTTCATTTCGCCATTTTCCATTTCTTTCCCGTCCTTCTACGCTCTACCCTCTCTTCCTTCTAGGGCGTACCTCTACCCTCTCCCATCCTGTCCCTCTGCGCTCTATCCTCCTGTCCTTCCACGCCCTACCCTCTAGTCCTTCCACTCTCTACTCTTTCATTTTGTACACTTTTACATACTAAATCGACTATATCAGGTGTCATGAAATATCCTTTTTCATTTCGCCATTTTCCATTTCTTTCCCGTCCTTCTACGCTCTGCCCTCTCTTCCTTCTAGGGCGTACCTCTACCCTCTCCCCTCCTACTAGGGGCGTACCTCTACCCTCTCCCATCCTGTCCCTCTGCGCTCTACCCTCCCGTCCTTCTACGCCCTACCCTCTAGTCCTTCCACACTCTACTCTTTCATTTTGTACACTTTTACATACTAAATCGACTATATTAGGTGTCATGAAATATACTTTTTCATTTCGCCATTTTCCATTTCTTTCCCGTCCTTCTACGCTCTACCTCTCTTCCTTCTAGGGCGTACCTCTACCCTCTCCCCTCCTACTAGGGGCGTACCTCTACCCTCTCCCCTCCTGTCCCTCTGCGCTCTACCCTCCTGTCCTTCCACGCCCTACCCTCTAGTCCTTCCACTCTCTACTCTTTCATTTTGTACACTTTTACATACTAAATCGACTATATTAGGTGTCATGAAATATGCTTTTTCATTTCGCAATTTTCCATTTCTTTCCCGTCCTTCTACGCTCTACCCTCTCTTCCTTCTAGGGCGTACCTCTACCCTCTCCCATCCTGTCCCTCTGCGCTCTATCCTCCTGTCCTTCCACGCCCTACCCTCTAGTCCTTCCACTCTCTACTCTTTCATTTTGTACACTTTTACATACTAAATCGACTATATTAGGTGTCATGAAATATGCTTTTTCATTTCGCCATTTTCCATTTCTTTCCCGTCCTTCTACGCTCTACCCTCTCTTCCTTATAGGGCGTACCTCTACCCTCTCCCATCCTGTCCCTCTGCGCTCTACCCTCCCGTCCTTCTACGCCCTACCCTCTAGTCCTTCCACACTCTACTCTTTCATTTTGCACACTTTTACATACTAAATCGACTATATTAGGTGTCATGAAATATGCTTTTTCATTTCGCCATTTTCCATTTCTTTCCCGTCCTTCTACGCTCTACCCTCTCTTCCTTCTAGGGCGTACCTCTACCCTCTCCCCTCCTGTCCCTCTGCGCTCTACCCTCCTGTCCTTCTACGCCCTACCCTCTAGTCCTTCCACACTCTACTCTTTCATTTTGTACACTTTTACATACTAAGTCGACTATATTATGTGTCATGAAATATGCTTTTTCATTTCTCCATTTTCCATTTCTTTCCCGTCCTTCTACGCTCTACCCTCTCTTCCTTCTAGGGCGTACCTCTACCCTCTCCCCTCAGTCCCTCTACCCTCTACCCTCCTGTCCCTCTGCGCTCTAACCTCCTGTCCTTCCACACTCTACTCTTTCATTTTGTACACTTTTACATACTAAATCGACTATATTGGGTGTCATGAAATATCCTTTTTCATTTCGCCATTTTCCATTTCTTTCCCGCCCTTCTACGCTCTACCCTCTCTTCCTTCTAGGGCGTACCTCTACCCTCTCCCCTCCTACTAGGGGCGTACCTCTACCCTCTCCCCTCCTGTCCCTCTGCGCTCTATCCTCCTGTCCTTCCACGCCCTACCCTCTAGTCCTTCCACTCTCTACTCTTTCATTTTGTACACTTTTACATACTAAATCTACTATATTAGGTGTCATGAAATATCCTTTTTCATTTCGCCATTTTTCATTTCTTTCCCGTCCTTCTACGCTCTACCTCTCTTCCTTCTAGGGCGTACCTCTACCCTCTCCCCTCCTACTAGGGGCGTACCTCTACCCTCTCCCCTCCTGTCCCTCTGCGCTCTACCCTCCTGTCCTTCCACGCCCTACCCTCTAGTCCTTCCACTCTCTACTCTTTCATTTTGTACACTTTTACATACTAAATCGACTATATTAGGTGTCATGAAATATGCTTTTTCATTTCGCAATTTTCCATTTCTTTCCCGTCCTTCTACGCTCTACCCTCTCTTCCTTCTAGGGCGTACCTCTACCCTCTCCCATCCTGTCCCTCTGCGCTCTATCCTCCTGTCCTTCCACGCCCTACCCTCTAGTCCTTCCACTCTCTACTCTTTCATTTTGTACACTTTTACATAATAAATCGACTATATTAGGTGTCATGAAATATCCTTTTTCATTTCGCCATTTTCCATTTCTTTCCCGTCCTTCTACGCTCTGCCCTCTCTTCCTTCTAGGGCGTACCTCTACCCTCTCCCCTCCTACTAGGGGCGTACCTCTACCCTCTCCCCTCCTGTCCCTCTGCGCTCTATCCTCCTGTCCTTCCACGCCCTACCCTCTAGTCCTTCCACTCTCTACTCTTTCATTTTGTACACTTTTACATACTAAATCTACTATATTAGGTGTCATGAAATATGCTTTTTCATTTCGCCATTTTCCATTTCTTTCCCGTCCTTCTACGCTCTGCCCTCTCTTCCTTCTAGGGCGTACCTCTACCCTCTCCCCTCCTACTAGGGGCGTACCTCTACCCTCTCCCATCCTGTCCCTCTGCGCTCTACCCTCCCGTCCTTCTACGCCCTACCCTCTAGTCCTTCCACACTCTACTCTTTCATTTTGTACACTTTTACATACTAAATCGACTATATTAGGTGTCATGAAATATACTTTTTCATTTCGCCATTATCAATTTCTTTTCCGTCCTTCTTCGCTCTGCCCTCTCTTCCTTCTAGGGCGTACCTCTACCCTCTCCCCTCGTACTAGGGGCGTACCTCTACCCTCTCCCCTCCTGTCCCTCTGCGCTCTATCCTCCTGTCCTTCCACGCCCTACCCTCTAGTCCTTCCACTCTCTACTCTTTCATTTTGTACACTTTTACATACTAAATCGACTATATTAGGTGTCATGAAATATGCTTTTTCATTTCGCAATTTTCCATTTCTTTCCCGTCCTTCTACGCTCTACCCTCTCTTCCTTCTAGGGCGTACCTCTACCCTCTCCCATCCTGTCCCTCTGCGCTCTATCCTCCTGTCCTTCCACGCCCTACCCTCTAGTCCTTCCACTCTCTACTCTTTCATTTTGTACACTTTTACATACTGAGTCGACTATATTAGGTGTCATGAAATATTCTTTTTCATTTCGCAATTTTCCATTTCTTTCCCGTCCTTCTACGCTCTACCCTCTCTTCCTTCTAGGGCGTACCTCTACCCTCTCCCATCCTGTCCCTCTGCGCTCTACCCTCCTGTCCATCCACGCCCTACCCTCTAGTCCTTCCACTCTCTACTCTTTCATTTTGTACACTTTCACATACTAAATCGACTATATCAGGTGTCATGAAATATGCTTTTTCATTTCGCCATTTTCCATTTCTTTCCCGTCCTTCTACGCTCTACCCTCTCTTCCTTCTAGGGCGTACCTCTACCCTCTCCCATCCTGTCCCTCTGCGCTCTATCCTCCTGTCCTTCCACGCCCTACCCTCTAGTCCTTCCACTCTCTACTCTTTCATTTTGTACACTTTTACATACTAAATCGACTATATCAGGTGTCATGAAATATCCTTTTTCATTTCGCCATTTTCCATTTCTTTCCCGTCCTTCTACGCTCTGCCCTCTCTTCCTTCTAGGGCGTACCTCTACCCTCTCCCCTCCTACTAGGGGCGTACCTCTACCCTCTCCCATCCTGTCCCTCTGCGCTCTACCCTCCCGTCCTTCTACGCCCTACCCTCTAGTCCTTCCACACTCTACTCTTTCATTTTGTACACTTTTACATACTAAATCGACTATATTAGGTGTCATGAAATATACTTTTTCATTTCGCCATTATCAATTTCTTTTCCGTCCTTCTACGCTCTGCCCTCTCTTCCTTCTAGGGCGTACCTCTACCCTCTCCCCTCCTGTCCCTCTGCGCTCTATCCTCCTGTCCTTCCACGCCCTACCCTCTAGTCCTTCCACTCTCTACTCTTTCATTTTGTACACTTTTACATACTAAATCTACTATATTAGGTGTCATGAAATATCCTTTTTCATTTCGCCATTTTCCATTTCTTTCCCGTCCTTCTACGCTCTACCTCTCTTCCTTCTAGGGCGTACCTCTACCCTCTCCCCTCCTACTAGGGGCGTACCTCTACCCTCTCCCCTCCTGTCCCTCTGCGCTCTACCCTCCTGTCCTTCCACGCCCTACCCTCTAGTCCTTCCACTCTCTACTCTTTCATTTTGTACACTTTTACATACTAAATCGACTATATTAGGTGTCATGAAATATGCTTTTTCATTTCGCAATTTTCCATTTCTTTCCCGTCCTTCTACGCTCTACCCTCTCTTCCTTCTAGGGCGTACCTCTACCCTCTCCCATCCTGTCCCTCTGCGCTCTATCCTCCTGTCCTTCCACGCCCTACCCTCTAGTCCTTCCACTCTCTACTCTTTCATTTTGTACACTTTTACATACTAAATCGACTATATTAGGTGTCATGAAATATGCTTTTTCATTTCGCCATTTTCCATTTCTTTCCCGTCCTTCTACGCTCTACCCTCTCTTCCTTATAGGGCGTACCTCTACCCTCTCCCATCCTGTCCCTCTGCGCTCTACCCTCCCGTCCTTCTACGCCCTACCCTCTAGTCCTTCCACACTCTACTCTTTCATTTTGCACACTTTTACATACTAAATCGACTATATTAGGTGTCATGAAATATGCTTTTTCATTTCGCCATTTTCCATTTCTTTCCCGTCCTTCTACGCTCTACCCTCTCTTCCTTCTAGGGCGTACCTCTACCCTCTCCCCTCCTGTCCCTCTGCGCTCTACCCTCCTGTCCTTCTACGCCCTACCCTCTAGTCCTTCCACACTCTACTCTTTCATTTTGTACACTTTTACATACTAAGTCGACTATATTATGTGTCATGAAATATGCTTTTTCATTTCTCCATTTTCCATTTCTTTCCCGTCCTTCTACGCTCTACCCTCTCTTCCTTCTAGGGCGTACCTCTACCCTCTCCCCTCAGTCCCTCTACCCTCTACCCTCCTGTCCCTCTGCGCTCTAACCTCCTGTCCTTCCACACTCTACTCTTTCATTTTGTACACTTTTACATACTAAATCGACTATATTGGGTGTCATGAAATATCCTTTTTCATTTCGCCATTTTCCATTTCTTTCCCGTCCTTCTACGCTCTACCCTCTCTTCCTTCTAGGGCGTACCTCTACCCTCTCCCATCCTGTCCCTCTGCGCTCTATCCTCCTGTCCTTCCACGCCCTACCCTCTAGTCCTTCCACTCTCTACTCTTTCATTTTGTACACTTTTACATAATAAATCGACTATATTAGGTGTCATGAAATATCCTTTTTCATTTCGCCATTTTCCATTTCTTTCCCGTCCTTCTACGCTCTGCCCTCTCTTCCTTCTAGGGCGTACCTCTACCCTCTCCCCTCCTACTAGGGGCGTACCTCTACCCTCTCCCCTCCTGTCCCTCTGCGCTCTATCCTCCTGTCCTTCCACGCCCTACCCTCTAGTCCTTCCACTCTCTACTCTTTCATTTTGTACACTTTTACATACTAAATCTACTATATTAGGTGTCATGAAATATCCTTTTTCATTTCGCCATTTTCCATTTCTTTCCCGTCCTTCTACGCTCTGCCCTCTCTTCCTTCTAGGGCGTACCTCTACCCTCTCCCCTCCTACTAGGGGCGTACCTCTACCCTCTCCCATCCTGTCCCTCTGCGCTCTACCCTCCCGTCCTTCTACGCCCTACCCTCTAGTCCTTCCACACTCTACTCTTTCATTTTGTACACTTTTACATACTAAATCGACTATATTAGGTGTCATGAAATATACTTTTTCATTTCGCCATTATCAATTTCTTTTCCGTCCTTCTTCGCTCTGCCCTCTCTTCCTTCTAGGGCGTACCTCTACCCTCTCCCCTCCTACTAGGGGCGTACCTCTACCCTCTCCCCTCCTGTCCCTCTGCGCTCTATCCTCCTGTCCTTCCACGCCCTACCCTCTAGTCCTTCCACTCTCTACTCTTTCATTTTGTACACTTTTACATACTGAGTCGACTATATTAGGTGTCATGAAATATCCTTTTTCATTTCGCCATTTTCCATTTCTTTCCCGTCCTTCTACGCTCTACCTCTCTTCCTTCTAGGGCGTACCTCTACCCTCTCCCCTCCTACTAGGGGCGTACCTCTACCCTCTCCCCTCCTGTCCCTCTGCGCTCTACCCTCCTGTCCTTCCACGCCCTACCCTCTAGTCCTTCCACTCTCTACTCTTTCATTTTGTACACTTTTACATACTAAATCGACTATATTAGGTGTCATGAAATATGCTTTTTCATTTCGCAATTTTCCATTTCTTTCCCGTCCTTCTACGCTCTACCCTCTCTTCCTTCTAGGGCGTACCTCTACCCTCTCCCATCCTGTCCCTCTGCGCTCTATCCTCCTGTCCTTCCACGCCCTACCCTCTAGTCCTTCCACTCTCTACTCTTTCATTTTGTACACTTTTACATACTGAGTCGACTATATTAGGTGTCATGAAATATTCTTTTTCATTTCGCCATTTTCCATTTCTTTCCCGTCCTTCTACGCTCTACCCTCTCTTCCTTCTAGGGCGTACCTCTACCCTCTCCCATCCTGTCCCTCTGCGCTCTACCCTCCTGTCCATCCACGCCCTACCCTCTAGTCCTTCCACTCTCTACTCTTTCATTTTGTACACTTTCACATACTAAATCGACTATATCAGGTGTCATGAAATATGCTTTTTCATTTCGCCATTTTCCATTTCTTTCCCGTCCTTCTACGCTCTACCCTCTCTTCCTTCTAGGGCGTACCTCTACCCTCTCCCATCCTGTCCCTCTGCGCTCTATCCTCCTGTCCTTCCACGCCCTACCCTCTAGTCCTTCCACTCTCTACTCTTTCATTTTGTACACTTTTACATACTAAATCGACTATATCAGGTGTCATGAAATATCCTTTTTCATTTCGCCATTTTCCATTTCTTTCCCGTCCTTCTACGCTCTGCCCTCTCTTCCTTCTAGGGCGTACCTCTACCCTCTCCCCTCCTACTAGGGGCGTACCTCTACCCTCTCCCATCCTGTCCCTCTGCGCTCTACCCTCCCGTCCTTCTACGCCCTACCCTCTAGTCCTTCCACACTCTACTCTTTCATTTTGTACACTTTTACATACTAAATCGACTATATTAGGTGTCATGAAATATACTTTTTCATTTCGCCATTATCAATTTCTTTTCCGTCCTTCTACGCTCTGCCCTCTCTTCCTTCTAGGGCGTACCTCTACCCTCTCCCCTCCTGTCCCTCTGCGCTCTATCCTCCTGTCCTTCCACGCCCTACCCTCTAGTCCTTCCACTCTCTACTCTTTCATTTTGTACACTTTTACATACTAAATCTACTATATTAGGTGTCATGAAATATCCTTTTTCATTTCGCCATTTTCCATTTCTTTCCCGTCCTTCTACGCTCTACCTCTCTTCCTTCTAGGGCGTACCTCTACCCTCTCCCCTCCTACTAGGGGCGTACCTCTACCCTCTCCCCTCCTGTCCCTCTGCGCTCTACCCTCCTGTCCTTCCACGCCCTACCCTCTAGTCCTTCCACTCTCTACTCTTTCATTTTGTACACTTTTACATACTAAATCGACTATATTAGGTGTCATGAAATATGCTTTTTCATTTCGCAATTTTCCATTTCTTTCCCGTCCTTCTACGCTCTACCCTCTCTTCCTTCTAGGGCGTACCTCTACCCTCTCCCATCCTGTCCCTCTGCGCTCTATCCTCCTGTCCTTCCACGCCCTACCCTCTAGTCCTTCCACTCTCTACTCTTTCATTTTGTACACTTTTACATACTAAATCGACTATATTAGGTGTCATGAAATATGCTTTTTCATTTCGCCATTTTCCATTTCTTTCCCGTCCTTCTACGCTCTACCCTCTCTTCCTTATAGGGCGTACCTCTACCCTCTCCCATCCTGTCCCTCTGCGCTCTACCCTCCCGTCCTTCTACGCCCTACCCTCTAGTCCTTCCACACTCTACTCTTTCATTTTGCACACTTTTACATACTAAATCGACTATATTAGGTGTCATGAAATATGCTTTTTCATTTCGCCATTTTCCATTTCTTTCCCGTCCTTCTACGCTCTACCCTCTCTTCCTTCTAGGGCGTACCTCTACCCTCTCCCCTCCTGTCCCTCTGCGCTCTACCCTCCTGTCCTTCTACGCCCTACCCTCTAGTCCTTCCACACTCTACTCTTTCATTTTGTACACTTTTACATACTAAGTCGACTATATTATGTGTCATGAAATATGCTTTTTCATTTCTCCATTTTCCATTTCTTTCCCGTCCTTCTACGCTCTACCCTCTCTTCCTTCTAGGGCGTACCTCTACCCTCTCCCCTCAGTCCCTCTACCCTCTACCCTCCTGTCCCTCTGCGCTCTAACCTCCTGTCCTTCCACACTCTACTCTTTCATTTTGTACACTTTTACATACTAAATCGACTATATTGGGTGTCATGAAATATCCTTTTTCATTTCGCCATTTTCCATTTCTTTCCCGTCCTTCTACGCTCTACCCTCTCTTCCTTCTAGGGCGTACCTCTACCCTCTCCCATCCTGTCCCTCTGCGCTCTATCCTCCTGTCCTTCCACGCCCTACCCTCTAGTCCTTCCACTCTCTACTCTTTCATTTTGTACACTTTTACATAATAAATCGACTATATTAGGTGTCATGAAATATCCTTTTTCATTTCGCCATTTTCCATTTCTTTCCCGTCCTTCTACGCTCTGCCCTCTCTTCCTTCTAGGGCGTACCTCTACCCTCTCCCCTCCTACTAGGGGCGTACCTCTACCCTCTCCCCTCCTGTCCCTCTGCGCTCTATCCTCCTGTCCTTCCACGCCCTACCCTCTAGTCCTTCCACTCTCTACTCTTTCATTTTGTACACTTTTACATACTAAATCTACTATATTAGGTGTCATGAAATATCCTTTTTCATTTCGCCATTTTCCATTTCTTTCCCGTCCTTCTACGCTCTGCCCTCTCTTCCTTCTAGGGCGTACCTCTACCCTCTCCCCTCCTACTAGGGGCGTACCTCTACCCTCTCCCATCCTGTCCCTCTGCGCTCTACCCTCCCGTCCTTCTACGCCCTACCCTCTAGTCCTTCCACACTCTACTCTTTCATTTTGTACACTTTTACATACTAAATCGACTATATTAGGTGTCATGAAATATACTTTTTCATTTCGCCATTATCAATTTCTTTTCCGTCCTTCTTCGCTCTGCCCTCTCTTCCTTCTAGGGCGTACCTCTACCCTCTCCCCTCCTACTAGGGGCGTACCTCTACCCTCTCCCCTCCTGTCCCTCTGCGCTCTATCCTCCTGTCCTTCCACGCCCTACCCTCTAGTCCTTCCACTCTCTACTCTTTCATTTTGTACACTTTTACATACTGAGTCGACTATATTAGGTGTCATGAAATATCCTTTTTCATTTCGCCATTTTCCATTTCTTTCCCGTCCTTCTACGCTCTACCTCTCTTCCTTCTAGGGCGTACCTCTACCCTCTCCCCTCCTACTAGGGGCGTACCTCTACCCTCTCCCCTCCTGTCCCTCTGCGCTCTACCCTCCTGTCCTTCCACGCCCTACCCTCTAGTCCTTCCACTCTCTACTCTTTCATTTTGTACACTTTTACATACTAAATCGACTATATTAGGTGTCATGAAATATGCTTTTTCATTTCGCAATTTTCCATTTCTTTCCCGTCCTTCTACGCTCTACCCTCTCTTCCTTCTAGGGCGTACCTCTACCCTCTCCCATCCTGTCCCTCTGCGCTCTATCCTCCTGTCCTTCCACGCCCTACCCTCTAGTCCTTCCACTCTCTACTCTTTCATTTTGTACACTTTTACATACTGAGTCGACTATATTAGGTGTCATGAAATATTCTTTTTCATTTCGCCATTTTCCATTTCTTTCCCGTCCTTCTACGCTCTACCCTCTCTTCCTTCTAGGGCGTACCTCTACCCTCTCCCATCCTGTCCCTCTGCGCTCTACCCTCCTGTCCATCCACGCCCTACCCTCTAGTCCTTCCACTCTCTACTCTTTCATTTTGTACACTTTCACATACTAAATCGACTATATCAGGTGTCATGAAATATGCTTTTTCATTTCGCCATTTTCCATTTCTTTCCCGTCCTTCTACGCTCTACCCTCTCTTCCTTCTAGGGCGTACCTCTACCCTCTCCCATCCTGTCCCTCTGCGCTCTATCCTCCTGTCCTTCCACGCCCTACCCTCTAGTCCTTCCACTCTCTACTCTTTCATTTTGTTCACTTTTACATACTAAATCGACTATATCAGGTGTCATGAAATATCCTTTTTCATTTCGCCATTTTCCATTTCTTTCCCGTCCTTCTACGCTCTGCCCTCTCTTCCTTCTAGGGCGTACCTCTACCCTCTCCCCTCCTACTAGGGGCGTACCTCTACCCTCTCCCATCCTGTCCCTCTGCGCTCTACCCTCCCGTCCTTCTACGCCCTACCCTCTAGTCCTTCCACACTCTACTCTTTCATTTTGTACACTTTTACATACTAAATCGACTATATTAGGTGTCATGAAATATACTTTTTCATTTCGCCATTATCAATTTCTTTTCCGTCCTTCTACGCTCTGCCCTCTCTTCCTTCTAGGGCGTACCTCTACCCTCTCCCCTCCTGTCCCTCTGCGCTCTATCCTCCTGTCTTTCCACGCCCTACCCTCTAGTCCTTCCACTCTCTACTCTTTCATTTTGTACACTTTTACATACTAAATCTACTATATTAGGTGTCATGAAATATCCTTTTTCATTTCGCCATTTTCCATTTCTTTCCCGTCCTTCTACGCTCTACCTCTCTTCCTTCTAGGGCGTACCTCTACCCTCTCCCCTCCTACTAGGGGCGTACCTCTACCCTCTCCCCTCCTGTCCCTCTGCGCTCTACCCTCCTGTCCTTCCACGCCCTACCCTCTAGTCCTTCCACTCTCTACTCTTTCATTTTGTACACTTTTACATACTAAATCGACTATATTAGGTGTCATGAAATATGCTTTTTCATTTCGCAATTTTCCATTTCTTTCCCGTCCTTCTACGCTCTACCCTCTCTTCCTTCTAGGGCGTACCTCTACCCTCTCCCATCCTGTCCCTCTGCGCTCTATCCTCCTGTCCTTCCACGCCCTACCCTCTAGTCCTTCCACTCTCTACTCTTTCATTTTGTACACTTTTACATACTAAATCGACTATATTAGGTGTCATGAAATATGCTTTTTCATTTCGCCATTTTCCATTTCTTTCCCGTCCTTCTACGCTCTACCCTCTCTTCCTTCTAGGGCGTACCTCTACCCTCTCCCCTCCTGTCCCTCTGCGCTCTACCCTCCTGTCCTTCTACGCCCTACCCTCTAGTCCTTCCACACTCTACTCTTTCATTTTGTACACTTTTACATACTAAGTCGACTATATTATGTGTCATGAAATATGCTTTTTCATTTCTCCATTTTCCATTTCTTTCCCGTCCTTCTACGCTCTACCCTCTCTTCCTTCTAGGGCGTACCTCTACCCTCTCCCCTCAGTCCCTCTACCCTCTACCCTCCTGTCCCTCTGCGCTCTAACCTCCTGTCCTTCCACACTCTACTCTTTCATTTTGTACACTTTTACATACTAAATCGACTATATTGGGTGTCATGAAATATCCTTTTTCATTTCGCCATTTTCCATTTCTTTCCCGCCCTTCTACGCTCTACCCTCTCTTCCTTCTAGGGCGTACCTCTACCCTCTCCCCTCCTACTAGGGGCGTACCTCTACCCTCTCCCCTCCTGTCCCTCTGCGCTCTATCCTCCTGTCCTTCCACGCCCTACCCTCTAGTCCTTCCACTCTCTACTCTTTCATTTTGTACACTTTTACATACTAAATCTACTATATTAGGTGTCATGAAATATCCTTTTTCATTTCGCCATTTTTCATTTCTTTCCCGTCCTTCTACGCTCTACCTCTCTTCCTTCTAGGGCGTACCTCTACCCTCTCCCCTCCTACTAGGGGCGTACCTCTACCCTCTCCCCTCCTGTCCCTCTGCGCTCTACCCTCCTGTCCTTCCACGCCCTACCCTCTAGTCCTTCCACTCTCTACTCTTTCATTTTGTACACTTTTACATACTAAATCGACTATATTAGGTGTCATGAAATATGCTTTTTCATTTCGCAATTTTCCATTTCTTTCCCGTCCTTCTACGCTCTACCCTCTCTTCCTTCTAGGGCGTACCTCTACCCTCTCCCATCCTGTCCCTCTGCGCTCTATCCTCCTGTCCTTCCACGCCCTACCCTCTAGTCCTTCCACTCTCTACTCTTTCATTTTGTACACTTTTACATAATAAATCGACTATATTAGGTGTCATGAAATATCCTTTTTCATTTCGCCATTTTCCATTTCTTTCCCGTCCTTCTACGCTCTGCCCTCTCTTCCTTCTAGGGCGTACCTCTACCCTCTCCCCTCCTACTAGGGGCGTACCTCTACCCTCTCCCATCCTGTCCCTCTGCGCTCTACCCTCCCGTCCTTCTACGCCCTACCCTCTAGTCCTTCCACACTCTACTCTTTCATTTTGCACACTTTTACATACTAAATCGACTATATTAGGTGTCATGAAATATGCTTTTTCATTTCGCCATTTTCCATTTCTTTCCCGTCCTTCTACGCTCTACCCTCTCTTCCTTCTAGGGCGTACCTCTACCCTCTCCCCTCCTGTCCCTCTGCGCTCTACCCTCCTGTCCTTCTACGCCCTACCCTCTAGTCCTTCCACACTCTACTCTTTCATTTTGTACACTTTTACATACTAAGTCGACTATATTATGTGTCATGAAATATGCTTTTTCATTTCTCCATTTTCCATTTCTTTCCCGTCCTTCTACGCTCTACCCTCTCTTCCTTCTAGGGCGTACCTCTACCCTCTCCCCTCAGTCCCTCTACCCTCTACCCTCCTGTCCCTCTGCGCTCTAACCTCCTGTCCTTCCACACTCTACTCTTTCATTTTGTACACTTTTACATACTAAATCGACTATATTGGGTGTCATGAAATATCCTTTTTCATTTCGCCATTTTCCATTTCTTTCCCGCCCTTCTACGCTCTACCCTCTCTTCCTTCTAGGGCGTACCTCTACCCTCTCCCCTCCTACTAGGGGCGTACCTCTACCCTCTCCCCTCCTGTCCCTCTGCGCTCTACCCTCCTGTCCTTCCACGCCCTACCCTCTAGTCCTTCCACTCTCTACTATTTCATTTTGTACACTTTTACATACTAAATCGACTATATTAGGTGTCATGAAATATCTTTTTTCATTTCTCCATTTTCCATTTTTTTCCCGTCCTTCTACGCTCTACCCTCTCTTCCTTCTAGGGCGTACCTCTACCCTCTCCCCTCCTGTCCCTCTGCGCTCTAACCTCATGTCCTTCTACGCTCTACCCTCCAGTCCTTCCACACTGTACTCATTCATGGTGTATATTTATTCATACAAGGTCGACTATATCATTTGTCATTAAATATGCTTTTTCATAACTCCATTTTGCATTCATTTCCCGTCCTTCTACGCTCTACCCTCTCTTCCTTGTAGGGCGTCCTTCTACGCTCCACCCTCCTACTAGGGGCGTCCTTCTACGTCTACCCTCCTGTCCCCCTGCGGTCTACCCTCCTGTACGCCCTTCTACACTCTACTCTTTCATTGTTCATTTCTTCATTTTGCATATATTTTTAAGTGGTAACAGTCATCCATAAGTGCGCTGTTGCTATGACAACACTATGGTGCCAAGAAATGCTGAAATTACAGAATTGTAAGAAATTGCTCTATATTTTATATTATGGTGACCTAAAACCACAAACTTATTGTCTTGTTATATATTTGTCGAGGTGCCCAGTTGATTTTGATTGTTATTTTAGTCATAAGAGATCCCGATCATGCCTAAAAGTGAAAGTTGCCATGGAAACGATATGAACCGAGAGGGTAATTTTGTTAAAAAAACATTCAAATCTATGTGAATACACAGCATAAAACCTAATCCTAGTTTATAGTTTTATAAATATTTAGATGCCAGAATAGTAACAATGAAGATTGAGTAATTTCTAAGTGATAACTGTCACGCACAAAATGACTGTTATTATGACAACACCATGGTGCCAAAAATATTGAACAGAAATATACGGAAGTGCCATATATTTCTCACTTGGTAACATAAGAACACAAAATTAGTGTCTAAGTATACATTTACCAAAGTGCCCCATTGATTCTGATCACAATCTACGTCATGTAAGGTCATGATCAGACCTAAAAAAAGTTGTTGTCATGGAAACGATATATAAAAAAGGCATTTTGTTAGAAAAATATTCTATATTCTATGTGACAACTGTCATTCATAAAACGACTATTGCTATGACAACACCATGATGTCAAAAATATTTAAATTACAGAATTATAAGAAAGTTTCAGAAATTTCTCATACGGTTAATCAAAAACACAAAATAGGTGTCCAGACAAACATTTATCAAGGTGCCCAGTTGATTCTGACTGCAATCTAATTTATTAAAGATCACACTTATGCCTAAAAATTGTAGTTGCCATGGAAATGATGTGAACAAAAAGGCAATTTTGTAAGGATTGTTGCGACACCAACTCGTGATTGATGGAAGTTTTATTTTAAAACTAATTTACTGAAACAAAAATATTGTTACTCAAGTAACTAGGTATTGGACTATTATAGCTATCTTGTTAATTGCAATGAATATGTGGATAGCTTAGGTCAAGCTCTGGGGGAGGGAAGCATAAATGACAAGTTTCAGGCTGCCACATATGCTCTATTGCTGTCACTGTCCAATAGCCCGAAACCGTTAGATAGAATGTCACAATAATTATCCATTACACCACATAATTACCAAAAATGGACACAAACGGAAATACAGTCAGAGGGTCCGGTAGATGCATGTATGTTGCATGCTCAGAATGAGAATGTCCAGCATAAGATATCTACCTGATACATATTTTACAATGTGCAGGAAGAGTCCTTGTATGATGACAGTGATAAAGGTGACAATTAAAATGTACTTGTAAAGGTACATTGTTTTATACAATAAGCAACAATATTTGTCTTGACCAGGACCGTAATTATCAATTTTTTTAAAGCATTCACCTGTAAAGCTTTAAATTCATATTTCTATGCACTTTCAGTGTGTATTTTGTTTTAAAGTGGGTAAAACGTATATATTTGATTGAGACATTGCCATGCCAACAACCAAGTACTTCACACTGATTTCAAAATAATGTGGCATGTGATGACCTTAAATGACTTGGATTTTTATTTCAGTCACCTAATATATGTAACTAAGCACATTCATAGAGTTTTGACAGGGTGAAATCAATTATTAATTATGTAATTATGAAATTCGAGTATTTGATTGGTGAGTTGCGGTGACAATAGCCTCACACTAACAAGAACTATCGGTTTGAGAGGAAACATGCACATTATGGTATTTGATGGTTATTAGAAAGAAAACAAGGGATAAAAGAGTGAACCGGGATAGTGATAGGATTTGATGTGTACCTCATATGTGCTTTTCACATCTACTTCATATATTTTATCATTCTGTTGTCCTGGAAACTATCCAATTAGGAATGACCATAAACACATACCGGTACGAATATCATAATATTGATTTACATAATTTGAAAATATAAGCCATCATAAAACCAGTTGCGTGTAAGTTGCGTGCTTCCTATTTGTATAATATATTGAATATGTTCATCAAAATCATCCTTTTCTGTATGGTTACTATAGCAATGACCTTACTTTGACCATACGAAGATTGTAATCAAAATCAACTGGGCACCTTGCAAAATGTATACTTAGACACTAATAATTTGTTTTTATGTTACCATATGGCAAATATATGGCACTTTCTTATATTTCTGTAATTTCAGTATTTCGGCACCATGGTATTGTCATAACAACTGTCGCTTTATGCGTGGCAGTTATCATTTAGAAATTATGAAATCTTGATTGCTTCTCTTCTGGCATCTAAATATTCATATAACTATAAACTAGGATTAGGTTTTTGCGATGCATTTTCATATGTTTGAATGGTTTTCTAAAACAAAATTCCTATATTGTTTCCATGACAACTATTTCTAGGTATGATCATAACCTTACATGACATACATTCCGATCAAAATCAAATGGGCACCTTGCACACCGTATATTTAGACACTAATTCTGTGTTTTTATGTCACCATATGAGAAATATATGGCACTTTCTTATAATCCTGTAAGTTCAATATTTTGGCATCATGGTGTTGTCACAGCAACAGTCATTATTTGCATGACAGTTATCACTTAAAAATGACTCAGTCTTGAGTGCTACTATTCTGGCATGTAAATATTCATAAAACTATCAACTAGGATGAGTTTTTTGCTGTGTATTAGCATATTTGTTTTTCATATGATTGTGACCTTAAATATCTTATTTGCTGATCAGAATCAACTGGGTAACTTGTAACATGTATAGTTAGACACTAATTTTGTATTTTTATGTGAATATTTGAGATGGCAATTTCTGAAATTCCAATATTTCACTGATGCGTTCCCATGGTAACGGCTCTGTAGGCCACACCCATCACTAGCGCAATGCCAAACAGTCTAAAAGGGGAATGCATACGAAAGATAAAGGAGTGGGTAATTTTGACCAAAACAAATACATGTATTTCACTAACACACATGCTCTCTCTCTCTCTATTTCTATTTCATACACAAACACACACCTGTCACCATATCTCATTTGCAGGATGTTATTTCAGCCATATTGAAGAGGAGGCGATCATGACAGTTTTTAGTACAGTGTAGCACTTCACATTCAAGCCAAAACACCACACGCCCAACAAAATAAATCCATATGTAGTCAGGATGGTAAATTCCACATCTTACATGTACACACCCGAAATTTATTTAAACATCAAGATAATTGTAAGCGATAATAACCCATAATGACACATCTGTGCAGAAAGTGATACTGTTTATATTTTGTACATGGTCTTAATACTCACGGCATCTTATTAATTAGGAGCAGACTTTTTGCATATGGCTATTATTTGAATAACTTTTAATCCAAATGAGAATCCCATCAGTGTTTCCGTATTTTTTTTTACCAATGCAATTCATATAGCCCGATATGGCTCCTAAATACAACATAACTGATACAAAGATTTATATGTCATGCTTTCTTGTATGGCCACTGCAATACCCTACTCCTCTGCCCAATAATTGTTTGAGGTGTCTACTGTAAATACATGGAAGGTTACATGCATATTTTTTCTACGTTTACCGGATGATGGTGTGCAAGATTTTATATAATACTATTGCCTATCACTTCAACCAAGCTTTTCATTTCTTGGCTATTTCTTCTTTATAGCAGAGACTTTTGATGGTCAAGTACAAATGACGAGTGGTGAGACTCTCTTTATTTTGTAAGCTTTCCACTACAGCTGATCTATTCACACTGCATCAGTCCACCATACACAGGCTTGTATATTACTTCCTCAAAATGTCAGGGTTATATTATAAGGTATACACATGGGGTTCACATGCTGAGCGACATTTGTAAGCAGTTATTACATAATCTGTAGCGCCACAAATGCGTGATACACTGTACTTGCTATATCCTCATATATATATACATGTATTGGCCTATTCACAGCGTATCACTATTTGCACGTGACACAAACTCCTTTCTAAAGGATTTTTATGATTTACTTCAATTTTAAAATTTTTAAAATTTATTAATGGCACATTAACGGTTAAAACAGCTTTGAAGTCAACAAAACCAGAAAAGGAAACTGGTTCAAGTAGCTTTTAGTGGTCAACTGGTTGTGGAGTGCTTCTCCCTTGTACCAGTGCTATTGTTTCCTGAAAGAAACAGTGAACATGTTAACTTACTTTCAAGTCCCTTTATCTACATGTACTATATGATGCTATTGCTACGAGTTACATTGCAAAAAGACATTTAATCTATACATAATACAGTAATGTGCATAAAAAGGACACACTGTATCAAGTTTATTTGCAGCTTATAAAAAACAGCTCTATGGGAGACTATGACCCATCTTCTGAACAGTGGGTTAACTTAGTATGCATACTAAACCATGACTAACCAATGTACCGCAAGAAAACACCCACAAGACATGTGATTCCCTCACAAAATCAGTAACTTTATCCAGAGAATCTAAACAGTGAATTGTTTTAATCACTCACCATAGTTATTATGAAATACCAGACTCCCTTACAGAAGTGATTCCCTGGACAAAATTGGAACTGTGACAGAATTACATAATTCCCACTGGCTCCCTATAAATTAGTCCAGAACTAGTATGCATAATAATATCAACATCCACGGGACTATGTGCTTGTAACCGTTGTACATAAATATATTATTCCATTACCAGATAAACCTACAAGTCACTTTCCATATACATGTAGAAAAGATTGATTATAATACATAAAGCTTCATATTAGATACACAAGAACAATGTACATATAATCAATTATTCTCCATACGTCACCACACACAATCCCACACATACACATATAGATATAAAACTCAACCATCATCCAAACGGACTAACAGAAATTATTACTTTTCACATCGTGGCCATAGCCCAGAAGAAATTCAATAAATCTGAGGCAGTGTATAAAAAAAGTAAATAAACAAACTAAAATTGAATGTCATGGTGAAATCTTGAGCATGTACTCACATGTACAAGGAAGAAAAGAGCAATATAATCCATTACATAGGCTACCTTTCCCAGAAATAATCAAACATATCTTGCATGCATACAACTACAGATAAGTCTTCCAAACTGAAGACAGATATATTGAGTTGTAATTTTCAAGTTTTGCTTAAAGGGTTACTAAATTAGAAAAATAAGTTCCCACTAATCTATGTAAAATTATCCACTAAAAACGAATTTCACAATCGTTTGCTGCAATAAAGTCTCATTTTGACGAAAATGTGAAAACACGCACGCCTCCCATTATGTCAGAGGAGTCAAAATTCCATAAATACCAACAGCATATTTTATTCACGCCGTTCAAACAATACGTTACCAATGGGAACCCCAAAGCTTGTCCGAGGTTTGTCCGAGGAGCAACAACTAATAGATTCAAAGTGCATTCCATCCATTGAATCTGAATGACTAGATACAGGTGAATGCAATAACGCGTTACTACACAGTTAGGGGGAAAGTTGTGAATATATTGGGGAAATATTTTTTTGTTGACTTCCGTACAACCTATGGCATTTTGACTTCTCTGACATCACTGGAGGCGTGCGTTTTTTCACTTTCGTCAAAATGAGACTTTATTGCAGCAAACAAATGTGAAATTCATTTTTAGTGGATAATTTTACGTAGATTAGAGGGAATCTATTTTTCTAGTTTAGTAACCCTTTAAGACATGAACTGACTTTGTGACCATAAACATTTTTTCCTAACATTTGAGACAAAATTAGTAAATTTACAATGAGAAAAGAAATTAATACTCAAATTCCTTAAAGGTGATATTCATAGGAAATAAAATCATATAAATATAGTTTATGTTATGATTGAATGAGCTATTAAAGCAATTTATGCAGCTAACATGCCATGAAAGTGTTCAGTTTTCTGTTAAATGGAAGTCAAATTTCACTAAATTGACTCTCTTCCTGACCTACGATATCGCCTAAGGGAAAGTGGTGTTGTGTATACGTCACAGCCGGGATATGCTTCACAATGACCATTGTGTATCACACCTGTTAATCCAATAGCAACTGCCATCACAGTTTCATTAACAATGCCTGATGCTTCTGGCGGAAAAGAAGCTGCGGATTGGCATGTGTGATGCACAATAACGAATCCCATTTCTTACATCAGACCTAAAGGCCGTTTCGCATGACAGTATAGGTCAAATTTGTCCCCGAGAATACGGTGATTGTTTTCACCCTAATTTCGCTTTTGGAAAGTGATATATTGTTTGAATGTCATCCGAGCTCATTGTATGGCTTATAAGCTTTCTGTAGATGAATATCTTCGTATATTTGGATTTTCTATGAATATCACCTTTAAAGAAATCCCCAAATAACAATTGTATACAGAAAGCATTCACAATCGTGTTCCTGCTGTATTTACTTCAAAATGTTTTGAGTGTGACACAAAGAGAAAGATGAGACCAATTTCAAAACGCAATGATTTGAAATTAGACCTCATCACCATGGAATTCATCCTCAGAAATTTGTGCCTATTACTTTCTGTTTCTGTATGTATACCAAAACCCTGTTTATAACATCAAATTACCAGAAAAATAGGGGGAAAACAGTCGCTTGTCAACATCACATCAAACACTTTGAGCCTGTCTTCCTATGCTGTACACCAGTATGTCTACTCACAACAATGCTCAAACCAAAATAAAAGCTAACAATCCAAATAAAGAATTCATTTTTTTTTCATTGCACAGTTAAAGCAAACAAGGCATGCATGTATATGAAATGTTTAATGCAAAGTTTCATTTCCATTCAGAGGTCAATTTCACTTTGCGTATTGAAAGACTACAATCAAATAAAATCTTGTTCTAAAGTGATACATGTGAAGTTCAATAATTTTTATTTTGAAGGACATGATTTAGAAAAGGTTATACAGTATCAGATTGTCAAGTGACATACGGTTACTTCAGATAATCTTGGCTCGGAAAAATAAGGAGATATTAGTTCCATCTTCCATTTCCATAGCAATATGTGTCTATCCCTGGGTAGAGAGAGGTAATGCAGATAAGATGTTATATATACAACAAGGCTAGTCAAATATCACAACTGGTTTATGAGAGGGAAGTAACAAGTCTCCAACATCAAGACGTAAAAACAGCTGGCTATATAAGAATAAACCAGACTTGTATAGGTACTGTATTTGTTCAATTGTAATGTGAATAATTGTTGCTACCTTACAATATTTTATTTTCTTTTGGAGTATAGTAGTTTATTCTTTATTCTGCTATAGAGGATGAGAGCACCAATGATAAGTCTTAAGAGGAAAAAGAATCTTGTACAGTATGTGTCTAGCACCTATGGTATGTATACAAACGCATAGAAATCAATCTATTTTTTCCCCAAAGAAATAAATGCTTTATTGCTCTGTGACAAACTTCCTTCTTATCCCTGGAATTCTTTATGAAGCTCTCTCTGATTTTCCAACATGTTCATTTTAAGAATGTAAACAAAAAATCATTTCATCAAGAAGTGGCAAACTTAATGCTATAAAGTTTTCGCTCAAGTCATGATCGTAATGAGTTTCTCATAGGTAATTTACTGGTTTAAATACCTTAAGACATATGCTAACACACACACATACATACTCACAACCATTAAAATGACTGGCATGTATAGGTAGGATTTGTATGGAACCAAAGTGTTGTGACAAATGTGACAATGAATGTCAGATATGCTGCATCTTATTAAGACCAGGGGCCATATTCCAGAGAGATGGAGAGAGAGGGAGATGGAGGGAGAGGGAGAGAGAGGGAGAGGGAGAGGAAGAGAGAGGGAGAGAGAGAGAGAGAGAGAGAGGGAGAGGGAGAGAGAGGGAGAGAGAATGAGGGAGGGAGTGAGAGGGGGAGAGAGAGAAATAGAGAGCACATTGAAAGGGCTAGGCATGGGTGGGGTGAGAAAGAAGATATTATAGGAACAAAGTGGTTTGTGAAACGAGTCTCGCCTGATTAAGCGATCAATAAACAGTGCTGATTATTTTTCTTCAAATATCTGAAATGGTGCCGAGGTAACCTTTGACCTCATCAACACATGTGGTATTACCCAAGGATCATTTGTACTAAGAGTGATCACAATTGATGCAAAAATAAAGAAATGAGAGGAAGTCAAATGAAAACTTTGAGAAAAATGATGCACATGGCCTCATATCATTTGACCTTTTGACCCCTACATGACCTTTGACCCCATCATCCTCATCATGACACATGTGGTACTACCCAAGGATCATTTGTACCAAGTTTGATCACAATTTATAAATTGTAAAATAATTTCTTCAATAAAGAAATGAGAGCAATTTAAACAAAAACTTTTTTGTAACAGACCAAAGGACTAAAAGACCAACAGGAAAAGTGATTACTCACATAAATATAAAAAGAAAAGTGATTACTAGGTCTCTGCTGAACTTTGTTCAGGCGAGACAAAAATGGAGGGGGATAGGAGAGGGTAAGAATAAGAGGGAGGTTAACTGAGAGACCCCATTCTGAGGTCCAAGCTTGGGTCCTCCCAAGCGGTTTTTCGGCGGTGAACATTCTGTCACTGCTTGGTGGATCGCATCCTTATGTCACTATCCCCATCTGAGATCTTCTTCTTCTCTTTCCTGCAAATACACATATACAATGAAATGAGAGTTAAGTGTGTAACTTTACATTGTCCCCTCTCAAGGATGAGCTAACTAAAAGATCGGGTATATTGAGTGGAAGGGGTGCAGGGAGAGTGCAAGTTTGTAGGGATCTGTCCATCTGTGCATAAAACCTACCATTGATGGTAACTTTGCTATCAATGACAACTTCTATGGAAAAGTTAATTTAGATTGGCTGTTGAGCGATGTTACCATGGTAGTTATCATTGATGGCAGAGGTTTATCATGGTAAGGCTTATGCGACAGGGCCCTGGTTTGTGATCCCGTACTCAACTGTGGCATTTACAACCCAATGTTCCTTGTCCACTATCCTTTCATACTGGGCAAATTGTACATACGTCAAACAACATCACACTTCAATAGTGATCACTAGTGGTCCTACTATGTTTTCTTTAAAAATCAATAAATTGATTGGGTTCACAATGAAGTTATGACTGCAAATATAATGGTTTATCAGATAATTTTAAGAGGACCATAGAATATTCAAAGTCATAACTGTTTGGTTACTAATCTATTTTCCAACTAGCTACTAAGTGCACAGGATACTGGCAAAGGTAATGCCAGATTTCAGGGCTAGTCATAAGGCTCCTCTTCAAACTTCACACTGACGAATCACAACACATATTCACTGATTGCTCTCGCTAGGGCGCACACTCACATGAGATCCTCGTCATCCTCCCCATAGTCCTCTTCCTTGCTGCACTTCTCATGGATGAAGATGATGATGATTTGGATGATGACCGCGCTCACGATGCCAAGAACTGCCAAAGGCCTGTCAGACGATCTACAGAGAGAGAGTCAACATACAATTAACTCTCTTAGTCCTAAATGCAATAAACTATGTTATAATTCAACTGGGAATATTACTGTTTGGTACTGAGAGGGTTAAATATTCTGTTCAAGCCAGAGCAAGATTAGAGAAGAGCTGGTGTGAGGGGGAGGCACTACTTTAAAGGCTTCTACAAAATACATGGAGGACTATTTTCTACAATTTGGAAGGGATGGTGGGAAGGTGTGGTGGGAAGGGGTGGTGGGAAGGGGTGGTGGGAAGGGGTGGTGGAAAGGGGTGGTAGGAAGGGGTGGTGGGAAGGGGTGGCGAGAAGGGGTGGT